>NW_019775771.1:22766-166587 GCF_001039355.2 Lingula anatina
AAAAAAAAAAAAAAAAAAAAAAAAGGGAATAGCTTTGAATGTAGAAATGGATTCATTAACCATTGGTAAATATAGGGAAAATTGTCGTTTACCCGAGGAAAGTTAATTTTTTGGCCAAAATGAACAGTTGTTATTCTGTTAAGTAAAGGGAGAGGTAATAACAGCACATCCATCACACTGGACATCAGCTTCACATTTAAAGTAGCTTCAGGCTGCAGACATCAATCTTATATATAGATCTCTTTACAGTTATATTTCTTGAATCTTGTCTTTTTTATTTAGCAGAAAAAAAAACATTAAGAGTAAAACTTTGAAGATGCTCCAGGCATGAGATGGCATTCCTTACAACGGTGTTTGTTGAATCTTGTCTGTTTTTTCCTCTATCAGAAATGAACATTCAGAGAAAAATGGGAATAAGAAAAAAATGTGCAATAATTGAAGATGCCCCAAGTCTTAGACCCCATTTCCAGAGATTAGATCGATCTACTTTAGATCGACCTAACTCCATGGGGGTTCACGCTAAATAGCTGTCAGCCGAGCGGACACGAAAGTTAATTACCCGCTTACAGCTTGTAGTAGGCGACACGGACATTTAAGCCGGATTATCTGACAGTAATCTAGTGAGACTCCCCGCGGGGATAGATCGATCTAAAAGCTCTGGGAATGCAGCCTTAGACAGCAGTGTTATCATTGATATTTCGTGAATCTCTTGTCTTATGTTTGAGCAGAAATGATCATTCAAAGTTATATACAAAAAATAACGTGCATTGTGCACATATTGTATTGATGCTAACATCTTGTATTGGTGGTGAATAATTAATGGAATGGCTTGTGTGATTACAGATAGCACAATATGTTCCTGGGTTTACGTGAAAGCATGGCTTGGAATTATTTGACACATTTTCATGAAAAAAGAAAAAAAAAGAAAAATAACGACCCCTATTTTTAAAATCAGTGAGGCAAAAGGCTTTTGAAATGACCCTCACAATTCCCAGATACACATACATCGATATAGAAAGATTAAATTTGGTCTTTTGAAGCAGATATTTATTCTCATGAAAATGACATGTAATTGTTTGAAGCTTAGTCATTGGGCTTGCAGTTGGTAATATATATATATATGTTTGTATTAATATTCCACAAATGTAATTATGTTTTCCAATTCAGATGGTAAAACTCCTCAAATACAAGTACTTGTTCTCAGCATTTCCTTTTGAAATGTCAGGAAGACCTGACAGTGTAAATGAAACATGGTTCATGTAGAACTAAGCTATTTAATTAAAAATGGGACATAACATTGAATCCAAGTGTAGGGTCAGGTCAAACAAAAAAATAGTTTTTTTTTTTTTGGTAAAACAAATTTAGTGAAGAAATGTTGTGTTATGCACTATTTTTATTAGAAATAAGAAATTTTATTTTCAGGTGCAGATCCCATTTGATTCAATCTTCCAGATCTGTAAAGGATCGTCCATGTTCGTCTATGCTGCCCTGATAATAGCGGTCAAGAATGACCAGCACTGGTTCTCTGCACTGCCCAATCGGGACGGAGCCTACGTCATGCTGGAGCATTTTTGGAAAGAGAGACTGGCGTCGAAAAAACATGACAGAAAGAAAGGAAGTAAAGGCAAGACACAGAAAGGACAGGAACTACTGAAGGTTATACAAATTAATTAATTTGGATTTCATTTATTTATTGTTATAAGTTGTTTGCCTGTCCACGTCCATTTATATACAGCACCTTTTGCTCATGAAACAATTTACATACATACATAAATCTCTGTCTGATATTTTTAATTCGAAAACTTTGTCAAATGCCTTACATTATTTCCTAATTCATCTTCTGGGAAAATAGTTTTACTGTCTGAAATCCCAACCTTCATGTGGATTGCTAGGTTTTAATTGTTTTGGCAAACTTGTCTGATATCTGAGGATTGTTTCTTGTCAAATGATAAATAAATCTTTAGCCGAATCATTTGAATACCATGATAGAAGTGTAGTTTCATGAAATAATTGAGCTTTCCGATCACAGAAGTTTCAGAGCTCTTGTTATCTTTGCTGATCCAGATCCAGAGAACATGGAAGAAAATACAAATTTAACATACTTGTGCTTTAATTCCTGCACCCTGTTTATTTTATAGATAACAGCTGACTCTGAGAAAACCCTACAAAAGGCTGCAACACAGCTACACCACCAGGGGGAGCAATTGGATGCTACTATGGCAACAACCTTTGACATCCATGCTGACCTTGATGTCACAGAAAATATCATATCCGGCCTGGAATCATGGCTTGGAAAGTGGAGCGCCTCCGTGAATGTCCCCGCTGAGGCTCATGTGGTCCTTTCTCCGGGGGATATCCCAAAAATACAGGAGTACCCTGTGTTGTTTCAGAAATTCTCTCGTAAGCATGAGAACACCTGGCAACAGGGTGTTTTTGAGATCTCCCCTGAAGGACTTATAATTAAGGTGGGTGAAAGTCGTTAAGACAGTGTTGTTTACTTCCTTTAGGGTATGTGATTGTAAGAATAAATGGTTAAAGTACTTAAATTTTAACAAATCTTGTAAAAGCAATGTTGAAAGATAAATTGTGACAGGAGTATTTCTTTGAAGATGTCAGTGTGCATGTTTTGTTGCATTTTCAAACAAACAAAGTCATTTTTTAATCCTAAGTTCACATCCGTTGCAATTTTAAAAAGCAAAGTAGTTTATATAATCAAGTAATGATTCCAGAACTCTCCTCGTTTTCTAGGATCAGCTGAATGCCATTGTGCAGTTTTATGGGGTCAAGGACGTGTCAAAGGTGAAGGTCACCACCCCGTGGGAAATAGAAATCTCAAAGTTTATGACAGGACAACCTGATGTCAAGTACAGAATTATGTCCACCAAGATGGTGCAAATATTAAAGGTGAGGTTAGGAGAAATACTCCTGTCTTTTTCTGTGGCTTATTTACTCCAAGGTGGAAATTAGGCAACTGACAAGACAATATCACTTTTAGAAAGACTGCTTTTGATTTTTTTTTAGCTTTGTTTAAAGATTTAAACTTGAAAGATGATTTATTTAGTAATCTATGAAAATACATGTCTTAAAAAGAAACAAACTAACAGAGAAAAGTGTAAAAAATTGCCCTGTGAAGCAAAAAATGGCCATGCTTTGCTGTTCCTCCTTGTTAATCATCATATTTTACACATGATTTCATTACTTTTGAATTGACCAGGTGCTGGAAGCCAAATACAGGTCAAAGATGGAGTATGAAGGACCTCCAACTTTGGAGAAATGGCAGAGGAAATCTTGTGGTAATGATAATTGTTTTTGTATAAATCTTTGGTTAAAATAAATTTCATTGTAAGGAGGGACCTGTAGGCCATATACTGTATACGAAAAAGTAAACAAAGAAATAAACCAGCAAATAAAGACTAAGTTTTTATTCTAAATAAGTAAATGTCTAAGAGCTTTATACCCTGGCTATGAGTTCACATGAAAGGCCAGCAGATTTTTAAGGACAATATTTAGACCTGTTCTTGCATTTGTTTTTATATTTTCAAATGTGAAGAATTGATATGATCTAGGCACTTGATTTTCTTTTTACATGGTTTAGACATTGCTTCTAGAAAAATCAGTTCAGAAACTTGAAAGTAAACAAGACGACTTACATAATCTTTTTTCTTACAGGTGAGGATCAGCATATCAAGCTGGAAGACAGAATAGACGAGGATGTTTTCACCACCCCTCCCTCCAGCCCTTACCCCTCCATTTCAGAGAAAATGCAATCACAGTCTCAACCACAGCCACAACTAACGCAATCCGATCTCATCACAGACGAGGAGCTGGATGAGCTCAGTTCTGCTGTGAGTACCATGAAGACTATGGCCACAGATATCGGCTACGAGGCTGACAGACAGAATGAGAATATTGAGGAAATGTCGCACATGGTGGAGGGTGCAACACACAGGATAAAAAGCAGTGATAAGAGAGTGAAAAAGTTGACATAACATGCTGGAGTTCCATAAGATAAAAAAAGAAAGACGTCTTTCACTGGTTGTAAAATTGAATTTTCAGCTGGATTGGATTTTGATGGGCGATTCATGTAAGACTTAGTTCAGTGACTAAGTTCAGGGATGCTTGGTATGCATCATACCAGATAAGTGTTCTTTACCAGTGAAGAATAAAAAGAAGTTGCCATTGTATAAAAAGAAATACAGTATAGGATAGAAAAATAGAAAATGGAGAAGTGGAGAGAGATACTACATTTTGGAGGGTGTTGGTCTCAGAAAGTATGTAAAAGTAAACTAAGGAAACCAAAGTATAAGTCAATATAAATAAGATGCATTTCATAATATTCAGTGAATTGGAGCATTTTTTTGCTAAGTTGACTAGCTTCCTATTAAAGGGTAAAATGCCAAATAAATGGACATGCTGAACTTGATCATTTTCCATGTTCAAGAGGCTCTTTGGAGTATTGTAAGTGTGTGTGTAAATACCAAATCTTTTCTGACACAAGCTGACAAAATGTTATCTATCAGAATATGCCTATGGCAAGTTCTGACATTGGTTTTTCGGATGTTCTTATATGAGAATGATCGAAACCTCTCGTTGAGCCTTTTTTGAGCCCACTCCCACCCCACACTAAACCCACTTTTTAAACCAAAGGTCTCACACAGAGTAGAATGTCTTGTCAAAAAACTTCAGGATAGTTCTCCAGCATTAAGTGATACCAGACTAAACGCATCAAACAGTTCCCTGCATTATGCCTTGCTTGCCAGAGTTGGGTTTCTGAATTATTATTCAAAGATATTATCTTCCTATTAATTTAGCATAATCATATGCTGTTGCTCTATGCCAGGTGATCTGAATGCTTTTATTTAGTCATATTATTATATTTCTATGTTACTGTTTAATATTTTTTGTTAAAAAGCAGCAAGGTCATGGTAAAAATGTCCCAAAGTTTTTTTCAACTGTTACTGCTGTTGTTGAGTCATAAATTGTGTCTGTAAACAAGAGAATTTGCTTTTCTAAAGTTTTCTTTGTAGTCATTTGCATTTGTATTTACAAATGTCTGCTTGTAAAAATATTGCCTATAAAGAGGCATAAAGTGAAGAATTAATGAGTACCTGAACTTTTTGCCCAGTTTCAAGACCATATTTTGATATACTTGAAACCAATTTCTGCAAGTGGTTTGGTAGAAATGAATCAGTTATGTTGTTAAAATGCTATTTTTGCCATTGATTAAGATCTGCAATTGACTCTTGGAATACTGATTCAAAATAAATAAATGGTTTTAAAAATCATGTGGGTTTAAAACCACTACAGTCTCATATGCAAGCATTCAAAATATTGATGCATGTTGAGAGCAAAAGGCACATAAAACACAAAAACTGTTTAAATGATAAAATCAACAATTTCATTTTATGCAAAATTTTATTTTATTCTTTAAAATCATGGATGGAAAATACATTTCTTAAGTTCAGTAATAATTACATAATTATTGACATTACATAAACAGCATACCCCCCCAACACAGTTCCACACATAACCTACAAGCATGCTATGATCTGCTTCATTATAAAATTAAATAAACACCAATCCCACGAACATTTTCAACATTATCATACAACATAACATTACAACAACATTTGTCACATCTTGGCTTTTTGCAAAGCAAATATTGCAGCAATCATTATAATGTGTTAAATTAAATATTAACTTACAATTTATTACTAAATATCAATATCAATATTCGAGTGCCTTTTCAAAAGAGGATCATTGTTAGGAAAATGATAATAAAATTGAGACAGGTAACATAAATGACGTCCTATTATTCCCTGTGGATTTTCTTAATTAAGTAACTTCTTTTCCTGCAAGGTTCATTCGATTTGCAACCATGGTTGTTTTTGTTTTGTATTGGCCATTTCTAAGTACATTAAGTAAAATTTTCTTGCTTTTAATACCCAAATCAGTACATTTTGTAAAAATTTGTTCAAATATCACTTTCTATGCTAAAGTGAGATCACACTGGAAAAGTTTAACCAAATGTCATGTCATTAAAACGTGAAGGTCATAATATGAAGGTCACTGATACAACAGTTGCTTGCCTCACTGAGTAGTGCTGCTGTTCTCAACACTTTTTATAGGTTACTCAATAGATTATTCATGTAGAATAAATTGAAAGCAATCCCCTCTCCATGAATTAATCCCGTTTCTGAACATTTTTGATACAAAACCCACCCAAATTTCTGTTAGAAAGAGAGAAAGTCCTCCAAGGGGTTCAAATTGCTATGTACTGACATCATAGAGACTGGTTCAGAACTGGTTTCACTTTGCCAGCATGAACTCCGGTACTACACAACTACAAAAGGTAACTGAATGTTCTTTCCATCAATACAACATTTCACACAGCCTCACTTACAAACGCCTGTGACTTAAAATATGAATCACTTAGTTGTTAAGAGAATAAGCAATGATACAATTTAATAAATTCTAATATATGATCAACAAGCTTCAACACCCTGGTCCAGGCATTTATATCCACAGCTGATGAGCTAATAAATATTTATATCAATATATATACAGTCCGTATAAAACCTACAGTTCCCACCACCACCACTGGGGTATAATATAACAATATTGATAACAATTAAAATCACTGGTCTGTGCCCCCCCCCCCCCACCCCCTATTCCCACCACCACCAAGTCACGAATGATTCTTCTTGTTGTCATGTTCAAAGTCAGAATCACACCCTACCCCTAAGATCATAGAGAACCACTTTCCCCAGTCACCATATCAAATATGGCCTTATGTGAAAGACATCTCACTGCTTTGTATATTACATCACTGACTTTGAATGAAAGACATCTGTCTCTATATAGTGTACTGTTATCACCATCAACATGAAACGTTTAACCCTGGATTTCGTAAAATTGGGATGAATTTGGTTGGTTTTTGCCTTGCCTCTCAGTTAAACCACGTGTTTTCAAGCGGGTCAAGTCTCTGCTGCTTCCAGTTTCAGTTAAGTCCTATTTAAAACCTAGTCAAAATGGACTAAAGCTATAAGCATGATATTATCATGATATTAACTTCAAGTGGAATAAAGAAATTTAGCAACTTGTTTACAAAGTGGGTCAGTAAAATTTATCCATGGTTCATGCAGGTAGAGATATTAAGGACACAAATGCATGGAGAATCAGTTTTCATTTCTACCTTGAATGCACCAATAAATGCAGTTCACTTATCCTTTTCATGAGACTGTGGCCACAGTATCTTCTCCATGTTTGATTGTTGCACCTAAAAATTACTTGCTTGGAAATTGTCTCAAATTATTCAAAAAATTATTTGAAATTTAGTGAATGTTTTAGGTTGAACTCAGAATGACCAGGTGACCACAATTCACTGGTTTTCTCGTCAACTTTTTAAAACATATTGCATAGAAGTTGCAGCACAATAAGGCCTATCTTTTTGTAAACTGCATCTTGGCTTATTTTATGTATGCTTACTACACTTGCTTCACGATAAGCAAAATACAACGCAAAATCTATCTAAAACTCATAACCATTTGAAAGAATCTGCATCAGGGCTTTTTTGGTCCATTATTTCTTCAATTATTAACTGATAAGACTATTACTTCCAATTCAATGTCCAATCTATGATCTTCTTACATAAGGTACATGTTAATTTAACTACTTTGGTGTTCCTTCACCAAAACTGTTATGTGGAACACACGTTAGTATCTAAACACTGTACTTCTCCATATCAACAGCACAGTGCCATCACAGTTGTATCTTATGTTAGCTATCTGATTTCCAGTCCACGTTCCTTCTGATGTAAATTACTCTGGCATTAATATGTTGTGCCTAATTAATCAATTAAAACTCATCTGAGATAGTTACTTAAAACTCGAGCTGTGGACACGGTAGGTTCGAGCAATGCTTCTTCCAGACTTTTACACCACATGTACATGATCCATTACAAAAGTACATTTATTTATATGTGCGTAGACCCCCTCCAGAAGCTATCCACCATACTGAATATGGCTGCCATTATGGTTTTGTTATCCTGATTAGGTTTTTATACAAAATCCCCAATTTGCAATAGACTAGAAACTGCTAAGACTATAGATGCTTGTCACCAAAATTTTTATTCCAGTCTATGTCGCTCATTATCCACTTCTGGGATTGATCTCCTCTGCAGGGACCTGAAATAAGACGACTCAGGAGGTAATAAAGATTGGGCTTAAAAAGTGACATCTGACCTCTGTTAATTAATAATCAATAATGGAAATCACACTTATCATTCACAACTTCCAGCATTACAAGTACCAGAGAAATGTAAATTTGAAAGAAGCTGAGGCAAATTCAATAATGTTGAATACTTATTTCCCATTCAGTTGAATTAAAGAAAAATCGATACATGATGTCAATTTTTCTTGTTTTAATGTACATGCATCAAATTTGTAAATTGGGGTGAAAAAACTTGCTACATAACATTTATCCTTTACATCCACTGATTGAGCTTGTCTTGCAAGATCTTACCTATAGACGGTGAATCTTTGGCAGATTCCTGTGGAGCACCTAAACATTGGTTGGAATTTACATGACGAATTTCTTCAGTCTGAAAAAGATAACATGAACACATATGAAATCATGACAAAAACATTATACCACAAAGCTAGTACACATCACAAACATTTTAAAATTACAAATAAGCATTTATTTCAGTGGTTTCATTTTTTATATAGTTCATTTTATTCACTTTTTAGTTTTTCCATATAAAAGACAAATTACTGACAATCTTAAATTAGAAAAATATTGAAATGTCACATGTTCAATAATGATAACTTTATCAGAAATGCATCCATATAAGAACATGGGTTGTAATTATACATAAAACACAGCATATGATCAATATTTGTTCATCTACTTGTCTAGAAATTAATGCTAAGAACAACATTAAAAAGCACTACAAGCAAAATTGTGCAATTAAAAAAGGCAAATAAAAATTAGTCAATCAAAGAAATAGTAAAAGATGACACAAACTGATTTCACCCCAGTGTCCATATCAATATATCAAAGTTTCACTATTTCTATTTCAGCACCGGCCAGTTTTATATACAATACTCGTAAGCAACCTCATTTAAAATTTGGTCAGATGACATTTGCTACTAATAAAAAAGAAAAAAAAATCCAATGCAGGAATTGAAAGTTTGAAACTTTAATTTATTAATATAAGAACTGCGCAGTATTCACAGCACATGACTGTCACATGAAACATGGGTTATCTGGAGCCCGCCCACCAACAACTAACATTTCACCTCTGCCACGTGCCTTTATTCACTCTGTGAACTTGGAATATATTTTTTGGATTTAAGAAGACACCTGATCACCTTTGAAAAATATCTGTCCACCAATCATCAAAAACGACGAAATTATTTGTATATGCCATATTTTCATGATGATCTAACCCAAGTCATCCTAAATAACATCTGTACAACAAACATTTGGCAAGCTTTCTGAAAATGTTGTTCTCTTTACTAATAGAGTGCCAGCATCTCATTAAAGAGTGATTTTGTTTTTACTTTAAGGAATATGTGCATCCTTTAATAATATGCAAATATTCAAGAAATTTCTCGAGCTAAAAAAAAATATGAACCTTTGGCAAAGTAATGAATAAACACGTAAAACCTTAAAGCTCTTAAACCTTATCCAACCAAGTTTTCTTCCTTCACCCTGTAGGTTAATGACAATTGCAAAAAAAAAAAAAAAAAAATTTTGTAATGTCTTAAAAACCAGGACGATCCTGTTCAACCCCCAAACCTTTCAATTTGAAAAAAAAAAAAAGACTTAAAATGTTGGCCACCAACTTGTCAGTTACAATCCAGCAATGTATTTCTGAAGCCTTGTTATCCGTCACCAAATATCTATGACATGGCATAGTATAATATATATGATATCATAGAGATAAACTCCCAGCAGCCTACTACTGAGTAGCATATCTAGACTATGGCAGGTAAGGCACCCATGTTCTGGGTGCCATGTATAGAGGGCACCACTGACAAGCTTTTCTCAACTTTTTAAGATGTCCGATGTTAAAACAGGGGCCCAATTTATATCAGTGCTTGCCATAGGTCCTAATTTTCTCATAATCACACCCTCTTCTAGTGAACTATAATAATGAAACCTGTAGCCCTTCTCCCAGTTCAATACCTCTCTATCATACTTCCAACGTTGTGCACCACCATGTCCGTTACAATTCAGCATCTTAATGTCGTAATGCAGGCCCATACGGAAGGGCTCTAGACAAAGCCCATCCGTCATAATTTCTTCTTTTCTGGTATAAGAGAACACCTAGAAGACCAAGAGAAACGGAAAAAGACAATCAGGAAACGGAAATGCTACTAAAGAGGTGCAGTGAGGTTGGTCCCCTGTGCCTATGTGAGAGAGGCAGCCAGCTACACAACGGTTTCCATGCCTGGAGGAAGAAAAGAGAGCAACTCTGGTGGCAGTGGTGGGATCTCGGTGGTGTTTTTATTCCCACCCGAATATATACATAAGTATACCTCCTTGTTATATTCCCAGAGTTGGTTTCCGCCCATTCCGTGGCATGAAAATAGTTTGACGGGACCGTTGATGGCGGACACGTCCAGACAGAGGTCGTCCATTTGTAATGCCTTCTTCTTTGTGAATGAAAATATCTGCAAGAGAGAAAGCATGAGTTCTATGGGTAAAAACACCATCACCAGGGGATACCTAACAATACAGAGATTGTGGGATAAATCAACAGGGTGTACTAGAGAGATGAAGCAAGGATAATTTGGCAATTAGGAGGGAGGGTGCAAGCCCCAGAAAACTACACA
This sequence comes from Lingula anatina, assembly GCF_001039355.2. The sequence goes on from NW_019775771.1 coordinate 33,611, forward strand.
ACAAAAATAGAATATTTAGAGACTCAGATTCCAATATTGGATTAATAATATTGTTAATTATTATTATAAATAATTCAAAAACTTGATATAATAGAACAAAAAGGGTGAGATGACAGTAGGCCCTACTTATAATTGTTGAAATTTGTTGGACTTCACAATTTGTTTGATTTATAGAAATTGAGCAGAACATTTTAGGAAGCAAGGACTTTTATTAATGTAATACTGGGCAAATCAATAAACAATGATTAAATGAAAAAAGTTAAACAATTATTCAATACAGTACTATGGTCATATTATATGAAAAAGATTTATCTGAAAGTTAAAATGAATTGGTTTTATTTTGTCAAAAAGTTTTTTTTTTTATAACTATCAGTAAAAAAAATGAACAGTGAAACATAATAGTAACTGCTATTATCATAAAAAGAATATATACTTACTGGAAGAAAAAAAATGCAACAGACTCTGCATAACTAAGATATTTTGGGACCAGGAAACTTCTTCAGTTATGTTAAAATTTAAGACAATGTTCACATGCCTTTCAGCTAATATGATAAAAATCCATCCCATCTGACTTCTGTGAGATTATATATTTGTTACAATTTGAGAAATGTAATGACAAGATAAGCAGAGATTGCTGCATTTTAAGCACACAAAAATGTAAAACATTAACAGCCTAATCACTATACAATTATGCCTGAAGAAGACATTAAAACAAAATTGACATAACACATTGATAATTTTACATTAAAAGGATAACTAGGAAATATAAAGCACTGAGATACTACAATAAAATGGTTGTTCTAATAAATTCATTTGGAATTTAAAAAATGTGAACTGTTCATCCAAAATCTAATAATTTTACCAATGGAATGGTGCATGCACATTAACAATAACAATTTGAAATCAAATAAGTTTTCACTTAAAAAATATATATTGTAAATTACGTATTGAAAATGAAAATAATAATACAAAATACCTGCAATACTTTATTTTAGAAAATTCAAAATGGCTGACAAATTTAAGACGGCCAACTGAGTATGTACTTTATGAAGACATATATTTGTGATTACCTGATTTCCTCCCATGCCATGACAAGATACCACCCCCACCTTCTCTCCAGCCTTGCGCCCCATGGTGTCTATACATTGGCCTGTTTGCTTATTTCTTATCTAGAACAAATGAGATGAAGATAATTAAAAAAAAAAAAAAAAAAAATTAATAACAGTATACGTGGTGAGATTTAGATGCCATTTCCATTGACACCAATGGTCTATGTAGATCCACCCAATCCTGCCGGGACTCTCACTTAGTGCAATCAGCCTCCTCTTCTTTCCAACATATTGGTATAATCATCAGCTTTTTGTATTCTACTTAATGCCAGGAGGCAGCTTGTCATTCAGTTAAACAAATTGCAGTCATTCAGAGTCTCTGCAGAATTGGGTCAATCCACATTGACCGATGGTGTCCATGGGGCGCTACATTGTTTTCATGCATGTGTGTGTGTGTGTGTGTGTGTGTGTGTGTGTGTGTGTGTGTGTATGTGTGTGTGTGTGTGTGGGTGGGGGGGTGTATATGGGCAAGTGTGAGCATGTACAGCCTAGCATATGGGATCCTAAATACAAAAGATACATTTCAAAATAGAAGAACATACAATAACATCCACTTACCTCTCCTAAAGAGTAATAATCCAAAGGCATCTGGGACTCTGGGTATATATGTTCTAGATACCATCTAAAACTCTTGCATTTTAATCTTTCTCTTAATTGTTTTCTCTCTGTCACATCTCCAACATCTGTATTTTTTACACCTAAAATATAAAGCAATACCATGCATCTTTCCAATTCACATTGACCTTCAAACACCAACATTTATCAACAAATTACAACAAAAATTATTCACAAGTGTCATCCAACAATCTTATTCTCCTGAACACCAATGACACTTAAAATGAACAATTCTTTCACTCCAATGATAAGAACATTTTTTTCAATATTTTATGTTCTGAATAAAAAATCAAATCAGCAACAAAGATTTTGTACTTGATAAAGACCTTTACCTTGAAAATCATTTAACCACAGAGTCAAACAGCCTACATCAATTTAAAATTTAAGTTAAAACTAATCAAAACATGTTAGCATTATATTAAAGGTCTGTGACTTTACAAAAGCAAGCATTGATGTTGTGCAGTAAAATAAACAAATTAAAACGAAACACAGAAAAAAACATTGAATAATATTTAAACAATATTTCTGAACATGCTTCTACAATCACAAAAAATTCTGACAATCAAAAATTCACAACCAGAGAAAACACATGGCTAACAAGACAATTACACATGGAATGCATATGAATTATAAATTATTCTAGCAATAAAATGCATCAGTGGTCATAAACAATGGTTTTTCTCAATAAAAATATAAATATATAAATGAATAATAATCAGCAAACATTAGGTGCATTAGGGGATAGCATTCATATCAATTAAATCATTTAACATGAGAAATTCCCCACTGTGAGACAATGCAGCACACTAAAACAAAGTAATGCATTTTATCACTTATTACAACAAATAACATAAAAGAGAGAGAGAGAGAGAGAGAGACTTGACTTTTAGATTATCAAATATTCAGTAGCCTTTACTTCTTATAATACACACAACCAACCTGGGTTTATTTTATAAAAGAAATCTTTATAGTCATCCAACCAAACTTCCACAGTTCTCATTGCATTGTGGTTTAAAATCTTCACCACTCCACCTGGCCAGGAGTACGGGGATACTTTACGAAACACGTGCCCTACACGGGAGCACGTGGATATAACGATTTGCCCCCCACACATCCAGACCTAAAAACAACATCAAAGGAAACAAAGAGGCAGTGAAATAAAGGCTTGACAACATAGAGGATACAATGACATATCAAAGTAGAAAGGGATGGCTAAAAAACAGCCAAAAGCTCAATAGATTAGCCAGTCATACCTGCAAAGAAGATTCATGCATATTAATATAAAGTCTTTGTTGAAAAAATTGCCAAGTGGTGACATGCCTGATCACATGCTCCAAATTAGCCAATCAAACAACATGTAAATGTAAAGCACAAACCACATACATGCAGCCATGCTTCATGATTTAGACATTATAATACAGGAAATACTTTAAAGTACTACTAAGTAAGGGATTTATTGAGCCCCATTAGAACAAAAACTCAAAGTGATAGTTGTTGGCACCAATGGCCTTCAGACAAAATGTGTCCATTATTTACCATCAGATGGCACCAGTAGTATCAGGCATAAACTTTTTAAACCATGGGGGATGTCGAAAAAGAAAAGACCCAGACATTGTGAACCTTGCATGAATGTACGTCATGTACACTTGGGAGTTACACCATGTCTGAGCCTCTTGTTTTGATTGGTGCCTGTCATAATACAAGTCAATACACTGGCAGTCAGGAAAGCCTGTGAGTAAGGCATCCTAGTGTACTTTGCAGGGGCGGATTAAGGCCGTCTTCTGGGTCTTCCAGAAGACTGTCAGATTTTCAAGTTTACACTGACAGGCATGTTATTTTTTGCTGTCAGAAGTCGGTCAAAAGTGGAGGATGGATCTACCATGATAATTTGGAAGACTGGCAAAAAATATCTCTGGATTCACCCCTGCTTTGTATTAACCTTTTTCATCTTTTCCGGAAATGGAAATTGCATTGTGGGTAGGGTAGCCCTGCTACGTCGAAACACTTACAGTGGTGCTAAAAACCATGGCTGGGTTTACGTGCTTTTTGTCCCGCTGCTACAATAACAGTAAGCGAGATCGACACATGAGGTTTAATAAGTTCCCAACAAACCCGTTAGAATGAAAAATATGGTAGAAAGAAAGAAAGAAAAATATAGCAGGTTTGGATCAAAAGCAGGGCACCGCGTTTGCGCTGAACATTTCGAAGGCGGGAAGAAAAACTATAATATGAGGAGATCAACGGCGCTTTAATAAAAAACAGAAATGCTTAGTAAATCAACGGATATAACGAACTATCGGCTAATAGAACTCGGTGGTAAACAATGCGAGAAAAAAAACATTATAAAGATATGAAGAAAAAATTGAAGAATAGGCCGGGGCCTAAAAATAAAGAAAAGACTTCAAGCATGAGATTATGGTAAAAGAAAGTAAAAGTTGTTAAGTTTTACACGGGGATTCTACTTACAAAAAATTCAAGAACTTTCACGACTCTTTGTGTAACAACAAAGAGAAGGTTTGAAAAGTTTTGTATGTAATGCCATTTTTGTGTGTGTTTTATTGATAAGTGATCATTTTAAATGTAGTATGCCTATCACAGGTTTTAGTCTCTCATAACCCTTAGTAGGGTGGGTTCTTTTTTTTTTAACGTGATATAAAAATTTTATTATTATGTATCCAGTCCCGTATACGTATTACTGATTTGTACAAACGGGGCTAATATTATCAAGATCAACAGAGACATACGAAGAAGAAAGTACATCGGCTCTTGTTGAACGCGTTATCGGCAACTTTAATTATCTTCTGGGAAAGAGTCGAGAATTCCTGTCTTACCTATTTAACACTTAAAATTAGAAGGTTTTAATTACAGAGGAAAGGTCGTAGTTGTGGCCGCCCCCCTTACCGAACAATTGAACAAGTAACACCTGATGCCTTATCAGGTACCAAACGATTAAATCAGTTCACCGACGAACGATCTGCGTATCAGTTTTACCTGTATACACAGTAGGTACCGGTCAAACAATGCAGGGAATCTTTTCATTTTATCACTTCAAAAATATCTTAAGACATCCTTCAAACAAGACATAAAAATCGTTAAGAATTGACACTGCCGGTAAATGAGGTGATATCGCCACAGCTTGCATATGTAGGCCTACATGTAATAGGCCTATTGTGAAGACGTAGGCCTACGCACCTGTCCACACTCTTGAAAGCTGTGTACGAGTCTACTAGCTATTTTGATTTTATACATAAAAAAATAACGAGTCTCTTTCGCATATATTTATTATCAGAAGCATTTAAAAGAACTCTGAAGCTTTAGTTCGTCATCACTATTGACAGCGCAGCCAAGGCTCGGACGCTTAGGTGAAGTCTAGTTGTACAGCGCATCGTATTTAAACTGAGAAAGAAAACATTTAATTGCTTGATTCTCCGTCCAAATAGATGTATCTTGCCTACAGTTTACGCATTTCTGTGCTTCAGCCACCTTTTTAGTTTGCCAGAAAGCAATGCACGCTTCATACGACCTTTTTATATGCGCACCTTGTACATCATCTACACCTAGCATTGCCATGCTGGAAACAGCAGAGGACCACCATGACCCCTGTGGCGCGCGGTTCCTGTCATGCGCACTTCGTATTTCCGCAAAAGATGAAAAAGGTTAATATGTGCACTTCACATAAACCTTGCTGACGCCGTGTCAGCTAACTATCAAGGTGTTCTTGCATTGTAAGAACATTGCATTGTAAGAACATTCACAATCTCAACTACCCATATACAGGAGCATTCAGACAAACTAAACTCAGACTATCATGTCTCTAGATGATCTCATTAATTCAGAGGAATTACGGAAATTAATTTAATTTTGATGATCTAAATCCTCCATCTTCCAGTTAAAACCGACTTACACTAATTAAGTCATTCAATTTACTTGTCTGGTAGCTTCATTTAGACCTTATGTCTGGCTTTTTTCAGTGTGTCTCAATGCTCTTTCAGATAATTTGAGATGGTGAGATGGAGGGAGAATCACATTATTATGACTCATGCAACAGAGATGAGCTAGTGCTACCAATTATACAAACGTGCTGTCACTGTTAACACTGTCTGTCAATCTTCAAAAGGGAAAATCCATTCTTATTCAATTCTATTTTTCAAAAATCGTGAATAAAATTTACTCCAACTTATTCAATTTTATCCCATCACAATGCAAAAAATAAATTTTTTACCCTCAACAATTAACCAAATGGATTTCCTCCTTTACAAAAAGACAGAATTTGTAGCATTCCAAGGACAGCAAACTACCTGGATTAATCTTAAAATAAAAATCCTTCCAGTTATCCATCCAGACCTCTATTAACCTGGCATTGTTATGGTTAATGATATGACCCGTGCCACCAGGGAAAGTATAGGGCGTTGCTTTGCGAAACACGTGCCCAACATGCGAACACGTGACTATTAGTAGAGTTCCACCACACATCCAAATCTAACACAGCAGATGGAAGGGGGAGAGAGAAGAAAGAGCGAGGATGAAAAAATTGGGTAATTTGATAAGGTAACTTTTGTTTTTTTTTTTTAATTTATAAAACAGGTGGACATGGCTTGGCCATTAAAAATTTAAATTTTCAAACAAAGATGACTGCAAGTGTTATACAGTATTTTGTGCAATCTGCGACAGTTATAAGAATGGAGTTAGTTCAGAAGGTGAATTAGTAAAATTGTTAACTTAAAACCATAAACGAATTAATATTTGCTTTTAGGCATATTGTTATATAGTCAAAAATGTTAGTGGTCTAATTATGAATTATAAACAATTGTGCAAACATATATCACCTGTATGGTGAAAAACATTGATATCTTTCNCCTAATGCTATGTACTGATTGAAATTTGTTAAAATAAAGAAAGAAAGAAAGGGATAAAGAAAGAAAGAAAGAAGGAAGGATAAATCTAGAAAACGCTATGCAAACTCCTATACTAAAAATGTAAGTATAAATTCTATTTGGCAGTTACAAGCCCATACCTACAATCTAAAACACTGATCTTAATTTTTTTGACTGATGATCTGTAAAGTTACTTTTCTTCGTTAAATAACAACATGAATTTAGGAACTGAAGCTAAAAGAAAGATAACCACCAACCAGTGCTGCCCTCTATCTGCAGGAACAATTCTGCAGAACTCTCCCTAATTAGATAACACAGTCTGAAACTCAACAAATCTATTGGGTAATCACATTACTGTGAAATGGGATCCAATTCTGGCTTCTTAAATGGCAAATGGCTGTGCTCTCAGAAATTGGTTTTAGCAGCACACAAGACTTATTATCTGAAAGAGAAATATCACCTAAAAAGAGTCTTGTTGATGAGATATCATATTCTATTCTCAGTTGTGAAACAGCATGCGAAATAGCATCTTTGACAGGTATATGACTAGATTCAAACTTAGGGAACAGCCTGAAGGACGAAGACTCTAGTCTTGCGTGACGCAATTCCCAAATTTAAAAATGCCAGTATTTGATGCCGCTTGCAATCTACTTTTACAACATAAGCGGTTCCTGTAAAATCAAGTCCCTCTTGGCTAATGGTACCTAGAACAAGGAGTTTATCACTTAACCTTGCAAACCCTAATAAAGTTGATGAGTGCTATTTGTTCTACTGCCGATATTAACTGATTGACATCATGAAAAACCCATTCCTGAAGGTTTTTGTGAAATATGTGATTGAAGTGGCCTGGATGTTGTTAAAAAAAAAAGTTCCCTTAACATTGGTATCAAACCCCAAATAAACCTGAGCTATTCTAAATTAAAGCGTGACAAATATCTAGAGCCAAAGTCCCAGATATACATGTCCCATATAAATGTGAACCTGGGCCCTTCTTTAATGATATTTGCTGATCAGAAGAAAAAAACTCAAATACACGACTTGAAAGCAAGGTGTATGGCACATCCACATATCCTACATATACATACACATAGTATTTCAGTGCTATAAATCACAAAGTATTACATGTATTCATTAGGCAATCATTTTTCTTTGATTGAATTAAGAGAGAATTATGTGTAATAATAATGGAAATAAGTGATGTAATAGTGGAGAAAAAAACACCTATTTTACAAAGAAAATGAAAGCCAAAATTCAAAGCAGGTCAGGTAAAGTAAAACTGAAAAACAATGGTGGTGCCATTAATACTGGTACTTTTATAGATAGTTGTGGAAAAAAAATAAATGTGGTATAATACCTCCATCTCATGACTTCCAACAAAATATAGACTGCATAGGAAATGATTTTTATCAATGGTGCATGTAACAACAACATCAAAGGACTGACTTAAAGATTAAGTGGCCCCCTTTCCATTTAACTGTAGCCCTCACAACCAAAAGTTCAACTAATAGTATCTTATCATAAGCATATAAATATTCTAGTCAATATTTAGACCAAGCCAGCTCAACTGTTATATATATTCTTTTTATTTGAACTGTTTCGCAATGATATGAAGAATTGTTCAAAGCTATGATCATGATTCTAATGCAGATCCAAACATTTCACTGGCTGAGTACTAAACAGACCCTCTGACACCAACAGAAACAAAATCTGATTATGGACGAATAAGTAACGAATATAATTTATCCTGATTGTATTTTCATCGATTCTATCATCATTATTGTTTTACTGTAATCATATTATGGATTTTTATAACGTATCCAGACAGTGCGTAATATTCAATCTGAATTGGAAAAGAAAGGCAAAACTGAAGCGTCAGAAAGTGGCCTTTTTTGGCAAAAAATAAAAATAAATAAATAAAAATAAATAAATAAATAAATAAGTTTAAAATAAAAAAATAGAAATAGAAATAAATAAATAAATTAATTAAATTAAAAATTTGGAGAGTAACATATTCAGTGTCATTTTATGTCTGGAAATAAATTGCCAAAATCCAAAGTGTTAAATTTAGGGAAATGAAAAAAAAAAAAAAGGGACAGGTTATTTTTTTTTAACTTTTTGTTTGTTGTCTGAATGAAAATTGTCAAAATAATGTTACTTACAGCTAGGTTAAAATTAACATGAGTTTCTGACCTAATAAAAATTATAAAAGAAATTTCAATATAGCAAAATAAATAAATAAATAAAAATAAAATAAAATAAACAGCCTTCTTAGCCGATCTGCAAGTAAAAAAGGTTAAAAAGAAGGCTCCGGCTTACTAGTATCAGAGCCAACTGAATGTCTGAGGCTATGTGACACATGTACCACAAACATGATTAACAACATTCCATAACACCCTATTGTGTACAAATCAATAGAATAAAGGACACCTAGGGCTGGGTGCTACATTACCTCACTGAAAATGAAACTCTTCTATTTCATAATACTGTTCCCTCTTAAAATAACTTGTTTTGTCAAACTTGGAAACAAAGGCTATGCACATAAAAAATACACTGATAGGATTACTAGTACATATTTTTCTAAAGGTGAAAATGGCTCAGAAGACAGTGTTTGACTGATCACAAATGACATTTTCAAATTTCACCAGACATACTGAAAAAGCAGATCTTTAAGGAGCAAACTTTCCAAGACAAAAATGTCACCTCCTGTTACAGGAAACATAAAAGACAAAAGAAAAGTCATAAAATCAAAATGCAATAAGAACGTCACCATCATCATGAAATTCAAATTACTTTCAACCCCAAAGCGTACATATCAAACCATTATGGGACTGGCATGCAGCAGTATGTCTAAAAGTCAACTGAAATGTTTTAGAAGTTCATGATGTCAGTGTAACATGTTAAGTTTCATGACAATGAAAAAATACTGTCAAGCTTACTCTTTCAATTGGGACATATTTTATTCTTTTTTTTTCAACATTTTATTAGCCTTCAAGGGGGAGGGGGGGCTTTAATAAGTCTAAATTCTCTGTCACACACACACACACACACACACACACACACACACACACACACACACACTCTGTTATCCAGCTGTTTCACCTTTTAACCTGGCCCGGATCAGTCCACTTCTTTTCCCCATCCTCTCCACATGGACAGGCACTGGTAGCCGAGCTACTTCACGCTCTAGTTTCTTGCCCAAAAAATCTGAAAAAAAAAAAAATAATAAAATAAAATAATAATAATAATAATAATAATAATAAATAAAATAAATAAATAAATAAATAAATAAATAAATAAATAAATAAATAAAATAAAATAATAAATGACAGATACATGATTGATAAGATTTTAAAACAAACAGGAATGAAAATTTAAGAAGTGTTTATTTATGCAAAATGTTTGTTCACATAATAAAGATTACACTGACACTGATTCATAGCTTTGCATTGTATTGTAAGGCATGGCAGGCTGCAAAGGTCCTTCTAGCAAAAGGGAATAATTCAAAATAAGATAACTACTATTTCACTAATAGTCTGTTATCTTTTATCTCCTATGAAATCAATTTGCATTTCCTTTGTCATTTCCACTGCCAGGCCTTGTAACCTTAAATGCAAGTAAAACCTGCTGATAGCCACTAGGGCGTACAACGAGATAATGTAAAATCAAACAATTTATTATGCCAGATGGATTCATTTGTCAGGGGACCTGAATTGTTATAACATGAAAATGCTTCTTGGTTTCCAATACCCCACAGCAAGTGGGCTGATAGGGATAAGATAACTTCACATTGACTGTTATCATGACGTTTGTTCACACTCTCTCTCTCATATGTTATTTGTTGTTATGTTATTCATGTGATAATTTAATGCATTATATTGTTGTTATTGTCTGCATTATTTTGTGCTACATTGTCTCACAGTGGGGAATTTTTCATGTTAAATGATTAAATTGCTATGAATGCGATCCCCTAATGCACCCTATGTTTCCTGATTATATATACATATTTTCTATTGAGAAAAAACATAGTTTATTGCCACTGATGCATTTCATTGCTAGAATATTGTACGGCTCAACATTTAAGCTGGCCTGCTGGCCAGGGCCACTGAAAAAGTGAATTTCAGACCTGGGGTTACTGGCCTGAAGGGCAAATCAAATTCAGTGCACCAGTAATACGTAATATTTACCAGACTTCAGTGGCTTAAAGGGCCAGGGGAGAAAAAAATCACGTGTCAAGCACTGTATTGTACCAACCTCTCTCGCTGGCATCATCCACAAGGATAATTTCCTCTAAAAGATGGCGTGGTGAGCGTATGATGATGCTGTGAACAGTGCGCAGGAGGGTGGACCATGCCTCGTTGTGGAACACAATAACGACACTTGTCGTTGGCAGCTTGTCTACCGGGTAGTTCTTCTTCTTACAGCTGTAATTATAAGAATAAGAAGAAGAAGATAAAGAAATATGATTACAATAAGTGTTGTATAATAAATGTGCATAAATTGAAAGATATTCCAGTATCAAAAACCTCAAATTTTCACAGATATATCAATCCTTAAACCTGATTCTGAGTTAAAAATTCCAAGTTTCTGAGTAATTCTCATTGTGTGGGGACAGAAAAACATTATCTTTTTTCTATATATGTAAATTGAGGTTGTATTCTGAGTGAGTCTTCAGGACAAGTCGACAGGTACTAGCAAACAGACCAATCCGTCTTTGAGTTACTAGAGACAAAAGGGGACCTTTTACAATAAACCTGGAAAAAACTGTGAGCGCATGCATGCATGCATGCTTGTGTGTGTATGTGTATGCGCGCTGATGTGTGTGTGTGTGTTTGGGGGGGGGGGAGTGGGGAACAGGGAGAGTAGTAAGGAAAGAGCGAAATACAACAAATACAACACCTCAGTATCTAGATTACCTGAAGACTTTGATGTCCAACTTACCCCTCCATCCTCACATCTGGCAGTGTCCTGTTCAGTGCTATCATGTCACTGGCCATCAAGTTGAACTGATTGATTTTGAACATCTCCTTGGACTCTGCCTTCTTGTCCTCTGGAATGATCACAGGTTTGCCCATCTCTCCTGGGCCGTCTGGGGGCTTGGTATTAAATACTGGAAGAGATTCAGAGATCTGGGGATTAAATAAGTTCATCTGGGCGCAGGGTTTTTTTTCCTAGGATTAGGGCTACAGGTCATCTAAGATTATCATCTGTAATTTCCTACAAAATTTCAGGGAGTCCAAGCCATTATTAAAAAAAAAAAAAAAAAGACATCCAGCTGTCTTTAAAACCATCGGCCAGGCCATCCAGTGATGTCGGCGGCCGTCCAAATGGCGGCTAGACAGTTTGCTGGGAAAAGCCTTGTTTGGGTGTACTTTCTAATTAGCTAAGGTTAAACAAGGATAATAACACTAAGGAAGACAGTGGACAAGAAGCAGCCAAGAAATTGTTCCACAATGAATTCTAACAGCAGTCTTTGCCATCCACAATGCTTATAAGTACTACTTACAAGTAAGAGGACCTATGAATGCAAATTCTTTTAATTTCCAATAAATATTTATCACTGTTATAATGAGTGGATCAAGCATGACGATAATTGATCTTGTGCAGAAACTGGAAAATTAGCTTGATAAATATTGTGTGTTACTCAAATCGTTTATTTTATATGTAAAGGAATTAATTCCCTCCCTTTCATTTTTATAGAAACATATTCTTGTGAGTTTTACACAATTTACTTTCTGTTTATCAGTAGTTCACATTGTATATAACGGTACTTACTAGTAAGACCTTCTTAAAAGGCAATCTTTTTCCATGCTTAATAAACAATTATCATATGACAAAGTTTGTGGTCTTTGTAATGTCAGTTAGACCAGATAAAATTGGTAAATTGGCTAACAGGTGAAGCCAACCCAAATTTTGATGAAATTAAAATTTTGTACCTTTTTTTCCATATGAAAAAAACTGCACTGGGTATTGGTTCGGTAAGTGAGAGAATTTACAACTGATGTTTTATGCTTTAAAACTATCCTAAATATGGGATAAAAAGCCCTCCTTAAAAATAAAAATAATATGTCCAAGAATAATAAGAATAAAAAAAAAACAAAAAAAACTAAAATTTAGCTGCTATACTCTTCAAACATATTACAAAAAAACAAAACAAAAATTCTTCTACTAACCCTGTTTACAGAGAACTGCCACTTTTTTTCTAGTCTTACACCATTTTCCCCCAATCATCCCCCCCCCTCCCACTCAGTCTCAGTCTTTTTCCCTATGCGACTTGTTGTAAGACTTTCACTCTCATTAGATGATGACGCTTCATTTCCTGAATTTTTCATACCATGAGTTTATTCCCGGGTGGCTAATTGACCGAGTGTTAGAAAATTAGGTCGTCGACTGCTGTAGGCCTGATTCTTTATTACAGGAGTCACTTATCAATATCACACAACACATTTTTCAATATTCATTTCTCAAAATGTTGATCAATGTTACCTGTTCTCCAAATTTCTCTTTTTGATGAGAACCAAATTCACCTTTAAGAATTCTCTCAAAACCCTTTTGTCGATGTTACCGATAAAACCTTCCGGCAGGCAATCAATTTAATTTGCTTCAATGAAACGAGCATTTACCGTAACCAAATTTCCAGATTCATTTGTGTTGTGCAGCAACGCGGCAAAGACGTAGATGATTAGAAGCTAGATACAAGTGTCTTCTTGAGGAGCGGATAATTATAAAATCAATAATAGGTTCAAAGGAAAACCAAAAATTGTTCTCAGAAGATTACTGTGAGGAGATGCAGGAGAAAAATCTGTTTTTATAGATGGATGATCAATAAGTTTGTCTAACTATATTTACTATTACTAGTGCTTTCTAATTGCAGGATGGGAAAATCAAGAGTAGTGTGAGATTAAATTGCTGTAAATCAAAATCTAGTGTACTACGTAATGCATCCAATGTTAGGTCCAAAATTATGCTTTTTTAGCAGTAGAACTAAGGAAAAAAAATAAATGCATAAGATCATTATACCCATTTTCCCCATTTAAACTAAAATCTCCATCCAAGCACAACATTCTGTACACCTACCTTTAGGTATCAAATTTTGCAAGAAACCTCCCTTTTTCTGTTTCTGCTGTATTAATCCTTCATTTGTGGTAACTTTTTCCCTGGGGTTATTATTACAGTTCACTGTGGATGTATTGTTCGTGCAGTCTGTATAATACATGAGAAGGAATACGTCCAATAAAAACCACACCAGCGATGTGGCTATCACAATTTTACAATACTGGAGCTTCAGTCGACTCACCATGCTGCTGCCTGTAATTGTCCTTGACCTTTAAAATGACCTTGAAATTAGCCTAATTATGCCTACAAGGCCCTTTTTTGCTTTCCTTTCAAATCAGATAATCTTAATGATTATAGCCTGTATATAGACAGAGCCTATTAAGATAATCTTATCTGCTGGCTGGTGATCCAATTTGTGTGGTACCGAACTCCTTTCTTCTTCAGAAATGACCTTGAACTTGACCTTCTAAATAAAATATTATTGCCAATTTTTGAGAAGGTACTGGACTTCAGTGAAATAAATTTTTTTTGTAAGCTGTACTGGGATGGGAGTCTTATTTTGTTGCCATGCTGACTGAAGTCCAGATGTAGATTCTATCACAATGTTGCTCTTGTTTCCATGGTCACCACATGTTGATGTTCTATCCTGTAATGAAAAAAAATATAGAATTTGATCAGAATAATCCAATAAAATTCCACTTTCTCAGGACAGAAATACAGAAAAAGCCGAGTGCTTTCTGGAAATTCTTTGATAAGTTATAAAACTGAACGCAGACACTGTTATTTGGTGTGAAAAAAAAGTGCAGGTAATTGCACTAGCTCTAGAAAGTCTCCCTCAAAGAAATGAATTCTCTCACCACACATTCACTGTCTGCCTGAACAATGAAGAACACACAATACTCTGTTCTATATATTCAACAGTCATTCTTTTCTGAAACATACTTCCCACAGTAAGTGTCATTGAAAAACCACAGCTACAATAACATTCCACCACGGAAATTACTATTGCTGTCACTCACACATAGAACCCTTCTTTTTTTTTTTCTTTTTCATTTTAAACGTGTTCAAGCTCTCACTTTCCAAGCAGATATGAAATTTTTCAGTCACTAAATGACTCTAGATTACCACAATCATTAACTTAAATTAGTTTGTTTTCTTTTCACCATCTAAGCACTGGAAGCTACAAAATCATTTGAAATCATGTGATCACTTTTAATTTGAATAAATCAGAAAACTGGGACACTGAATAAAATCACTTTTATTGTAATCAAATCAATTCTTAATTACAATCTCATCAGGAAAGTTTAGGGAAATGACAGTTTACCATATATAAAGGTAACCTGCAATCAACAAACTGTTTTTTCTTTGTTTTAATTTAATTTGAGAATATTCTTACAGTAGCTAGTGTAGTGAACAACCTCTCTCTAGATATACAGATTGTACAGAGTATGAAAACAACCTCTTGAAATTATTCAATTGCCCACAATTGACTTCAGAGAACTTTGGTTTGTCTATGATGTTACCAGACTGATGTACATTACTAGCTAGGATTACCATCCATCTTTGTACAATAAGGACCCATTCACAACCACTTGATCTGTGGATTAACAGATCAGGGCTCTGTAACTTGAAAGCACTGCGAATTGCGATAGTGATATCACCTTTCATTTTGAGGCTATTATATGGCCCGGGTGAGTAAATCCCTAAGTTATGGAATAGAGGCGAATCACCATGCTTGCGCTCAGTTGCAATTAGCGATGCTTTTGAGTTACTGAGCCCAGATCTGCAGATCAAATATGGCCGACCTACTTACTAGTTACAGCTTGCTGCATAATTTTCAAACAGACAATGAATACATTCCCCATGGGGATTAAGCTGCAAGCGTTCAAGTGGGTCGGCCATATTTGACCCGCAGATCAGTTAGTCTGTGGATCTAATTTGGTTGTGAATGCGACCTAAGTTCCAGGCATAATGCATATAAATCACCCATCAATCTTGGCAAGGAGTCATAACTTCTCCATTACCTGCTCAGATGATATTAAAATAACCAAGTAATTTCATTCAACTAGCAGTAAGAGTGACTGACTTTTGATGTTTCTCCAAAAAAATCAATTTCTTTTCTTCTTTTAGTACGTATTCACTTCTATTCAGCAAAGTACAATGCACACTGTCAAATTACTATGACGTTGCCCATGCTTTACTTCTCAACCTAAATCTTCAATATTCTTTCCTAAAAATAAATCAGGCAGAAGGAAAGATGAAAGTGGACCTTTCAACGTAAAAAAAAAAAAAGAAAAAAAAAAAGAGAGAGAATAAGAGCACCAAAGATGCTCAACCTTATACATGGTGTTCAAGTGGCATAGCTAAAATACCCAGAAAACCAAATTTCCGGATAAATCCAGGAGGGGTTTCATTCCTACAAAAGTTACACAACACAAAAATGTCTCTGGAGATATGATTAAATCAAGCAATGTCAAACTAATGGAAAGAGCACCTGCCATTAGTGTTTCTAAAAAAAAAAATTTCCTTTCGTTAATAACCAAGCCCTGCTAATGGTAATTACCTGACACTTGAAGTGGGCTGTCTTCCCTCTTTAAGTCGTCGACTAGCACTAGACTAAAAATATCTTTTCTCAAAGTGACAGATGCCAAGAAGGTTCAACCATATTCATTAAAGATGCTGTAGTTTAAGCAATAAGCTTTAAATCATTGGCAAACTATTACTAATTATGCTGCCTGGTTTTTTCAAACGTTTCTCAGAAAATCAATTTTCGTTCAAACTGGTCAATGTGGACTTGATAACGGCAAGTACAGGACAGTCCCTGTGGTATGTTATCTTGGCTTGTTATCTTATGTGCCATATAATCTTTCACCTATGAAGTAAGCTCTTACTTTCTATTCTGAAGCTGACAGCCAATCAGTGCTTATTTTTAGCTGTAGTACTAGTAAGTTTTTTTCTGATGCACCTCAAAAGACTCATGCTATATAGTACATACTAACTGTGAAGACAAACATTTTTTAGCCTCAATGAGGTATAGTAGTTAACTTCAATTTGCCATTAAATTTTCCCCTCAATGTAGGAAACAGTGCAACTACTAGTACAGTGTTAAAACAATCAACTTGCTTGTCTCATCAATGAGCACATTCTGGACAGTGGACTAACTGATCCATGGATCAAATATGGCCTTCCTGCTTGAATGCTTGTTGCGTAATCCCCACCGGAATCTATTTAGCATCTAATCGGAAATTGAGTAGCAAAATTTGAAATTTGTTGCCATATTTGATCTGCGAATATGTTAGTCTGTGGTTCTCATCCTATCATCGACTCAAGAGAAAGATTTAAAACCAGAATCCATTAATTACCATGACATCAATAGGAACTGCTTTTTACCAGCGGGGTGAAACAATAATGTACATTTTCCATGAACATCATTTAAAATACTGTTCCTTCCATTCTGTCCCTGGGGCCTATTTAAGGCCACGAAGACACAGAGATCAATGGCATATTATCTTCAATTAATCAGACCAAAAAATAGCTTTAAGCTCTATCAAACACAGTCAAGGAAAAAAAAGGCCAATATCAAAACAGTCAATATTAAAGTACGAGCAGCAAATCCAGGAACCAGACAGTATGATTTTACAAATCAAGACAACTTGAATGCTCTGGGGCATGTGATCTCTACCCACTCATCTATCCCTACCCATCTATCCTTACCCTCTTATCCCTACCCCTGCATCCTTACCCACTCATCCCTATCCATCCATCATTACCCACTCATCCTTACCCCTGCATCCTTACCCACTTATCCCTACCCCTGCATCCTTACCCACTCATCCCGATCCATCCATCATTACCCACTCATCCTTACCCCTGCATCCTTACCCTCTTATCCCTACCCCTCCATCCTCCCCCACTCATCCCTATCCACACATCCTTACTCAGTACCCATCTATCCTTACACACTTTACCCATCCAGCCCTAACAATCCATCTTTACCCACTCAGCCCTGCTCGTCTATCCTTACATACACAACCCTATTCGTCTACCTTTTTTTCCTCCCACCCACCTATTCTCGAACCTACCTAACAACCTACTAGTACCTATATGCATACACATCCTTAGCCACCCACCCTTATCCATACATCTCCACCCACTAATCCCTACCCATCCATCCTTAGCCACTTCATCCAAACCCACCCTTTCCAACCCACCAATCCCTACTGTAACTCCATGCTAGTACAGGGAAAAGGACAGAGTGAAGAGTGGATGCAGTAAAGCGCATACACCTAAAAGGCACACATTATTATTATTTTTTTTTTGTCTTAATTGAGCTGAACGGTACCTTACACTTTTCCATCTTGGTTAGATCGTCTTTTGGAAAGCACTGTCACCTGGTTGTAAAGTGTCAGCTATGAGCATGTACTCTTTAATCAACCTGTCATCCCTGGTGCCTAATGGCTGCCGAAGACTCGGAGATCAATAACATTATCTTGTCCCGATCGGATCAAAATAGCGCTCAGACTTCTCACAAAGGGGCATTTCACACGCCGGGCTAGTCGACAGTGAACACATTGGAAGATCAAATCTTACCCAGCTAACATTGATTACAATACACTTGTCCTCTGTATGTAGTCAAGCAATCTACCTTGTGTGACATAAGACTGATAAGAATGCATCCACCTGAAGCGAGGCCAGCTGAGAGAAAGACGCTGAGAGACAGACTACATGCTAAATGAAACTGAATGGCCCTAAATATAGATACTAACACTTCAGTATAGACACAACGGTATCTATTAACAAGGGCAAATCAGATTCAAAATGCTGCGTAACAAGAATGCCAGGAAATGTGTTTTGTCATTTAAGCTAAGACGAGATTTCTTTAGATTTTGTTCCCTTATTATAGTTTCTTCAGATAAATGACGACATGTCACTCGATTCACCAAACATAAAAGAAAACATGAGCCAAGCAGACATGTACTAGTATTAGTAATTTAAAAAGTAGAACAATTTTAATGACTAAAAAATTTTGGATAGAGATATAAAATATATGTACATAAAAAACTACAAGCCTTTCCCACTATAACCAAACTGCTGATTGTTCCCATATATTTACATATTCCCTCATTCTAAATTTAAGCTTTCATGTTGAAAATGTCAAAAGAAACCAAACCCATGAGCCCATATCTTATATCTTCATGCATATTCATGGAAGATTGGGTTTACTTTCCTGAAGCATAGGTAAAAAGCAAATACTAGTATCAGATTTATATGACAGGTTATTTTGCTTGTTTTTATATAAAACTATTGACAGGAAAACTTTTTTTCATATTAACAACAGACCTTTCAACATATAGGAAATTAAATAAGGAACAAATATGAAAAATCTGTGGAAAGCCACACCTATGTTCCAGTTCAATTGTGCAGTGGGAGTGGAGTTAATTCTTCAAACAGAAAAAAACATGAATGCACTAAAGTCAATTAATGAGCACATTTTTCCCCATTTTTTTCATCCACACATTCTCAGATATAAGTGCTAGCTGCAGGTCCAGGACACTAACATATGGCATTGTGGGACAGTTTCATATATAATTGTGGGATACTCAACAACTTTGCTACACATTGCTGAACTTGGGAAGGCACTTTTTTGCCGTCAATTTCCCACAGCTAGTCATTTATGATTGTTGTTGAATTCTTAGGACTTCAGCAATGAACTTCAGTTTCAGCAAAACCCAAATCTCAAAACCATGTGTTTTCAACAGGCTACCAGTGGGTTCTGTATTGACAAGATAAGTCCAAGTGTTATCATGCAGTAAGTTTTTTTTCCCCTGAAAATGTGCCCAATGAGGGTGAAAGAGGAGAAGCAATTGAAATTACTATAGACTAACTTGCTAGTAGATCTGAATGAAAAGTTTATAAAAGATGATGGATTTCTTCTAAGCTTTCTTCTAAGCTACATTAACAGTCTTGGAGAATCACAATAGCAGATATTTAGCCAATGTTTAGGTTATTTTTCAATTATAAATTACAGACCTGGGGCAGGAGTTTTCCCAAGATTTGGGGTACAATGAGTTTAAAATTTGAATCTGTAATTTGGTCACCAATTTACAGGGAGTCCAACCCAATCAAGACCAACCAACCAACCCAAAATTTCGTGAACCGTCCAGCCATCTCTGGAAATATAGGCCCTCTTTTGAGGTCAATGGCTGTCCAAATGACAGCTGGACAGCTTTCTGGGGAAAGCTTTGGCCTGTGGTCATATATGGACTAAAAGCAGTAATTAAGTTGATTTTGATCCAGACTAGTAGTTTTCCTAGGCCTATACTAGTACTTATCTGCCAGACTGGGTGACAATGAGGCTGAAATGTTATGCTATACCCCGCCCACACTACCATCTAAAGACCCTGGATATTTCAAATCCAAATGTTTATACTAGTAACTTGTTTTCTACAGCTATTGAGAATTCCTAACTAGTTGTCCCTCCAAAACAAAAACTCCATCCAAGGAAAGATACCACAGAAAAATATTGAATTATTTCTGATTGAGCACAAGACACTCAATTAAATGACCAAAGCATGTTTCATGTTGACATGCACCTTAATGTACATTTTCCAGAACAAGTAATATTATATGACATTCTCTCACCAAATTTGAACACAAATGATTAATCAAAATTCCCAACCACACACTAGTATGCTTTTCAGCAAGAAGTTCTATAAAGTGAGTTGTGTTCATGGCAGAAAGATCAAATGCACAGTAACTTTTTTTTTTGAATAGTGAAGAATAACACCTAGGAAACTTGAACAAACAAGGGCCTGCTTTCATCAAGGATAGTCCTATCTAGAAGTTAGTGGCCATTTTTATCCATTTTTATCCATAGGATAACCCTATCCAGCCTTGATGAAACTGGGCCAAAGTGTTCACAATTTGTGAAGAATTACCATATCCTATATGTAAAACCACAAGCACCTGTCCATGCCAGGAAACACACTGACTATCTTCTGTTGCCTGTACTTATTTTCAACTAATCAAGCAAAAAGCTTTTCAAGGGAAAAAAAAACATGTCACAACGTATACAGACATGCAACATGTCTGCAATGATAACCAAGCACTCACTCAGGAGGCTTTCATGAAGACTGCTACGACTACACTGCAACTTTTAATAAATGGTGTCTAATGGTAAAAGCAAGTCCATGTAATTGCCAATTAATACGTGTAGTCTACTGATTTTGCATGGTGGTGCTTAAATAAACAATGCAGGGTTGAAAAAATGAGCTCTCAAAAATAATAACACATCATGTTTCAAAAGAAATAGGGTTGAATATATGTGTTGATACCACAGTTTTCTAGTCCTGTTTGTTACACAGTGATTCTCATATACTAAGAGGACCCAAGGCTGTGAGACACCCATCAGTAAAATGACTTTTCCTTTACCTTTTATTCATTTGTTTCTGCCAGAGCCCAGTATTGACTTCACATGCTCTTCTTGCTCAAGGGACTGTGAATTTTTTTTTTTTGCATAAATTTGCATAATATCAATTGGAATTTGTTGACTTACTAGTTACCTAATAATATGTCATCTCTTACCATAAGGCATGTAAGTTTGATGGCATCTTTGAATGTATTTTTTAAAGAAACTCATGCTGAAGACTAATTTGCAAATCAGAGCCCTTCTCTTTTCACTTATAAGTTACAGTACTTCATGAGGCTGTGAATATCAAAGCTACCAGTAGTCTGCCTAGGATGTTCCTAGTACTAGTACTTTTTTTTTTTACAAAAACACGATGAACCAAAAGATCACTCATTTGTTTTATGGTTCGCTGATTGTAAGATAACATGGGTATTTTATTATTTTTTTCATTTTCAAACCACCATACAGAGAAGAAAGGGGACTTGAAAATAAATAAATAAAACCTTAAATGTAAGTTCTATAACATGTTTTGTACCTCTGTGTGGGGAGAGGGGGGGGGGTCTGGGGGGTTCGAAAGAACCACCCTTTTTGCTGGGAAAAAGGTCCACTCTGGATAAAATTTTATCTAGGTACATGAAGGTTTTATGGTAAAGGGTCCACTTTTTCAGAAATTATTTTTAAATTGCTGGCTATATATGGGCCTGGGGGTATTCATAACCTCGACAATAAAATATCTGAATTTTCAAACGTATAATCAGGAAGATATTTATCCCTGCCTCAAGACACCCTTTTCAGAAATTAACTGCATACTAGTAAATGCACATCCTGTGGTTTTGATTGTGTTGGCGTGTGATGCAGTTTATCTGCTCTTCTAACATTTGCATTGGGGTAGTAAACTATGATCTAGTGGCACTAAAAATGAAAAACAACAAGCAGGCCTGTCTGGAAATCTCAAAATAAAGAAGCTTGCACTGTGTCAGAGCTCTTTGAAACTGGATTAGGCTACGTGAAATCAAATTGCTTCCCTCAAACTGGGAAACCAGAGGTTATTACAACAGCTGAAATGCTACCTCCAGAGAAAATTTTGGGGTCAAAAATAGCAATACTAAGCTCTATTCACTTACTAGTACCAGACTGATAAAACTAATTCCATTTTATTAACATTTAATTTACTAGTACTTAACCAATAGAGGACAACAAATAATTTAACCAACAGACACTTACTTATAGGCAGATGGTCCTAGTACACTACAATGAATGGCTACTGTAACAGGCCTACCCAACTACCAGACTTGGCACTGATTGATCCTGAATTCAACACTACCCGTTTTCAAGGTATGCATCAGTACTAGTATGCCCTTCGAAGTACCAGATGCTACAATACACCGCTCTTGCCTTGTACGCGATGTGATAGTGATGATTCTCAGCGGGGTTGGAAAGTAGTGCATCTCATCTCAAAATTTGTTCCGGGGTATGACACTGTGAAATGTGTACTGACACACACCTTGAAAACGTGAAGTGTGGTCTGATCTACAGGTGAATTCGGGATCATTGGGTGCCGAGTCTGGTAGTTGGGTAGGCCTGTGTAATCACTTTGTTATTAGAATATATTTTATCAATCCCACTGTATGATAACCTTAAAAGTACAAAAGCCTTTACTGGGTATCTGTTTTTAGTACAAATATCAAAGCTTAAACAGTATAATCAGCATGAAAGAAGGGAGGAGCGGAGGAAGAGGAACAAGATTTTAAATCTTAAAGTGTGGGAGGGGAGGAGGAAGAGGAGCAAGATTTTAATTCTTAAAATAATTATCTGAGGTAACACAGCAACATCGAGTGCGAGTAATTTGATCTCGTATAAATGCATTGAAACTTTTTGAAATTCATAAAGTGGCCAATGGTATACAGTAAGTCAAAGGTACATCAAGTAAAGGGAGGAGGGGGTATGAACTAATATCAACTGCTTGATATATATTGAGCATTAAACAAAAATACCCGTGACTGAGACTAATAAAAAGGTGAGACAGCATTTCAACAACAATGCTTAGCTAGTAATTTCTTAAATTTATTTATAAAATTAAACTCATTCAAAACTTTTGAATAGGTAAGCAGGTGACTTTATTGCAGAAAGTATGTTTCTGTGTCTCAAAATAAATAAAAAATCACAAACCTTGAAAAAATTTAATGTTAAAAAAATGAGGTGTTTAAAACCACTTAGCAGCTACTTTATTGCTGTTAATGAACTGAACCATGGAGAAATGTGACAGTGCATGCCATACTGAAATACTAGTAGTACATTCTACATATAGGGGAGTCTGGGATAACTTAGGAGAACATATGGAAAGAAGTGAACATAACAACCAGCACCTTATCAGGACTAAAGAAATAAAATAATTTGCTTCATTTCTTGAGTGTCTTTTTGTTTGTTCACATGATTAATTCATTCAGATGTTCTGACAATTTTCGTTTATCTATTTTATTCTTTTTTTTTTTTTTTTTTTTTTTTTTTTGGGGGGGGGTCCATTTCTTTGTGGGACACAGTAAATAACTTAACTGTAACTTGCACCAAACAAATGGTTTTTTTTTTTAAATTTTAAAATCTTTTAAATAAAAAAAAAATTTNATTGGCCCCCCTACCTCTCCATCCTTACCCACTCAACCCTACCCATCTATCCTTACTCACATTTGTCCACTGTACTATTTTTTAACAATTTTATTAACAAATGTAATATTTCATAATAAAATTATTAATTTATCTATTTTTCATTTACTATTATCTATTTACTAATTTTTATTTATTTATCTATTTATTTATTGCCAATCCCTGTTGGTAACACATGGAGCTGGGATCACCCAGTACAACATGAGAGTTGCCATTGCATGCAAAAATCAATTTCAGTCAAGCTGACAAATTTAATAATAAATACCAGTTCTATCCCTCTGAAAATATGGTCAGTGTGGTTACATAATCACATTCCGCACAGCAGTTTTTTTTTCACGTTTTTTGTTGCCAAATATCATAGTCATTTTATTATATCACAAATAGATTAACATAAAAGTGGTTGCCTGTCCCTCCCCCCCTTTTTTTTTCAATTTGTCTATCCAAGTTCATCTGTCTGGAGGGATGTTGTTGTTATCCTCAATTCAGCTAAGACCACATTCACAACAGCTGACTAACTAGTCCACCAATCAAATATATATCAACCCATGTAGAAGCTTCCCATCTCATTCCCTAATCATGACATAATACAAAGTGAAGAGATTCCCTGCTGAGATTACAAAACAAGCATTCAAGCAGGTAGGACATATTTAATCCCTGGACTAGTTAGTCAGCTGGCAAAATGCGGCATAAGGCTGTATTCCCTGAGCTTTTAGACCGATCTATCCCCGCGGGGAGTCTCACTAGATTACTGTCAGATAATCCGGCTTAAATGTCCGTCCCGCCTACTACAAGCTGTAAGGGGGTAATTAACTTTCGTGTCCGCCCGGCTGACAGCTATTTAGCGTGAACCCCCAGGGAGTTAGGTCGATCTAAAGTAGATCGATCTAATCTCTGGAAATGGGGTCTAAGACTTTGGCCTTGACTCCTCCAGAGACAGACACATCATGATACACAACTGGCCCAAGTCTTACCTCACAACAGACATCCACTTGGCTGTAAGTTATAAACAGTGATAGAGGTCTGGCTAAATGAAGAATAAAAGCCGTCTCGAGACCCCCCCCTTACGCAATCACACACACACAGACCTAATTAAATCAATTCAAGACACGTAGTATTCGTACAAGGTCAAAAAAATTTAGTACGGAACAGAAAAATATTCTTAATGCACTAAAAAATGATTTTGTTCAGACAGTAAGACAATATTTATCAACGAATTCACTTGACCCCCCCCCCCCCCAAGCAACCCATAATTTCTGAAATCATAGTAATTTAGATTTTAGGCAATGCAATATAATAACAAAATCCTTATTACAACATCAGCATAAGACAAAGTATTCTATTTGTGACATGTGCTACGTGTCCATACAACACAAGCAGTCATAAGTAATTCATTAGGCATCTGTATTACCATGATACAATCTGTTTTACAAGGCAGTGCCAGATGTAACATCAATGCCTTTATTATATCCAACACTGTTTAGATGTACACATTCATATCCTTTCTCACTCTGTGTGTGTGTGCATGTGTGTGTGTATGTATGCATGCATGTGTGTGTGAGTTTTTCTTCAAATATCCCATGTAAAATTACACACACACACACAAAAAAAAAAAAAAACTGTCAAGTCTATTAATATATAAATACTTTGCAAATTTCATCCCTGCATCAGTGTGAAAAAATTAAGACAAGCAAATAGCCATGAAGAAATGTGAAAGGCCAGACCAAAATTGTTAGGTGGTAATATTGGTTAATGTGTGCGTCAAATACTGATTTTGAGAAAATTGCAATTATTTTCACCTATTTTTTCAAACAAATTTTAATGCACTGGTTTTGTAAGATGGGAAAAATCAAAACTCATCCAAAGAAAGCCTAATATTGTTTTTATGCTAGAGAACTGTCAACCAAACCAAATAACAAACTTATCAATTTCGTCTCCAGTGCCCAAATAAAAAATACACCATACACTGCTTTATGAAGTCTACAGATAATTTCATAAGCTATATGCTAAACAGCTTCACGGAGACAAAGTTAAGCATTTGGCGTCAATCTATATAAATAATTCATAGTCATACATGTCATGTACACAACTTTGCAGGAGGAAAAAAAGATGCACCAAAGCAACAAATTGTGCAGAATTCCCCCAATTAGTCAGCTCACGGGGATTATTACTCCAGTCATCTGGTTAACAGATTAAATGTGCCTAGATGGGGGACATAATACACAAGAGGACTCCAGGTGGCTCTCCAGGCTCATTTCAATCATTAAGTATGTAGTGGTATATGAATTTTAATGACTTCGGCACACATGGTCATTATTCTAGATGAGCAGCTTTGTCAGACAGCACCAGTTAATATTCCGCCTGTCTTTATCTTAGGCTTCCCTACATCACACAACCTCACCATAATGTAAGAGACCATTCCCAGAGACTATCATACTAACTTTGGATCAATCTATCTCCAAGGGGATTCTCGCTAAATGGCAATCAACTTAAGCGGCTTACATGTCCATCATACCTACTGAAGCTACAAGGCAGTACAGTAATTAATTATCATTCAGCAGCTTCAGTAGGCATACTATACAAATCTTAAGCAGCTTGAGCTGAAAGCAATTTAGCAAGAAACCCCTTGGAGATGGATCGGTCCTGTTAGATCGCTGTATGTATGGGAACCTAGTCAACCTCGCCATAATGTAATACACACAGGTTTCAGGTTATCTTCCTTATGGAAGTCTTGCATGGTAGCTGTATGAGACACTGTGATGTCTCTGACATCTGTATTAATCTTAAGTAGTGGAGCTCAAGTACTCTATTGTATTCGTGCTAGTTTTCATGAATAATATGCACAATAGCTTACCTAAGAAGACATCAATAATTCATTGCTACACTTATTTATATCACTGGTTTTAATATATTTCATCTCACCTCACATAATATGAAACAACAATGCTGAAATTGCTAAAATGGTCCATCCCATAAAAATCTGAGTGTGCACTGCTGCACAATATCATAAAATACTTTTTAAAACTGTCGAAAAAAAAAAAGGACACAAATTCTCAGTCATCTTATCTTTTGACATTCCCTCATAAAACACTCACTTTTAATTTACTACACTGAAGAACAAGCACTAAATCAAAACTATTGAACTGAGGGTACCATAATCCCATTCAATGACAAATGGATTTTAAAAGAAGCCAAATCTGTGTATTTCCTTAAATACAAACTGCATACTAATATATACATGTAGCCATATGAGTGTTAGCATGTCTGTTAGTCTATAAATTCAGCCTCAGACACTCCTGCTTGTATTTTTTATATAATATTCACTATAAATCTAGACTCGGAAAGACACAGGAGGTGAATATTATTTCAACATCAGACGTAGCTCAGGCTCCGTTACTGAAATTCTCAATTCTCTTCAATATCCTCAACTTTCATGCTTAAAGCCAACAAGTTTTGACCTGGATAAATTTAAATTAAATTTGAAAAAAAATGTCCCCCCATCATCTTTACAACCCTCTGATAAATATCAGAGCCCCCTAAAATACGATACAAAATCACACTGTGGGGCCCTAGGAGAATTCATGCACTTTAACTGCCTGGGATAATGTAAAGTTCTGCACTTAGGTGTCAAATTGCCCCCCAATGACAAATACATTGAAAGGGTATCATGTCTGGCAAGGAACGCATTCCCGTTGATGGCTCAAAATATCACAGACAGGGATGAGACCTGTCCTCACTGAAAAAGTAGGAAAACTGGCTGGGAGTCCAGGGTACACGATTCACAAGAATAACCCAAATGACCCTGAAAAAGTCAGAATTCCGACAAAAGTCCAAAAAGTCTCATTAGTGCACAGGGTGCTTTTCAACATTTTAGTAGCAGACTACTAATGCACACAGTGGACTTTACTAGGCCCACGTAACCTGGCTTACATCAAGCCAGTACCAGTACTAGTATATGAATAACACAGTTTAAACCTACACAATTTTCATCTCATGGCTTCTGGACTGCCTCTGTATATAGCACTCAGTCCCCTCAGTAAATACAGAAAACGTGAATAGGAGTGCTACTGACAAAAAAAATTAGACATCTGCCTGAGGTTGCAGTCACAATGGTTTTTACTAAACCACACTTAAATCTAGATGCAGATACTGGATGGCAAACTCCAGTAACTACCTTTCTCTCTATATAATATACCAATAATCAATGGGTTTAAGAGCGCATTCTCAATGAATTAAGCCAGGCTTTACAAAGCCGGTGACCTAAAAATGGCGGACGTACATGAAAGAAAAACCGCCTAATCTTTAAATAGTCTCTCCGCCTCTCACACGCCTCCCCACACGTCGTCCCTGCGGGGTACAGTAATTAAATCTCTGCTCCGAACATTAATATTTCTGTGAATATCGTTGGTGATATTATCTCCGTAGATAGTCGATTCATTGCTGCTCTACGGGCCAAATTATTCCTTTTTCCTCTCTGTTTTCAAAGATAATAGAACAGAAGAGCTTTTTTCCTTCGATCGCCTTCAGCCGCCATGCTTTCTTCACCACGAGTTTAACTGATGAGCATGCGCACTTAATATTTCTCAGGTAGCTTCCGCATGGCGAACGGAGCCAAGATTTAATTACTGTAGGGACGACGTGTGAGAGGCGGAGAGACTATCAAAACATTAGGCGGTTTTTCTTTCATGTACGTCTGCCATTTTTAGGTCACCGGCTTTGTAAAGCCTGGCTTAATTCGTTGAGAATGCGCTCTAACAGTGCCAGTAAGTGGTCAGTAGTGGCTAGTAGCAAAACTGGACATGAATGCAAGGGTGCACAACCAAGATTTTACTGCTTGAGGTAACAACTTAAATATTTTACACTGAGCCATCATCCGAATGCAGCCTAATGTAAATATATCTGTATATATATATAGACCAGTGAGATAAGATTATGGAGAAAAGCAAACACATATACTAGTAGTAACTAATCAGTGACTGATATATTTTAGCTGCATCAACTACCTGAATATCAAATAGCAGACTGTTCCCTTTTATTCATTTTTTCTATAAACATACTGTGTAGGATGAACATAGTCAAAAGAGGGAACACGCTGAAAAGTGTATCTCTACTCATGAGCATCATCATCATATCTCACTCTTTCCCTCTCCCTCCCTCCCTCACTCCTCCTCTCCTCTCTCTCTCTCTCTCTCTCTCTCTCTCTCTCACACACACACACACACACACACACACACACACACACACACAACCACACTATCAAAATTTACATCTGTGGAAGCCAATAAGTGTGTAGTGAAAAAGTTAATATTCTAAGTTCTTAATATCGTAAGATCATGGTCGTTTCCACCTAATCAGATCAAGCCACAAAACAAAACAGCATTTCTTCCCAATAAGATTTTTTGTCTTCTAATAAACCGATGGTTTATGCTCATTACTAATTAAAGCGTGTTTAAACTGCCCGGCGGCAGTTTCATAAATTTGGAAAAGGCTAAGCCGATAGCATCTCAATCAGAATACAAACTAGCGTAATATCGACTTTTACCTTTAATTGATGAAAGACACCTGCGGCTAAGTTTTGATTGATGGCATTAAGGGGGATTAATTTTCTAGAATCAAAAGCCAGGTCGTAGTACGAGTAGACTTTGAAGCGTCAATGAAGGCGACTGTCGGCGAAATCGACTCTTGCAATGAAGAAGCCCTGGGAATCCAATTACCACGGTACTCAAACAGTGCATCAAATTGTTTTCAAACTACATTTTCAAATGAGTTTTCCGGGGAGTTAACTGCAATACTTAAGGTATCGTACAAGTGATGGAAATAGTAAAGAAACTGCACCTACATTCTCCGATCTCCACGCTCTTCATTCTCCGAGTGATGACATGGAAGCCCAAGACAATCCTAAAACATGGTTTAAGCAGGAGAGCAAAAATGATATAGAATTGTAGCAAATATGTTTAAATAAAATAGCCTTTCGACAGATTGTGCTGACCGTAGGATTTGTAAGTATTAAAGTGGGTCAGTGTTTAATAAATCATGATTTGGGTTTAATTCTAGCATTAGTTATGTCTTGGATAGCTATCCCAGATTGCACCGTTTTTATGGCCGCTTCCGGTATACTTATTTTTTGTTTTGGTCGTCATTTTTTCTTAGTTACACCTGTATTGAATAGTGTGTGGTTTAAAGTGTGACTCGAGTGAATATCTTCATTGTTATACCTGTTTAATCCAAATGATAATTTGCCCTTCACAGCATTTTACGATGACAAACACCCAATGGCCATTGGCTCCCGTTTCCCTGTGAGTGAACTGACTGAAGAAACTGAAGAACTGATACAAGTTAAGGTATGTAGATTCTTTTGCATTTGCTCATATGAAATTGTGTATGGCAGCTAAAGGGATGAAATGAACAGTTTGATAGACAACAGTACCGACATATCGCTTAATCTGGTGGGTTTGAACTGGAAATGACGACAGTTTAATCATCCGATAATAATTTAAAAAATTAATTAATTTTAGTAAATAAATTATATTCTTCTTTTTGCCTTCAGGTGAACAGCCATTCTCAGCAACATGAGTGGAAGAGATTACAAGACATTTCTGACCAACCATCGCACAGAGAGCCAGCTGGCTGGTTTTCCAAAGGAAAAAATAAAAGAAGAAGGTACTTTTTACATATTAAATTCATGTTCCTTGTAACAACAACAACAATAATAATGCCATGATTTTGAAACAGAATTAGCATCATCAGGCCTATTGGTCAGTGTCTATGATAATCAAATGTGAGAAGTAGAAATAACAATTTTCAGAGGTACAGTACAAATTTGAAAATAATACGAAGTTCAAAGAAATACACATTCAAAGAAAAATATATGTTTTCAGATAGTTGAAAGTAAAGATATTAGATTAAAGGTGTCATAAGACACTTAAGATTATTCTTTATTTAGCTTGTAATTGGATGCTTTTTTTTTTTCATAGACAAGTATGTCAGACGTTTTACCGAGGGTTTCAAAACCACCACCTATAGAGCCATGGACTATGAACAGCTTAAAACCCTGGCAACAGTGAAAAAGATGGCAGCACATAAATCTCTTCTTAAAATAAAGAAGATCCAACAGGCTTCCAAAGAGCACAAGGATCAGAACTTGATAAAACAGCATAAACTGGCTTGGCAGAAGGAATTCATAAGGCTAAACAATGCCAGGAAAAGACTTCAGGTTGAGATGGAAGCATTTATAAGGCAGAATGCAGAGGATGGAGCAGTGTGTTCACATAGTTTTCAGGACTTTGAGGATTATGAATCCAGTATAGTAAATGATTTCAGTCACTTTAAAACTGACACAGTGGAGCCAGTCTGGAATCTCAGGTGTGTGTTTGACAGTTTCTTTTTTCATTAAAGTTTTTTTTATCAAACAGTGCGATGTGTTGAACTGTATTAGAATTTAAAAAAATGAAAAATTTTAAGAACTCTTTTATCTCCATCTTGTTAATTTAAATGTTTTTCATTTGTTTTACTGTAACATTTGTTCTTTCACTTTTTGATTTCTTGGTGCATTAATTTTATAATTAATTGATTGATTATTTATTTACACATTTACACATAACATCAGGGAAGACTTAAAATACTGGGTGGTAGAGCACCAGAATGATGCCAAAGAAGAAGATGAGTCAGTCCTGGAAGAGCGCAAGGCAATTCTAGAAACTGTGGCCTCTGTTAATAGCCAGCAGGAGCTGGTACTGGAGAAATTACTCAATGAGCAGCTGTCACTGGAGCAGGAGTTGTCCTCAGGTAGGTGGAAGAGGCAGAGGGTGTGTGGGTTGCCTGCTCTGTAAAACAACTTGGGTCAAAAATGAATTTTTAGCAAAACCACCAGGAATTTATGCCAATGGAGTTGCATTTCGCATATATACTTAGACTGGGTTGCCATCACTAGATCGATCTAACAGGATCGGTCCATCTACATGGGTCCCTCGCTAAACTGCTTTCAGCCCCAGCATCTTAGACATCTGGGACACCCACTAAAGCTGCTAAGCGATAGTTAAAGGGATAATAACTCTTCGTTTTGGCCCTAAAATGAATTTTCCTGGAGTAAACAACAATTTTCCCATACTTACCAATGGTTAATGAATCCATTTTCACATTCAAAGTTAGTCCCTGGTTTTTTTTCTGAAAAGTTCGGTTTTTTGTTATAATCTCTTAAGAGATTATAACAGAGTATAGCCGTCTGTGGAGGTCACGTGGTCCTATGACAAGCTCAGATATCAGAATAATAGCTATAACTGCCGTTTTTGTAGTACAACAGAATATAGTATATTTCTATGAGTTGTTCACAATGTTTTTATTGTGAAATAGATCTCATACGAAGAGTTATTATCCCTTTAATTACTCTCTATCAGCCTCAGCAAGTGTGACAGACATCTAAACCACCCAAGTTAATTGCAATTAAGTGAGAATCCCCTTGGGGATAGTTCATTCCATTACCATAACGATAGTCTATTATTTTTCTTCTCTTTTAACTGAGACCCGACAACATTCTTTTTAACCAAGACCCTACAACAGTAAGTCAAATTGTCATAATTTTTATATATAATAACAATAATAAATTTACTATATTTATTGAAGGCCAGTTACACAAAAATGGTAAGAGGGTAAACATCCCCATCCTTTTTTTTCTACAATAACAGTATATTACAAATCATATAAATATTAACTTTATCTCAATCTTTCAGGAGAGCTGGCAGAACTGTGCCACACCCATGAGAAGAAGGTCCAAGGGGGGATCCCCATGGAGGCCTTTGAACTGGAGTGCCCTGACCTTGACCTGAAAGCCTCGGTCCTCCAGGAGTTTATCCTCCTAGATGAACAGCACAGGGCCAGACTGGAGGACCTGGAGCAGGAACACGCTCAGGTTTTAGGGTAAATTTGTTGTTATGGTTGATATTTGTGGATACAGGGATTTGACTGCATTAATTGGGGCCAATTCCAAAATTACATGTCCATACACAGTTGGTGATTCTTGGATATCAAGTAGGATGGGTAGTTGGGGGGGGGATTGATATCCTGGATCCTCCTACCCCTTTCTGCTTGGAAAATATTGTAAAGTAGGCTGATATCATTGATTAAGGATATCAGGTATTTAAAACCCAAACTTTTGCCTTGATCAGTCCTACTTATATCAGTCGAAATAGATCATCATCATCGTCATCATCATCATCATCATCATATATTATTATTATTATTAAAGCACAATTCTCATCTTATAGGTCAGAGAGGGGAGGTTGGAGTGAGGAGGATCATTATCTATTCCAAGTTATAGTAGAGCAATACCCCCATGACATGACCAACAGAAGAATGCTGTACATAGACAGACTGAAGAGACATTTTCCTGGGAAATCTAGACAAGAACTGGTAAGGGTTATTGTATGTTGTTTAAACTGTATTTAAACATTTTTAAGATGATTTTTTTTTATTTTCATTTTTAGGAGTACTCAGATTACATAAGAATTTACACTTGAAACTGTGTGTTTGTTTTATTTTCTTCTTGCTATTTTAAACCATGCATAATTCCCTTCCTTCTTTTTTTTAATTGTGGAGATTTGGTACAAAAATCAAGATCACTTCATTAGACACATAGATGTTTGTTTATCATTCGGATAGGTAACAAAGTGGTACTTAAACAACTCTCAATTAGTAAAATAATGTCTACTTTATGGGTCAGGTTGATCATGAAGATTGGTGTACAAGACACAAATATTACCATGACAGGAAGAAAGCTCTGACGCTGGATTGGTTGCGGGACAGGAAGGAGCTCCTCACCAAGGCCAGCGCCACCTTTGCCGAAGTTTGCATGGCCCAGGAATTGGAGGAGGTGAAAAACGAGTTCAAGCAGAAGCAGAAAGAGCTTTGTGATGTTCTCTATGACAAGGTGAGTTACTCTGTGGGTGTGAGTGTGAAAAAGACAAAGTTAATGTGTCTGAGATGTAGGTATTACTTGCCAATTTTTTTTTCCACTCTCACAGTTTACCATTTTAGTGCAGGTAGTTATGTTAGAGGGGGTTTATAGATTTAAGGGCTGAATTTGGAAAGATTAGTAGCTTTGCAGGATATGTAGACTAAGAAAACATGTTTTGGGGAAATGTTCAAATTAGAATAGTAGACCTTTTCTTGTTTTCCACTCGCAGTGTTCTTTTATTTTAGGGGGGGGGGATAGTTTTTAAGGTCTGAAATTGGAAAGATTAGAAGCTTTGCAGGATATGTAGACCTACGAAGCATGTTTTGGGGAAATGTTCAAATTAGAACAGTACACCTTTTCTTGTTTTCCACTTGCTGTGTTAGGTGCAGCGTTGGAGGGAACAGAAAATGGAGCTGATGTGGCTGGAACAACAGGAAGAAGAGAGGAAGAGGAAAGAACAGGAGGAACTGATGAAAATAGAAGAAGAAAAAGAGAAGAAGAAACGACAAGAGCAAAAGGAAAAGGTTTGACGGAATTTTAAGATTTAGAAAGAAG
Organism: Lingula anatina; assembly: GCF_001039355.2. Next base: position 67,832 of record NW_019775771.1, read on the forward strand.
AATGTTTTATTTCATTTGCATGTAAAGAGTTGACTAAGGTTGATTAATGACAAATACAGTTTAAAAGAATTTCAAAGTTATTTATAAGCTGTGCTTTGGTATTTCTATACAACAATTATGTAAAGAGATTACAGCTGTATTTTGCTTTTGGCTTAGTGATTAATCTTTTCTTTCTAATTACTTTATGTTGATTTTTTTTTATACAGTATATATTTTATGGTGCCATTTCAGCTGAACAAGTACCACATACAGCAAGAAGAAGAACAGAGAAAGAGAAGGGAGGACGAACAAAAAAGAATGGAAGAGTTGAAGAAAATTCTACAAGAACAAGCAGTACATGATAAAGAAAGGTATGGCATGTTGAAATATAATACAGAACTTATCTTTTGTTGTTGTTGTTGTTGTTGTTGTTGTTGTTATGGCAACCTCCTGACCTAAAGAGCCAGTGTTTCACCCCAAAATAATTTAGGTTTAATCATTTTGAAATAAAACGGTTATAAATTTTTCTCTTCTAGAGTTAAGTTCCGTGAGGAGCAGATATTGAAGAAAGAAATAGCTAAGTATGAGAAGGAGCAGGACAGGCTGAGAGATGAGGAGGAGAGGGAACAGAGATTGGAGGCTCTCAGGGAAAAGGTTGGTTCTAAAGCGAAAATAAGAATTTGATTAGGAAGTTATTTTGTAAAAGATTTGAAATATATTTATACACAGTTATTTCAAGGTGTACAAATACTTACTAGATTGAATAACTCACTCATTATAATAAATGAAAGAATCTGACATTTTGCTCATTTTGTTCAGCTAACTGTTTTAATCTTTTCTTTACTAATTTGGAGGAAAACCAAACCCCTCCCTTTGTTTCTTTTTAAGGAAAAGCCAGAGAATTTTATATCGACTTTTGCAATCTTAAAGAGTAGACTAAAGTAATAATTATTTTATTTTCAAGGTGCGTCCTGTGGTGGCCAGTGATCCTGAGAGGATATGGAATGACACTGAGGTAGGTGATAATTTTATATTAACTTACACCCTGTTCCTGTTCTCTTTTCCTGCCTTCCCCAACCCACTCTCCAATGGATGCTGGAAAATTTCTTTTTTTGTTCTGATTAATTTTAGTTTTTGACAGAAATTTTGAAAGCTATGAATTTTAACCATAAAAGTGTGTAATCAACGCTAATTGTTTGCTTAAATTTCCATTAATTATAATTTATTTAAATGAAACTAATAATGCACTGTGGTAAATACCTGATTTAATGATTTTTTTGCTTTTTATTTGTCTTTTTTATCTCAGGCGTGGCACAGTAGAGTAACAGGGGATGAAGACATCAATATTCAGAAACCTCTCTTCAAGATGCTTGGCTTTTCAGCAAATCAGGTAACCCACTGTTTATGAGTTATTGTCAAAATAATTTTGAAGTGAAAAAAAAAAGAGGTATGAAAGAGTGAGACTAAAATTTGCTTATTTTGGAAACCACAGTTAAGTTTTTTTGCCATCTTTTTTTTATTGTAGATCGAGTAACTGTTTTTTCCAAATCGCATCAGAGCCAAGACTGAGATCAAGATTTGCTAATTTTGGAAACCACACTGGATAATTAGTCAAGATATTGTGTAAATCATGAGCACAATCATGTCACAATTAAAATATAAAACTATCTTCTCCAGGTTGCGTCAGACCCTAGAGTGAGATTAGAGCAAAAATTGCGCGAGGCAGGAATTCAGGGGTCAGATTATGGGCGCCTTATGATGAAGCAAATGAAGCCACCAACACAACCAAGAAAAGATATGGAGTCAACAGTGTTCAAACATCTACCAAAAGATGGTTCTTAGTCCAATATATTTAATTAGTTTTATTAAACAAAATCCAAAGTATGTATTCAAACATCTATCAACAGTATTTAAATATCTTTCAAAAGATGTCCATCTAAATGTTCCACATTCCAAGAAAAGAGTTTTCAAACATTTTCCCAAAGATGGCTTGAAGTTCCAAATGTTATTAAGAATGAAACGGAATAAAAAGTGAGAAAGACTTTGTGAGTTTAACTCTGTGTATTATCTCCAGAACATCCACATGCCGCATTTCACAAGTTGAACTTTACAGCATTCAACCCTTGGAGAGAGGTTCTCTGCTACGTACACTCCCTTCATTAGGCTTGCTCTTGACAGAGTAAGCCAGACTGTGCATTGCTGCATCTAACACAAATTTCAAAGCTGATCATTTTATTTTTGAGTAAAGAAGTGCAGCAGTCCAAAACCATACTTCATATAACCTACTGTAGCGTTAATTTTCACAAATTAATTTTTTAACCCATTGAAAAATTGCAGTCTTAAATAAAAAGTAAAACACTGGTTTCTCTTTCACTCAATCTGAAAATTTATTTCAATTTGAAAGAAATTGGCACAGCCAATGTCAGTAATCGACAAGAAAATATGTACATTACTGGCAAACAAATTTGCATAACCTTCTTTTTTTTTTACATTTCTTGAGCAATGTTAAATTTGATTCGACTCCATGGCATTTCGTATGTAGCACAACCTGTTGTGTTAGTTGAAATTTATCCAATCTTGAAATTCTTAGTAGGCTATGTAGTAGCTAGTGTTTAGTAAAAAAAATATAAATTTTGTATGAACACATGATTTAAATAGTTGTATTTTTTCAGTTGCATAAGAGCATAACAACAGAATTTTTAAGCCTAACTTTTCAACAAAAAGTATTTACCCTAGTATTATTCAGTACACATCAACACTTAAACTTTCAGGACATAAACACAAAGACAAACTTAACAACAAACAAAAAGCTACAGTACATGCATCACTCTGAGCATTTTTTTAAATCGGTCAAAAAAAAAATCACTATCAAACAAAACAAAACCTGACTAGACAAATAATGTTTGAATTTTGTGTTGTTCTGAAAGTTTCCAATTTTTGAAAAAGGGGTCTTTAGATGCCTCCTATAGATGTCTCTGCAGTCAACGCAGTCATAAGAAACATTGTACAAGGCACAATTCTCAAAATTTAGAAACTATCAGACCCAACAAATCCCCGCCTACCCCATTACAATTTTAAGGAACAGAAATTTTAGCTTCACATTTTATCCATTTTGATTTTTGAGAGGTTCTCTTTCTCTTGAATTCTAATGGTCATGCTACTGTGACACACAAAAAACATGAAACTGATGTTAGTAAATGATGTGATTGAGTGAAAATTTGTGATAACATGTGAGTTTCCATAACAATTAATGATTTAAAGTATTGTGAAAAGAATCTTATTTTAACAACACTTTTATGAAAAAGAAACCAAAAAATAAATAACTAGCCATGAAACTTGGTCATGAAAATGGGATAGGTGATACCTTTTGTAATTTGTAGGTACTTTTTATCTCAATGTTCTTCTAAATACTCCAAATGTACCCCAGACTTGTAGTAAAACATCCATTTTGAAAACAATAAGATATTGATTAGTATTGTTATATATTGTATTCATGTTATTTTGCCTTTAAATTAGATACATGTCTATAAATTATTAATCGTAAATGGCTTATAGTGCCTGGAATGTAATATATCACCTAGGCATTTAAGTTTTATATAAAATATATAAATCCCTAGTGTTCAGTAAAGTATATAACTCAGTTCCATTATAATATAATATAACCACCACGTCTACATGTTAGGAAATAACAGTCACATACATGTTGACTTTTGCATAAAAATAAATACTTACAATTAATGTTAATCCTAACTATGATAATACTTATGTTGCATATACTTCTCTGAATCAGCTGACTTGCTTGCATTTCCATGCAAAGTGAAAGTGAAAGTGAAACTGTTAGTAAAAGGCACAGAAATGTGGGTGTAAAGAAAAAGAGTGAGACATGAACGAGATCTGACACCCCCCCCCCCACATACCCTTTGGCAGCCCATACATAAGGTGCACAACAGGCAATTAACTCAGTCCATTAGACATGAATTTCATTGTAATCATCGGCATTACCTTGATGTATTTATTACCTGGAGCAGCAACTTGGCTAACATTGCCTAGTAACTGTGTGCCACTTGCGTTAGCAATCCACTCTAATGGCTGTGTTTAAACAAACTTTTAGGTTGCATAAAGACATCCCTTGGCCTCATATTACTTGAAAAAATAATTTTATATCACATGGGGGCCAAGGTGATTGGTCTCTTTAAAAAAACCTAATCCATCATTGGGGGGTATTGTAATACTGATGATATGGTCATCTGATGTAAGCATGATAATATACTACCTACAAACACTCTATACTAACAACACAATAAATTTAGTGTGAATGGCGCCAGTACTACATATTACACTACTATCACAGAGGAGACCTGAAAAACTGCCCAATCAGTTTACGTCATAGGAAATGATCACTCACAATGCTTGTTACATGGTCAGCATTCCTGCCTTTTCGACGTTAACAGAAACGTGTCATGAACCAATGGCATCCAAGCCTCAATTGGGCAGTTCTTATTTATTTGTGCGCGTGAAAAGAAGATGGGTGTCCTATGTCATTGAGATTCTGAACTTCGGCCACAGAGTACACTTGAGCTCTGGCGAGCAGCTTGCTACCTTGGGGAGAACTATGGCGCCGCATGATCTGCAGTGTCTCTCTCCACACAGGTATAATATTTGACCCTACGGGACCTGTGTAATCCTTGCTGTTGAAGCTGAAATGGCGCTGAATCTTATAGGAGGAGGGCCGAGGTCTTCCTCCTCTTCTAGCTGCAGGCCTGTTATCGAGTGCCTCTGACTCCGCACCTGACATCGTGAAGACGGCCGAATCCGAGGTACTGGACTGAGACCATGATGCCTTCTTGTACTGAGACAGACTGCTGTCAAGGTCACGCAGCCCAACACGACTGACGCTGCTGAGACGTGCATGTTCCCGCAAGGTGGCGCTATTACCACTCTTAGGGAGCAAACCCCTTCGAGCTATGGCCAAGCTGACAGAGTTGGCACGTTTCTGTGTCACTGCTTCCAGGAATGACGGCGAAGTCCCTGTGACAGAGTTTGAGGATTCCTTCAAATTCAATGGCAAAGTTAAAGGAGGAATGCTATCTTCTTCAACACTGATATCACCAGTGTCAGTTAGATTCTCCTTGGTTGCTGTGGAATCTGGCAACTCTCCAATAGACTCGCGTACCTTCTTCATCCAGTCCGATATAGAGTTACGCTGCTGCTTCAAACTCTCGCCAGGTGTAAGGTGAAGTCGAATGCTACTACTACTATTACTACTCTGCTGGCCAAAAAATGTAATATCCGAAGCTTCTAAAAGTTCCTTCAATGGCGGTAGACGGGGAAGGCCTCATCTGTTTTGTTTGGACGGTGGGTTGGATGGCATCATGTACTTATCCAGTGATGACGCACTTCCTGAGTGGGACATTTTCTGAATTGGCTTGTTGTTCTTCTTGCGTAGTTTTGGCAGCTGGGATGTTGAACTGCAATGGTAACAAATAACTCGTGAAATTTTGATCTGAATTTTCTGATATAATTACTGTATCCGAATTATCATCTGCTCTTTTTCCTCAAATGCCTTTTTATAGCATATATTCAATTATCTATTTATTCATTTACTTAAAGGGATAATAACTCTTCATATGAGGTCTATATTTCATAATAAAAACATTGTGAAAAACTCATAGAAATATAATATATTCTGTTTTACGACAAAAACAGCAGTTATAGCTATTCAGTATTATTCTGATATTTGAGCTTGTCTTTAGACCACGTGGCCTCCATTGATGGCTATGCTCTGTTATAATCTCCTAAGAGATTTTAACAAAAAACCAAACTTTTTAGAAAAAAAAACAGGGACTAACTTTGAATGTAAAAATGGATTCATTAATCATTGGTAAGTATGGGAAAATTGTTGTTTACTTCAGGAAAATTTATTTTTTGGCCAAAACGAAGAGTTATTATCCCTTTAATTATAAATCATGTATCCTTCATTCACTTATATTATTCATTTTAAGTTCTTAGTATGCACAAATTAAGTATGAAAAGACACAAATTGGTTATAGCATCTTGAGAGTTCTTTTTCTTCTCCTCCCCCCTTTATAAAAGTGAAGTCCAGTCTATATGAAGAGACTCACCTTGAGTTCCCTACTCCTGGTTTGCTAGACGGAGCACTCAGTGTGCGAGGGGTGGCATTTGGAGGACTCCACTGAAAGAAAATACATTATTTTTATTGTAAAACCTGAGGAAAGACTACAGATTTAATATGCAAACACAAAGTTACTGGCATTAAAGCAATATCTCCACTTTTTTTCCAGTTAGCAACTCCCCCCCACCCCCTTACCAAAAGAGATCTGGCTTGTTTCCAGTTTCTTCCTAATTTTTTTCCTAATATTTAAAGCATATGTACCAAAACCAAAAGGTTGACAAAACAATTCAACTAGTGAAATGCCAGTTTCAGTCATGTAAGCACTGACAGTAAAGATTTTCCATGAAAAGACAGTGTAGTACTGTTCATTCACTTTATCATCACTATTCTATCCAAGAGAAAAGGGGAATCTCCTCTTACATACCTGGTGATAAGGATCTGTAATTGGACTTTGCACATGGACCCATTTCTGACAGAAGGAATCCAGGAGTGCCACGCCCCTTGCCTCCATCTTGTTATACCTCTGAACCCACTGGTTTAACAACAGGTTGTAGTACCTAGGGTTGGATTTGAATATTTTTCAAACTGACTGATTTGAAATGGTCACAATTAGCTATGTAATATATTTCAGAACTGTTCTTAATATTCTTGACTGCTCTCTGAACTCAAAGAGCAATACAAAATGGAAAACTTGTTGAACTTTAAATATGATATAACAAGGTTCATCCAAAATTTTTTCATGACATCAAAATTATCCATCCTTCCAAGGATATTAACCAAATTCGTCCAAAAATTTAAACATTCACTTTTACATAAATATACAGCACATGCCCAACAATAAATGTTACAGAACAGTTTCCAAGTTTCCAAAATTCTCAACCGTACCTTGGCTGCTCAAAGAACTTGAGATATTTGCTGGATTTGGCAGTGGGAAACACCCTCTCAAAGCCCCCCTTCCTGGAGTCCTCATCTACTGTAGCTATCAAGACACGGATGTCATCTGGCGTCAGCGTGTCAAGCACAGTTTGCTGGATTTGCTGATGAAAAATAAAAAAATCATGATTATTAAAATGTCCATAGATCAGCCACTCACAATTTACATATCAACTTTTGCTAGCAATACTATATTGACTATAAATTTGCTTCTCTTGCTCTCAAAATGAACAAATAAATGAAGAAGCATAGGCCTTGCATTTTTACATGATATCATTACAAAATAGTTTTCAAGCTGAATTGTTTTTTTTTTTTTTTTTTGCAAAGTTGTGCTTGTTTATGCATGAAGAAGAATGTAATAATAAAGCAAATAACAAAATTAAAAGAAAAATTAACTGTTCCACTCACATCATCCTGGTATTTCTGGCAGTAGTAGGCATGCTTGGCTCGTTCATCAGGAGCCATATTCTGTGTGAACAATCTCTTGTCCATGATCAGTTCACTAGGCACTTTGATATTGCTGCAACAAAAAGACATCATAAAATGTATTTACTAAATAAATCTATTATAATATAAATCTCTGCTGAAACTGTTATACTTACAGACATGAGCAACTGAACTGGAAACAGACTGCCCACTAAACTCTGTTACCTTATTGCATGACGTATGATTTTCCTCAAAGAATAAGAACATATTGTGTAATTGTCTTCTTGCCCTTATTTCCTTTGGTTAGGAAGGCATTATGCTTAATATGTGAATATGCAATGTATCTTTTTTTTTTTAAGTAATACCTTGTTTCTGCGGGAGCAGAAGGATTTTGCACCACGTCATTCTTGTCTGGGATTTGGAACCCAGCCAAGTTGTGGAGGTCCTTGATCATCTGACCCTTGACGTTCATGTCCAGCTGAGAGTTAGAGTGGAGGCTGGAGAGATACATTAGGTTTGTTATATTATAATACATTTAAGATTTTTGTGTAGCTCTTACAGGATAACATTATAATTAGATTTTTTTAAAAATTTCACAGACCTGTTCAACTTTATTTGCCAAAGGGATGGGTTAACCCTCAACATTCAGTATATGTTGGAAAATCTCACAATCATTTTAAAGGGTGGTTAGGAGTCTTTTGCTCAAAGGGTTCTCCTTTTTCAAACACTGCTTCAACTTTACTCATCTATTTGCTATGCTCTTTTTCATCTTTTTATCAGTTTTTCTCCATTTCCAAACACCTGTTTGAGTTCCCTTAACTGTTGTATATGTCAACATAGAGTAATCTTTTAAACCAAAGATTGCATTTAATCCATTTTAAACACCTGTTTTAGTTCACTGACCTGGGGGATATGTTAACCTCCAGTATCCAGGGTTTCAACTGTTCATCCAACATGACATCAAAGCCAAACAGCTCATGGACAGAGTAGGTGCTCTGACAGTTTGACTTCACCAGGCTGTTCATAGGGGCCTCAGCACTGTAGAATAGAATACAGCACAATACACAACAATACAGTGCAATTACAATGCAATACAATACAATACTACATCAGGCAGGGCAAGACAATATATGTGTATGGAGTTTAATTGTTTAAAAATATTAAATATTTTTTAACTACTAGTAAGCAATTAAGACTGAAATTTGGTAGTGGATTTAAAAATAATTACTAGTATAGAACCAATTACATAATGTATTATTTGGTTGCGCAGTTGAAACTGAATTTAAAAAATGTAAAATAGCCAATAATAAATTCACTACAGGTGTCATTATGTTATGAAAAAGAAATGTATATGGAGTATGGTCCTAAGTTGGTTCTGCTTTAGGACATTCATAAAAAATATTCTAATATGATTCAACTAACCAGACAATAGTTTTAATGACAAGATCCTTGATGCTCTCCCAGATAGGGCCATAGTTGACCCCTTTCTTCTGAAGATATCCCCACAGAGACTTCAGTGACCTGGAAGATATACAAAATGCATTGATTATATAGCTGGCAGAGGTAAAAACAGAATAAGGTAACAGTGTAAAGTCACATTCTACTACAGAAAAAAAAGTCATATAGTCATATGAAATATTTCATTAAAAGTTTTCATTATATTGGGAAAAAGCCCATTTTCCCCATAAATACTCTGAAGTATTGTCTGTTTAAATAAAATCTGGAATGGAGATACATATTTTGTCAAAAATGTCTTTTTTGTAATCTTTCACTTCATTTCACTTTATTTAAATTGTTTTCCCTCATACAAATTATTTCTTGGATAACTGTCCAAATATCAAAAATCACACTGCTGTAGCAGTAAACCAGGTATCCATGAAATGACAGAATTACTGGTCTTACCATTTATGTCCTTGACACACAGTGTCATCCCCATTAGCTTGGTAGCCAGAGTTCTTCTTGTTAATGCTGTAGTTGGTTAAGTGCATGTATTTGTTGTTCAAGTTCTTCATTGAGCTAGAGTATCTGAAGAAGATAAATATATATTACTCTGTCTTCTAATCAAATTGAATATATTTTACTCCTGCACGCAGAATATTTTTATATTGTATTTCATTATCCTTTTTTTCTTTTTTTTTTTAATGATACTGCCTAATAGTATTATATTGTTTAATACATGAGATTATGCTTTTGTTATATATTCATTTATTCATGTAAAAATTTAAAAAAAAAATTAAAGGAAAAAAGAAAGAGAGAGATAGTAAAAACTATCAGAAGTATCTATTTATAAGACAGAATGGTGCACTTACTTCATGGAGGCAAATCTGACCAGTCCGTCCTGGAAGACGTACAGTCTCAGTGGGTCCAGACTGGTCACATACACATAGATCCTCAGATCAAACTTACTCTCATTGATCAAGTATGGCCTGGATAAGTACCTGAGAATACAAGGATTAAGGATATGTACAGAGTTCAACACTTCTTACTGCATAGACAAGTACATGGAAATAAAGGAAGGTGTATTGGATTATGGAAATGTATATAGTTGAATAAGTCCAGTAAGATAAATAAAGTGGATGTCTTATAATCTTTATAAACTTATTGAAAAGACATACAGCTGAAATAATGTATAATTTATGTATATTTTCTTGATGTCATTTAAAGACTTTACTACATAAAATGCACCTCAAGTCAAAGTAAAAACCAACCAGTGTAGTCTACAAATCACCACCAAATATGTAAAACCAGACCCAGAAATGTGTCATTAAAATATGCTCTCTATTCAGTGGATCAGTACTGAACACCTACTTCTGTACAATAACCGGCCTCCTCTTTGGCACTTGGTTCCACTTGTGGATCACTTTGATTCCAATTCCACGGGCAGACGCAGGCTGCAAGAGACAAAAATTTTAATTTCTAAAATTCGATTTAAAATATCCAAATTCTGTTCAAACTGTCCAAAGTCTGTTCAAAATATTCCAATATTACTCATTTTACATTATTTCAATTTTAAATGAAGAACTTATAACTTATCATTCACATGTCATCTTATTTGTTAATTATCAATCCCTACTCACTGGTTTAATAATCCACTTTTGTTTGGACCCTCCATCTTCCCATGCTCTCTTCAGCAGTTTCATGTCATAAGGCAGGACAAACGTCTGCGGAAAAAAGCCAAACTCTCTTCTCCCAAAATGCACCTGTAATCGGGACAGATTGCGCCAGAGACGATCCTTGCGGCCAATTTGGAATGATCCCGGAAAGTGGTTGAGCTAGAGAGAGGAAATAAGAGAACAAATGCATTATTGTGCATTATTGTATCCTGTGCATTCAAACCCATCTTTCTGTGTTTATTATCCACTTTCTTTTATCGTGTACACAACACTGATTAGCAAGATCAACACGCTATATATCAAACATAATATGACTTTCATTTCAGAAATTCTCAATTTTTTAAAAAACATCAGTTGACAAAATACCACAATAATTGCTAACTTATTTGTCAAATATTTGCAGATCTTGATTTCTGATACTCTCTGACATTTGTTATTTGTGTAATATATCTTACTTTCTGATACTCTCTGATGGCTCGGAATGCATTGGCCTTCATATGCTTCCCCCAGCAACCTAGCCAATCATGATTTTCTAAAAAAGGCAAAAAATAAAAAAATTTAATTGAATATCAACAGGATATCAAGCACTTTAACAGTACCAGTAATCTAAATCATGGTACACAAAATTCTTTCAAAATCATGTGTCTTTAAGACAGACATGGGGAAAACTTGTGGCATATCGAAGGTCTGGAGAACATGCACTACAAAAAATCTGCAGGTTCTAACAATTCTGTCATGGTCTAAACTAAGTAATTTATTTTTATTAATCTATGTTTACATGATTTATTATCATGTATTCTATTTTCACATAAACCTTGCCAGTCTAGAGGACCTGCAAAAATCCTTTCAAGCAGTCATGACCTGTCTGGCAGGCAGTTTCCCCATGTCTAATCTGATCAATTTTGATCAAAAATTAGTTTCAAGTTAATCAAGAACAATGTTAATTTTCAAACTGTGAGAATATGTTTGACACTTTATGTACAGCATATTAGCACTTAGTCCTCAATCAATCTTCTTGAACAAAATCCCACTCAGAAAATCATAGCAGTACTGGAATTAATGCACTGAAGTACAATTATCCAGGAAAATCAATTAGCCCTTAATGAGCAAGTGCTATAAAAACTGATAATGTGTATAAACACTTCTACTATCAAGTATTAGACTTACTTATATTGCACTTATCATTATTTATATATTTGATTTGGAATGTGTGTGTGTGTGTGTGAAATTATAATGTAAAAAAATATAAAATCAAACCATGATTTTATGAAGTATGTATTTAATGCACACTTGCTGAAAGGTTGAAATAATTAAGTTCAAACCAAACTTGAAACTATTTCAAATGACAAAATAACTTAAGATCAACAGTATACACAATCTTGATTAAATCTTTTCAACAGCACCACATTTCAAGAGTCAAACAAGAAGTTTCTGGCAAAGGTCAAGTGAAAACTGCCAGGCAACAAGAAACAAACAAGTTCAAAAACATCTAAAACATTTCTCCATTCTCAGTGCAGTTTACCTTCTGTTGAAAGTTGCAATGCAAAAGAAAAAAGGCTATGCAATGCTAAATATAAAAAGGCTTTCCTATACTGCTTTCATCAAGAACTGGTGGCAAATGTTGACAGTAGGGTGCTAAATATTGACACAGAACTTTTTTTAAAGCTTTCTTTTTTTTAAAGTTCGCTTTTAAATTTTTTCTCTGCATTCATAATGTCTGTAAAAAGTATGTTACTACACAATTGCTCAGGTAAACAATGCCAGGAACCAGTGTCATCAACACCAGATAGCATTGTCATATGGATAACATTGTCCATTGGATATAATTGTTATCTTCTGGGCATGTTATCCAATGGGTAAGGTTATGTTTCTCAAACACAGTACACTAGATACATATTGTTGTCTCTGATACAGCTATCCAGTGGTTATAAATGGCTGCTATCCTCGGGATAACTGCCTGGAGGATAACAATTCTACTCAATAGATAGTGTTATCCATAAGATAGTGCTGTCCAGTGTTGATGAAACTGACCCATTGAAATCCATCTTGGAAAACACAACATGGACAGGGTCAGAATTTAATCATCTATTCACAGACAATTCAAGTCCAAAAGCAAATAATTAAAACTGTGCACTGTATGAATATTAAATCATCCAACCAAGAAACACCATGCACTAGTAACTAAATACATTTAACTCTTTCAAACAGAGAGTTTAATACAAAAACAAAAAATGTCCATGACACAATATTATAAGACATGCTTTGAATAATTTACATTTTTAGCATGCATATTTGATATAATGTTGGTACAGAGGTTTATTTACTTACTCTTTGTGATCCTAAAACCGGAACGATTGATGCAGTTTTTCACAACGTTTGGTGTCACAGGACTTAGGCGCCATTTGAGGAGTTTCTTAATTTCCCAAGGAAGGGACTCAACTGGAAAATTAATAGATAAATGTATGATTAATTGTATGCTATGGAAAATTAAAAGGAGTGGCTTGTGAAAAATGGACTTGACTAATACAAATACTCAAATAAACTAAAAGAAGTGAAGTGTGATGTTAAAATTATGAAATGCATTTTAAATAACTGAGATACAATCCTTTCAAAATTGGAATATTTCACGACAAAAACTGCATTTTCTAAGAAAGGATTTTCTCTTATTGATAATAAAAAGACTTATAAGAAATATAGTACATCAAAGTACAGTTTCTGTGACTCTTTAAAAAGATGTTTTAAAGATAAACAAAATCAAAGGTGTAAGCACCTTTCTCTCCATCTGCCACAAAGTTAATGGTAGGTGGGACGTTACTAAACAGACTAGCAGTCAGCGCGGGCTGCAGCTCGTAATCTCTCAGAGCAGCAGACTTGGGTCTCGTCGTCAATGTTCTGACATCCGCAGAACTCAAAGTTGCATTCTCGCGCAAAATGGTCGACGCAGCAGGTCTCGTTTTTGCAGACTTGCATCGCAGCGTGCTCCTGACACTGGTGGCTGAGGATCGCTTTGAGACCGCACTCCCAATGGAGTACGTGTCAGACTCTGCATCGCTGTCGTCAACAACGTCGTCATCCAGGTTATCAAGCATGTCATCGTCGTCATCATCAATGTCATCTCCAAAGGATTCCCCATCTGCAGGCAGCCGCTCACTGCTGTTAAAGGAAATCGGTAATTGTTAAGAAGACACATAATGAAATTTATAATAATTCAAGAATTGTTTATAACAATGTCTTTTTTATCATATAAAACATATTTTCCTCTATCACATGCAGTTTTTTTTTATTCTCTTTTATTTCAATCTCTTTTATACCATTTCTTTTCATTATTTTGGATTTCTTCATCATCAATGTCATAACAAAATATATCTATCATGTAATGTGCTCCCAAATCAAGTGTCTAATATTCAGCGCTAACATATAACATTGCATACATGATCTTTGCATCTGAATTTCCTGCAATTCCCAATGCTATATACACACCACAGTGTCACAGACTAAGTACTTAGTTCTGAAGTTTGCCCTAAGCAACTGCATAAGGAGGTGGTGCCCTTAGCAACAGTGGACCAGGCCAAGGCATGTTCAAAGCATGAGAGGAAATGAAAGGGAAGGGGGGGGGGGGGTGAGAGAGATGGGGAAGGCTGAAACTTTTCATATCAAAAGCCGTATAGTAACAATTCTTGGAGGGGGCTGATCAAATTTCCAAGCTCTGAACAGCATAGAATTCAAGTCAACAGGTGTTATTCTAACTCATTTTACATGGCTCACAAAACACTTCCATGTTGAATGTTAGGGGTTTTTAAGCACACTCAAAGGCCCTAATCAGGCGGGTAAATATTAGCTCAGGGCTATTGAATTTCATCTGGGCCTTTCATAATACTGTGGGCAGTAGTCTCCGCAATGAAAACCGGGAGCAAATGTGAGGGCCGTTGACAAATTTACCTGCCGTGGGTTCTATGTTTGTCAATTGTTCACGGTTAATTGACTTCATTGATTCAGATAATTGAGTGAGATTGTATAGGTGTAATAATTACAATGTCAATCCTGTTCAATTTTCGTGACTCGGAAACAAGAAACCTAACAGGCATATTTCCAGGGTACTAGTATATGGAATTTCTCAGTTACCAAGGCTCTACAATTAGCAACTGTGCTGGTTGCTAGGCACATTTGCTGTTTCGCTTGCATGAGAATACTAGTACGACTATTTCGCAACCTGAACCCGTTCTTTTATTCCCCAGAGAACAGTCAGTAGACCATCGTTAATCTAGAACTACTCCATTTCCCCAAGTCACTTTCACAATACAAGGAAACTCTGTCTCCATATTTAAATATATTGTGACATGTTTAAAAGAATATTTTTTTAGTATCACTAGAAATTATATAATAGGAAAAAGATTTCTGTCTTGATATCAATGATTTATTGCCACTAAATGCCAATCAAAATGTGATCTGTAGACTCCTTGTCCAATCCATAAAAAAGAAATCTTATCACTTATGGCTAAGCATCATCAGGGGTCAGTGCTGTTAGAGAATTTGCACCTGAAAGCTGGTCATGACCTCAACTCTCAGATCAAAATTCCTCGTCTTCTCTGACCCAAGATAGTGGTTCACCAAACAAGGTAACATTGGCCATGTTTTATTAAAGAAAAGAATGGTTAACTTTTAAGGCCAATATTTTATCTAAAATTAATTTGTTTTTGGTCCTAAAGCAAAGACCGACTATTGGTCATTTAAGACTTGGAGGCTCTTTTTTGAAACCTGTCCCTGCTAAATAAGTCTGACACTTTAAACCCTAACACAGAAAACCACTTACAGTAAACACAACTAATGCTGAAAGTCATAAAAAATCACAGAATATAACTTATTTGCTCAAAGTTTAAAAAAATGTTTAAAGGATTTGAAGTCAAGGGGTTAAAAACAAATACCATATCCATCTGAGGTAATTACAACACTGCTAGGCAACAGTAGAGAAGTATGACAGTTTCTACTGCCATGTCAGTAATCACATCCAACGTGTGATGGCTGCACAGATTAAACCTTAATTGAAAAGCGATCAAGGGACTAAAAGGTCGGAATACAAGGTGCCCTTATCTGAGCGTTGTTGGTTACCAGGTTTGTACAACAGATAAACCTTCCCTTACATGACATGTGGGAGCTTATTGATGTGGAAGTGAATCACAAGACTTTAAATGGAAGGATTACATGGGAGCTGTATTTGCTTCTCTCGAAGAGAGATTTAAGAAACCTGAATTGCTGCCTTGAGACTACGCTGGGTGTTGAAAAACATCATCTACATGTTAACTCATCTACGAGTGCACGTTGTGCCTGAATTTCACTGTTTAACTTTGTGTAAGATATGAGATGTATCACTTACTAAGTAATAACATCATTAACAACAGCAACAACAATATTAACAATAATAACAAAGCAGCCAATCAAATACTTACAAAATATACTAGTATGTAAAATCAAAATTGTTAGCAGTAACAAACATTTGAAATATGAATTGCAACAACTTGTAATACTAGTAAATAACATTTCATTAAAAAAAAATCTCCAAGTCTTTTTTAATTGAGTCTTACTACAGCAGGATAAAAAAAATACACTTACTTGGTATTTATGTCATCATAATCCCCATCCTCATAATCATCATCATCATCATCATCCACTTCACCTTCGTCTTCCCACTCTCCATCATCAGCCTCATCATCAACAGCACTCGACATCCTGGATACCGTCGACTTCACCGATCTTCCACTCTGTGGATGAGCCACTACTTTCTTTTGGCTGCTTGGGGATTTCAACGAGGAGTTCTCAACAGTACTATTTTTAGCTGGAGCACCTTCTGCTTTTGGACGTACAACACCATAGTCAGCTATTTTTTGTTCCTCGCGGGAATCCTTCCGATAAAACATGGTCCCATCAATAAGTGTGCCAGTCACTGGCATTTTCTTCATGGGGGTAGCAGAGTTGTTTTTATCGCTAGTTTCATTGTCCGATCCACTGGACTGCAGATGAGGCTCCGTGGTGGGGGTTAATTTCACTGCTTTATCAAGTGAACTGGAACTGTTACTACCACCAGCACTTTTAAGCTCAGAGTCACTGTCACTGGTATCAATGCCATTCTTACCACCTGTGTTATTACTATTATTACTAACTTTCCCAGAGTCTATGCTCTCATTGGAACCCTCCCTGGAGATATCCGAGTATGGCTTCACAGGAGTGTAGTTGGGATTGCGTACTTTGGCACTAGACGGCCGAGCCACCAACATGGCAGACGGAGGGCGGGCCGAGCGGGGCCTTGTCCCAGGGGGTGGCTTTGGTGGATGGCCGTCCCCCTTGGCTACACTTTTAACAGTCTCTGTCCTTGTGCTTCCTTTAGCTAAGGCACTGCTTCCTTGTAAAGAATTAACATTATTATTTTTACTCACAGAGCTGTCCTTGACAGGGCTCGGAGGTGGCTTATTGCTGGGCTCAGTACTTTTTAAGGCACTTTTAGGGCGTAAAAATGCATTTGGCAATGGCGGATTGCTGGCGGGGACGACAATATCTCGCTGTCCTTTCAGTCCGCTGACCCCACTGTTTATCGCTAACGACTTTAGTGCTGAACCAGATAATGATTTGCGTAGTGCAGAATTAGTGCTACTTTGCTGCAGTTTTTCCTCGACGTCTTTGGCACTGATGGGGCGAGAGTATGGATCACTGCGTAATTTTGTCGATGAAGATGAAGGAGAGCCTGATGATGGTGACAAGGATGAGGGCGTGCTTCGCTGCGGTGAGGTATACCGACTACGATTCTGCAGTGGACTGGACCCTGCGCTGTTGCTACCTGCATTCTTTGCCAAGTAAGGAGCAGCAGGCGGCTTGGGCTTAAACGGCCCAGAAACCATATGAGCATGATGATTAGTATATCCATATCCACTGGTACCAGATGGTACTGTCTGCAGCAAACTAGGACTGCTCCCTCCCTTCTTCACTGCCGTCGCATCTCGTTTCTCATACAGATGTATGGGTTTGGAATTGCTGCTGTATTTCAGCACTGGCTTATCTGCCTGCTGCCGTAGAGGGAGCTGTTTGCGAAGGGACAGCTCCTCAAGGCTTGTGCTGAGTTTTCCAACACTGGAGGGACTAGGCATGCTGCAGCTGGTCATAATACTGAACTACAGACAGAGGCGGACTAGACAAGCCCATTACCAGGATCTGAAACAATTTACGTAAATACTTAATACAGCCAAATATATACTGAAGTCACTATATTAATAACAAGTTTTGACAAGCTTGAAAAAGCAGATTAAATTTTCCTTAAAAAAGTATGATTTCTCATGACTACAATGCATATATATATATAAGATAATTTTTTTTCCATTGGTCTTTTACTAAATTAATTTTTTCTTATGGACAATCGTTAAAAAATTTAGACACTGTGTTCTTTGATTTTGTGAAAAGCATTATATCAATACACATGTATCCAATGTCATAAATGGAATAAAGACCACAGGGACCATGACTTTTAATTTAATAGGACTGTTACATGTAGCTTCAATTTATTTTTCCCCTCAATTAATGCATTACAATAAAGTTGCTAAGGCATATCCCTTATCACCAGAAATGTAATTATTTTGAACCCTTTAATAATTCACGATCATCAACATTTATTCTTTGTATGGAGTAAGAAATGAATCAATGTATTGACCCAATCTTAGCAAAAAGTCGAAATGTGATCATAATTCAAATGCAGATTTATAGATTGTTATCAAGTCAATAAATTACCCCAGTATGGTTTGTAATGTTAAAATCAGATTATTTCTGTAAAAGATAGATAAATGGCTGAAAGACACAAGGTACTACTAGAAAAGATCAATGAATCCACATACTAGACAGATGTATGGAAAAAAGGGAAAAAGAGATGAATAAACTGGTGAAATAATACCCCTCCTCTTAAAGGTCAATGTTATATAATAAATACTTATGCTACATTTACTCGTAATACTGACGTGATTAAGAAGACTAGCTCCACGTGCACCTGTTGACATAAATTTAGTAGCAGACAGTGGTTATGTTATCGGTTTTGGCAAAGCTACTGATAGTAAATTTTGTTGTGATTATTACACAATATGACCACTTTACAGCTAAGGTGTACGCCTCAGAATAATTTTTAGTGGAATTTAGTTCTACGGTAATAAAAATGCAGAGTAAAAAGCTGCGAATGTGCACACATGACTCAAATTAAGGTTAGAGCCTGCACAAAGCCTATCCTACTTTTCTCTCGTCACGCCGCCAGTCAGTCATTACGGGTGGATCTTGGAGAAGCATAAGCCAGTTAGTTCCCTAAACTCACCTTTTACAGCCTGAAATAAATATCCTATGAACACAGTTATATTCCATAGCGTTCCGTTTCTCGACAAACTACTTGAAAAGCGTCCGTGTGTTGAACTAATCATTCACTATCCAGGCTAAAATTACACCTGCTCAGCTGACCCCTGATGTGTACATTCGTTTTTCGAAGCTTGGCAACTCAGTCATGTGACACACGGTAAACCAATAAGCAAGCGCGTTACTTCAGAGTACGGCAGTGAGGGTTGTTTTTTATTATGGCTTTAGTTGTCGAGAGGATTTTATTTATCGACTTATTTGGCAAGAATAAAAACGTGGATTTTATCAAACTTAGGATATATTAATATCTAATTTTGTAGCGCAAATGGTAATTACTCAACGATTCAAATGAATAAGAACCACGGATCGATAATCAACATAGCTCATTGCATTAGCGGTGCCAGCAGGTCAAGATTTGGTCCACTTGATGCAATTTTATTTGGAAAATAAATTTTTTGTCTTCATAATTTGTGTCAAAACATTTTTGGTCCTGTGAAGTTTTAACACCTCTTTAAGCGAAGAGCCGTTATTGCAATGCTTGAAGGAATATCGACGAAAGTAGCGCCTACACTGATATATGTAGGCTAAGCTACAAGTTAGAAATATGAGTGTCTTCCTCGAGTCTATTTTAGCCTAAAATATGAAAAGGAAAATTCAGGTTAAATCCCGTAGGCCTATATTGACATAATGTTAGAGTATTTACTTGTAGACTTATGTAGGCCTCCGGGTTTAGTTATTTTTGAATTTGACGCAATTTAGCCCTGAATTTGGATCTCACAAGAAGAAAAAATTATTCCTTCTTATATTATTGTTGTAGACTAGATAGGCCTATATAACATACATATAAGTCTATTAGGTCCTATGCATTTTGCAATACACACAAATAGCCGCAACATTAGCTTTTAGGCTAAAAACAATATTTGAAAGATACAAAACACATCAAAACAGCTACAAAAATATGTTGTAGGATTGCAATAACGTAAGCTAGGTTAAAATGCGATAACGCATTTAACGAGTGAAAAAAAAAAAAAAAAAAAAAAAAACGCGTGATGTCGGAAAAATGCCCAAGTCTGGATTTAAAAATTTGGTGGCAGATATTTCATAGTCTTCTAAAGAGGAATAAACAGGGCTGTCTAAAACTAAAAAAGTGCGTGCACTACACTGTACATAGCACGGAACCTCGAATTTAGGACAGATTACGGCATATAGACCATATAGACTGTTAGCAATCACTTCGTTAAGGCCTTTTAAAAATAGGCCCCTACTCCATCGATTTCGCTCGGGGTTTTGTATTTGCCTATCGTACACTAGCGTTGTATTTAAAGGTCGTTTTATGTAGTCTTTCGGGCTTTTTAGATCAAGGTGACAGCCAGGGCAGCCAGGCGTGCATTTTCAAACAGTCGAAGGGACGCTGCTGCTGCTCCTACTCACGCGCGGACATAAAAGTCCTGTGCTTTGATAACCTTGTGCGCCTATTCAAAGACACTGCTTGACGTCTAGGTGTGGTCGGGAGTACCTTCTAACACGCAGTACATGTGAAAAATTGAACAAGCTACCGTGAGTGATCGACTAAAGTAAGCAGGCATTAAGTCGAGACAATTTGAAAATAGAGTGATAAGGGGTGACCTTGGATAACCGCTGCTGGGCTCCGTTATATTTTACTGGTCACCGATCTCACTTCACACAACAAGGTCGCCATTTTCAGTCCCGGTTTATTTGCACTTATACAGAGTAGGTCATAGTTGCAGTGCAGCCTTCGTTAGCATGGATTTCTTCATCCTACCGTCTTGGTTAGTTGTCGTGGTGGTTGTGGCCGTCCTGACCATCATCTATCTACACTACAGCAAGGACAACAGGCGGAAGTTTGGCCTACCTGGGCCACCTCCTTTGCCAGTGTTTGGGAACATGATAGATATGTTTATGTACGGCTTTTGTGACTATGATCGTCATCTTATTAAGATGTACGGCAAGGTGGTTGCGCTGTCTACAGGTGTTTTGGGGAACTTTTTAGGGGACATTGTGATCGCAGACACAGATATGTTAAAAGAGGTGATGGTGAAACAGGCTAGCATTTTCTCGGATCGGAACGCAGATCCGGACACAGTTGTGGCACCTATGGATCAATCGGTCTTATCAGTGAGAGGTGAACATTGGAAACAGGCAAGTCAAATAAATCCTTTTTTCACCCGTAGCTGTCTCATTTAAGTTTACATAGTTTTATCACGGCTAGGTCGACCAATAACGTTTGATATCAGGGACCACAGACGATAATACTTATAGGTGGCGCTGGTTGTTTGTGTAAACAAACTGCCAAAGAAGTGCCTCTTCGAAAGCATGGCGCATTGCCACCGAGCGCAAGGGTATCGATTCCATAACTCTCTCGTACTCGCCCCATATAAAACACTGTAGCCTCTATGTGATATCGATCGCTGTTCGCAATATGCAATGCTTTCGAGTTACAAAGCCCAGGCTTCTACCCATTTTTACATTGCATGCCACTTCGCAACTACAATGTACTGCTCCGTGAACTGATCCGTGTTGACACATGACTAAGAGCAGCTGGTTCATGAATACTGTTTTGACGATCTAGAACAAGTTGAAAATAAATATCTTTAAGGTCAAACTATTTTATATAATTTTTAAAAGTCGGCATAGAGCGGTAAAATGAATTATGTGTCATATAAAAGAACAAATACAAATGTTTTCAACCAGTCTTTCATTTTTTTACCCATCTTCCCCTTCTTGTTGCCCATTCAGCCAATGTTATGAGGTCGAGTTCTATTGCGTACACAGTTTGTGTTTCCCATATTACACATATCTGTGGTCCAAAATTCTATTACTTTGCCTACTTCACATGAACATTGATCTGTTTGGAAAAGAAAATTCTAAAATTAGCATTTAAACAGTATATTCTTGCCTAGCTCACTTATAATGTGACAAGTTTCAAGTTTCTTTTTTTAGTGTGTGAAAATCGAGTGGAGCTGCTTTTAACTCGTTTTTGAAAATGGCGTCTGAAAAAAATCACTTATGGTGTCACTAAAACAGGAATAACTTTTTTTAATTTAAATGAGACAGATCAAGATTTTTAACGGTGTATTCATACTAAGATATGTAGCTATCATGTCTGTGTATTTTTTTTTTTTTTTTTTTTTAGAAAAAACGTGTTAGCTCTACGTGTTTATTTTGATTAAAGAAACATTCTTGCAATAGGCCTATTCAGTATGTGCGGTTTCTTGACTTGACTTTACTTTTTAAACAAAACGATCTTGCATATCATAAGTCAATGAGTCATTGATTACTGTAATTAAATATCAATGAAATTTACTTAACAAAAAACCCACAATTATCGTTCTAGATGCGAAGCACGTTGACTCCAACGTTCAGTTCTGGGAAACTCCGACACATGGAGGCAATGATTCTGAAGTGCGCCAACACCTTGATCAAGAACTTGAAGAAGAAAGCCGAAGCTAAAGAGAGTTTTGATAACTTAGTCTGGGGCTGCTACACGATGGACGTGATATGTGCTACAGCTTTTGGGATCGAGGTTGACTCATTGAATAACCCTAACCACCCCTATGTTACAAATGCCGAGCGTGCTAATAGTTTTAAAATGACAGACCCCGCAGTGATTGGCTTTTTATTTTTTCCACGATTGATGAAAAAATTACAACACATTCTTCGCTACGTTCCCGGATTCCGTGGGGCATTAATGTCTTTCCTATTTTTTGGCAACGAAACAAAAAAGCTACTGAAAGAGAGAGAACAAGCCCAAGAGGGACACTACAACGATTTTCTACAGTTGATGCTCACCGCCCATACCATGTCAGCAACCGAAATTGGGGACGACGAAAAGGAGGTTCAAAGTTGGAAGAAAAAATCTCTAACGACCGAGGAAATTGCCGGCAACGGGATGATATTCTTTAGTGCAGGGCATGGCACCACAAGTGATACCTTGGGGTTTACGACATATCTCTTAGCGGCCCACCCCGACGTCCAGCAACGACTCATCGAGGAGATTGATGACGTTCTTCAAGGCACGGAACCCAGCTACGACAACGTGTCAAAGTTGACCTATCTAGAGCAGGTCTTAAACGAGGCAATGAGGCTGTATCCCGTAGGGTTTCGCGTAGATCGCGTCCCGAACCAAGACACCACAGTAAACGGGTTATTCATCCCCAAGGGGACATGCGTGATTATTCCGATCTACGCTATCCACATGGATCCTGAAAAGTATCCAGACCCCGAGAAATTCGACCCAGAGCGATTCACACCGGAGGCCAAAGCAAAACGGAACCCCTACTGGTACATGCCCTTCGGAATGGGCCCCCGCAACTGTATTGGTATGCGTCTGGCCCTGCTGGAGATGAAGATTATCCTTGTGAAGGTCCTGCAGAACTTCACTTTGAAGACATGCGCGGAGACACAAATCCCACTGGTTCTCTCTACATCAAATCCAATGAAACCCGAAAAGCCAATAGTATTGAAAGTAGAGGGTAGAAATGCGTAAATTGAATGCCATGTTTGTCAATAATGTTAATTTTTTTTCATTCGGAGGCACTCTATACGGGATTTCCCCACCAAAATGAATTTCCTTGGCCGTACCTGTAATTTGATTATTTACTTGAACATGATTGGCCCTTCCTTTAGAATGGTATGTGTCTTCTCAGACCTTCACCGGGAATAGCCTACTTTTCACATCATAACACACAAAAAAATTGCAGCCCTGTGTCGCGTGTAATACACACGTTGCGAGCTGTCAAATTACCTGACAATGTTTAAATAACAGGCACTTCAGATAAAATTTCATTTTTGGATTTTTATCGTTTTGACTGTCTAAAATAAGGACGTGCAGGTTTCCCAAGATCGGACTGACTGTACGGAATTTTCAATCACGCGCAGAGTACCTTTAAACACGTAGGCCTACTTTTCCCATCATATTAAACTGTAAAAGTTGATTTTAAGCATCGTCTTTGAGTCAACATGGTAATGGATTTTTTTAAATTGCTTAGGGCAACGATGTACTTCAATTTTGTTAAGGTGACCTTTAGATAAGCACTTGCTCATGCAGAATGTTATAGAATTGTATTTAATGTACTAAATGTATTTTATATAGGCTAATTGAACACCGTGAGAAAAACCAATGTTATCTTAGACTATGACGATTCCAACATTCTCACTACAATTTATACAAAAATTACTGACAGCAACATTTAAAAACAACGTACCAAGAAAAGCACAATTGCCATGTTTATCTCACGTTTTGTTTTTGTGTAGAATCTGTTGTCGTTACCCAGCTTTGGAAATTCCTATATAACTAAGAGTGACATATATACGGATAGATACATATATTTTACACTTTAAATTTTGAATAGATGTAAGTTGGCTAATGTTTTATCCTATACGTTTATCAGATATGTTTATGGAGTATAATATGAGGTAACAACTCCTGCTTCGGACTTGGGTACCTATTATACAGTGTTTATACAACCAAGAGTTGCATATTATGTTAGGATAAAGGCTGGCATATGTCTGTTCTACACTCTTGATTAAAATGTTTGTTCCACCTTTATTCTTATATAAATGATTGTATGGCAGCTTTAAACCGTTTTGAATAGTGTTTTTTTTTTTTTCATATGCCGAATTTTACATGACTTACTGGTAAGAAAAGCCAAAATACCTGTGAGGATATCCATATCTTATACCATTAGTTTAAATTAACAACATTCGGCCATGTATCCCTTCATATATGGTTTTCTCAAAACGATTTCCATCGAAGTAAAGAATGGCAATAATATCAAGAGGTCACTGGGAGTCACCAAATTTATACACATTTATGTAGCATCAGAACGTGCTTAAACGTGTTTAAAATGATGCTTATGTGGGGATAGTCATTGATCTCTATCCTTTACCAGCTACGCCACAGATCAAACTTGAATAAGGGATACGGAGGAGACGAGAATTGATCAGAATTGTGCCGGAAGTGACGTGTAGTGGTGTAAGACGAGAAGCTGAGTGGTCATTTTTAGCTGGAGGTGATCGGGAGTAAAGACGTGGACTCTGAGAGAAAAGCATTTTTTCTTACGAAACGACAAGATAACAATTTATCTATATGCAGAGAATTCTTGTAGAAATAATTGGAGCATGATATGAAAACGAGTCACGGATTTTAAGGGTGAAAAATCGTGCTTAATTTGCTGTCAATTTGTTTTGAAATATATGCGGCATCAACCGCTAGCGCGACAAAGAGCGTCAAGGGAAAAGAATTCCCGGGAGGCTATTAATCGTTGTCATGTGGAATGTATGTAATCTGTTATGCCCATATCTAAGTATTTTCCGGGTGTCTTTAAGTATGAGCTGCAATTATAACGATGTTTTAGAGTTTTTTGAAAGACCTTGTGAAAACCAGGAAGTAGTTGGCAACTGACAAACGAACCGTACCGATCCACGACTGTGGGTTGCAATAACGCAGGGTTTTGAAGTTACTCATTTAACGGAAGAAAAAACCGCGTGATGTCGGAAAGATGCCCAAGTCTGGATTAAAAATTTGGGGGCAGATTTTTCTTCTAAAAGGGAATAAACAGGGCTGTCTTAACTAAAAAAAAGAGTGGATGCACTGCACTGTAGCACGGAACCTCAAATTTAGGACAGATTACGCCATACTGTTAGCAATCACTTTGTTTAGGCTTCAAAATACTCCACCAATTTCGTTCAGGGTTTTGCATTTGCCTATCTTACACGAGCGTGGTATTTTCAGTCATTGTACACATGGTTTTAGTCCCGACCCGCATGTTCCGCCGGCTCCGCCGGCTCCTCTGGCTCCGCCGCCATCTCACCGTTACCGCTTCTCCTCCTAGACGGTAAGGGCCGCCATACCCATCTCTTGGATTTAGGTCACCTATAATCTCAACTCGTTCCACGTAAAATTTGGGCTTTGTCGGTATTGGGGTCTAGGTGTGGCACTCATTGCAATACACCCTTGCTAATTATCTACCCTACGAAAGGAATTATGGGAAAAATTTCTACAGACGGCTTTCCAAAAGTCATATGTGTAGATATCAAATATGCCCTTGGATTTGACCTTTGACCTTTCTTTCAAGGTCAAACGGGCCAAAATTTTCAAAAAAACGAATTTTTTTACGAAAAAAAAAATTATTTGCGCTGTTATTCAGACACCAGACAGACTTGACCAATAATATTATTGGAAAGTGTTACCCTTGGGGTCATCTTTCCTCTCCGTGAATTTGGGGTCAATCGGTGCATTTTTACGGGAGTAGCGGCCATTAGATACCGAAACTGAAAATTGTCTCTAATTCGGGAAACGTTAATGCTAGAGACCTATTCTTTTTTGCATTTTGTAGAGCATGTAAAGCCCAACACTGGAAGTGGTCTCCGTTTTTTTGTATTCCATACGGTTTTCAAGTTACGCTATATCAAAAAGTACATATTGGTGGTGAAAACAAAATGTGCAGTACGGTAATGGATAATAAATTTTGAACCCCGGAAAAATAAAACATAAGGCTTGGCGAGGCAGACAACTTGTGGTCAAAAATGACATTAATTCATCAAATTTGAACATCTGGAACTACAGAGCACCTCCCATTTCAAAAATTTTGACCAAAATGACCTTTACTTTATTTTAATTAATTTTTTTCTATAGGAAATTTATGGCACATTATTGTAACTCCTAAATTATAACATTTAGTCCCTTATATCTCCAAAACTGGCAGAGATAGGTCCATAGTTACTATTGAAGTTGAATAGGAAGTCATATACAGGAAATCTTAATGTGACCTTGAAATTGACCTTTGACCTACTTTTCACCATGAACTGAATTTTGCAAATTTTCGTTCCCTTTTATCTCCAAAACTTGCAGAGATAGGTCCATAGTTACTATTGAACTTGAATAGGAAGTCATATACTGGCAATCTAAGTGTGACCTTAAAATTGACTTTTGACCTACTTTTAACCATGAACTGAACTTTGCAAATTTTTGTTCCCTTTTATCTCCAAAACTGGCAGAGATAGGGCCATAGTTACTATTACACTTGAATAGGAAGTCATATACTGGAAATCTAAGTGTGACCTTAAAATTGACTTTTGACCTACTTTTTACCATGAACTGAACTTTGCATATTTTTGTTCCCTTTTATCTCCAAAACTGGCAGAGATAGGTCCATAGTTACTATTGAACTTGAATAGGAAGTCATATGCTGGCAATCTAAGTGTGACCTTGAACTTGACCTTTGACCTACTTTTCATCATGAATTGAACTTTGCAAATTTTCGTTCCCTTTCATCTCCAAAACTGGCAGAGATAGGTCCATAGTTACTATTGAACATGAATAGGAAGTCATATACTGGCAATCTAAGTGTGACCTTAAAATTGACATTTGACCTACTTTTTCACCATGAACTGAGCTTTACGTATTTTCTTGCTCCCATATCTTCAAAACTAGCAGAGATGTGCCCATTGTTGCCCCTAGGTTTTCTCTTTTGTCAGCATATATGCACCACTGACAACACATTTCAAGGAAAACCAATAGGCCTTTTGTCTAGAGAATCAAGGGAGTGATCAATGGCAGAAAAATGCAAGTCAATTCAAAAATCTTCTTGATTGTACCATTTTTAGTTATATATATATATTTTTTTTTTGCATATTTTGAGAACTCTTGTTGATTGCATTTTATAGAGCTTGTCAAGCACAAAACTGGTGATAGTGTCCCTTTTTGGAGGGGGGGTCCATACGAATGCCCTTACTCCAGCTGGTGGTTCAATATCCGGAGGCGGTATCGCCTCTCTGATCCTCTAGTTTTCTGTAGTTTTTCGGGTCTTTTAGATCAAGGTGACAGCCACGGAAGCCAGGCGTGCATTTTTCAAACAGTCTTAGGGACGCTGCTGCTGCTCCTACTCATGCGCAGACATTTAAAGTCCTGTGCTTTGATAACCTTGTGCGCCTATTCAAAGACACTGCTTGACTGCTTGACGTCTAGATGTGGTCGGCAGTTCAAGTAATTGAACAAGCTACTGTGAGTGATCGACTAAAGTAAGCAGACATTAAGTCGAGACAATTTGTAAATAGAGTGATAAGGGGTGACCCTGGATAACTGCAGCTGGGCTCCGTTATAATTTACTGGTCACCGATCTCCCTTCACACAACAAGGTCGCCATTTTCAGTCCCGTTTTATTTGCACGTATACAGAGTAGGTCATAGTTGCAGTGCAGCCTTCGTTAGCATGGATTTCTTCATCCTGCCGTCCTGGTTAGTTGTCGTGGTGGTTGTGGCCGTCCTGACCATCATCTACCTTTACTACAGCAAGGACAACAGGCGGAAGTTTGGCCTTCCAGGACCACCTCCATTGCCAGTGTTTGGGAACACGATAGATATGTTTAAGTACGGCGTTTGTAACTTAGATCGTCATCTTATTAAGATGTACGGCAAGGTGGTCGCGTTGTCTACAGGTGTTTTTGGAAACTTTTTAGGGGACATTGTGATCGCAGACACAGACATGTTAAAAGAGGTGCTGGTGAAACAGGCTAGCATTTTCTCAGATCGGAATGCAGATCCGGACACAGTTGTGGCACCTATGGATCAGTCTGTGTTTTCAGTGAGAGGGGAACACTGGAAACAGGCAAGTAAAATAAATCCTTTTTTTTTTCACCTGTAGCTGTCTCATTTTAGTTTACATAGTTTTATCACGGCTAGGTCGATCAATAACGTTTGATATCAGGGACCACAGACGATAATACTTATAGGTGGCGCTAGTTGTTTGTGTAAACAAACTGCCAAAAAAGTGCCTCCTCGAAAGCATCGCGCATCGCATAGAGCGCAGGCATGTCGATTCCATAATTCGCTCATACTCGCCCCATATAAAACATTGTAGCCTCTATGGGCGTATTCCCAGAGCGTTTAGATCTATCTATCCCTGCGGGGAGTCTCACTAGATTACTGTCAGATAATCCGGCTTAAATGTCCGTACCGCCTACTACAAGCTGTAAAGGGTGATTAACTTTCGTGCCCGCTCGGCTGACAGCTAATTAGCGTGAACCCCCAGGGAGTTAGGTTGATCTAAAGTAGATCGATCTAATCTCTGGGAATGGGGTCTATGTGATATCGCTGTTCGCAATACGCAATGCTTTCGAGTTACAGAGCCCAGACTTCTACCCATTTTTACATTGCATGCCACTTCGCAACTACAATGTACTGCTCCGTGAACTGATCCGTGTTGACACATGACTAAGAGCAGCTGGTTCTACCTCATGAACACTGTTTTGACTATCTAGAACAGGTTGAAAGTAAATATCTTTAAGGTCAAACTATTTTATGTAATTTTAAAAAATCGGCATAGAGCGGTAAAATTAATTATGTGTCATATAAAAGAATAAATACAAATGTTTTCAACCTGTCTTTCAGATTTTTTTCCATCTTCCCCTTCTTGTTGCCCATTTAGCCAATGTTATGAGGTCAAGTTCTATTGCATACACTTTGTACACAGTTTGTGTTTCCCATATTACACATATCTGTGGTCCAAAATTCTATTACTTGGCCTACTTCACATAAACATTACTCTGTTTGAGAAAATATATATTCTTGCCTAAGTGGGTGAAAATCGAGTGGAGCTGCTTTTAACTCATTTTTGAAAATGGCGTCTGAAAAAATGACAAGTGTCACTTATGGTGTCACTAAAACCCGAATAACTTTTTTAATGAGACAGATCAAAATATTTAACAGTGTATTCATACTCAAATATGTAGCTATCATATCTGTGTATTTATTACAAAAAAAAAACAAAACGTGTTAGCCCTAGGTCTTTATTTTGATTGGAGAAACATGCTTGCAATAGGCCTATTCAGTATGTGCGGTTTCTTGACTTGACTTTTTAAACAAAACGATCTTGCATATCATAAGTCAATGAGACACCAATTACTGTGATTAAATATCAATGAAATTTACTTAACAAAAAACCCACAATTATCGTTCTAGATGCGAAGCACGTTGACTCCAACGTTCAGTTCTGGGAAACTCCGACACATGGAGGCAATGATTCTGAAGTGCGCCAACACCCTGATCAAGAACTTGAAGAAGAAAGCCGAAGCTAAAGAGAGTTTTGATAATTTAGTCTGGGGCTGCTACACGATGGACGTGATATGTGCTACAGGTTTTGGGATCGAGGTTGACTCATTGAATAACCCTAACCACCCCTATGTTACAAATGCCGAACGTGCTAATAGTTTTAAAATGACAGACCCCGCAGTGATTGGCTTTTTATTTTTTCCACGATTGATGAAAAAATTACAACACATTCTTCGCTACGTTCCCGGATTCCGTGGGGCATTAATGTCTTTCCTGTTTTTTGGCAACGAAACAAAAAAGCTACTGAAAGAGAGAGAACAAGCCCAAGAGGGACACTACAACGATTTCCTGCAGTTGATGCTGACCGCCCATACCATGTCAGCAACCGAAATTGGGGACGACGAAAAGGAGGTTCAAAAATGGAAGAAAAAATCTCTAACGACGGAGGAAATTGCCGGCAACGGGATGTTATTCTTTAGTGCAGGGCATGGCACCGCTAGTGATACCTTAGGGTTTACGACATATCTCCTAGCGGCCCACCCCGACGTCCAGCAACGACTCATTGAGGAGATTGATGACGTACTTCAAGGCACAGAACCCAACTACGATAACGTGTCAAAGTTGACCTATCTTGAGCAGGTCTTGAACGAGGCAATGAGGCTGTATCCGGTAGGGTTTCGCGTAGATCGCGTCCCGAACCAAGACACCACAGTTAACGGGTTATTCCTCCCCAAGGGGACATGCGTGATTATTCCGATCTACGCTATCCACATGGATCCTGAAAAGTATCCAGACCCCGAGAAATTCGACCCAGAGCGATTCACACCGGAGGCCAAAGCAAAACGGAACCCCTACTGGTACATGCCCTTCGGAATGGGCCCCCGCAACTGTATTGGTATGCGTCTGGCCCTGCTCGAGATGAAGATTATCCTTGTGAAGGTCCTGCAGAACTTCACGTTGAAGACATGTGCGGAGACACAAATACCACTGGTTCTATCTACATCAAATCCAATGAAACCCGAAAAGCCAATAGTATTGAAAGTTGAGGACAGGAATGCGTAAACTGAATGCCATGTTTGTCAATAATGTTAATTTTTTTCATTCGGAGGTACTCTATACGGGATTTCCGCGTCAAAATGAATTTCCTTCAAAAAATGCAAATTTCTCTTAATTATGAATGATTGCTTGGCCCGTACCAGTAATTTGATAATTTACTTGAACATGATTGGCCCTTCCTTTAGAATGGTATGTGTCTAATCGCAGTTCTAAATCGCAGCCCTGTGTCGTGTATAATACACACGTTGCGAGCTGTCAAATTGCTTGACAAGGTTTAAATAACACGCACTTAAAATAAAATTTCAATTTTGAATTTTTATCTTTTTGAGTGTCTAAAATGAGGACATGCAGATTTTCCAAGATCGGACTGACTGTAGAGAATTTTCAATCACGCGCAGAGTACCTTTAAACACGTAGACCTACTTTTCCCATCATATTAAACTGTTCCTTAGACATACTGACCAAAAGTTGATTTTAAGCATCGTATTTGAATCAACACGGTAATGGATTTTTTTTAAATAGCTTAGGGCAACGATGTACTTCAATTTTGTTAAGGTGACCTTTAGGGTGCTTTCCCAGAGATTTAGATCAATCTAAAGATTACAATTTAGATCCACCTAACTCCCTGGGGGTTCACGCTAAATTGCAGTCAGCCGAGCGGGCACGATAGTTAATTACCCACTTACAGCTTTTAGTAGGCGGGACAGACGCTTAAGCCGGCCAAACTGACAGTAATCTAGTGAGACTCCCCACATGGATAGATCGATCTAAAAATCTATGGAAATGGGGTGTTAGATAAGCTTATGCTTAAATGTTATAGAATTGTATTAAATGTACTAAATGCATTTTATATAGGCTAAATGCATGAACACCGTGAGAAAAACCAATGTTATATTAGACGAAGACGATTCCATCATTCTCACTACAATTTATACAAAAATTACTGACAGCAACATTTAAAAACAATGTACCAAGAAAAGTTGGCACAATTGCCATGTTTGTCTCACATGTTTTGTATTTGTGTAGAATCTGTTGTCGTTACCCAGCTTTGGAAATTCCTATATAACCAAGAGTGTCATATATTCGGATAGATAATTACATATATTTTACCCTTTTGAATAGATGTAAGTTGGCTAATGATTTATCCTATACGTTTATCAGATATGTTTATGGAGTATAATATGAGGTAACAATTCCTGCTTCGGACTTTGGTAGCTATTATACAGTGTTTATACAACCAAGAGTTGCATATTATGTTTGGATAAAGGCTCGCATATGTCTGTTCTACACTCTTGATTAAAATGTTTGTTCCACCTTTATTCTTATATAAATGATTGTATGGCAGCTTTAAACCGTTTTGAATAGTGTTTTTTTTTTCATATGCCGAATTTTACATGACTTACTGAAAGCCAAAATACCGGTGAGGATATCCATATCTTATACCATTAGTTTAAATTAACAACATTCGGCCATGTATCCCTTCAAATATGGTTTTCTCAAAACGATTTCCATCGAAGTAAAGAATGGCAATAATATCAAGAGGTCACTGGGAGTCACCAAATTTATACACATTTATGTAGCATCAGAACGTGCTTAAACGTGTTTAAAATGATGCTTATGTGGTGATAGTCATTGATCTCTATCCTTTACTAGCTACGCCACAGATCAAACTTGAATAAGAGGTACGGAGGAGACGGGAATTGATCAGAATTGTGCCGGAAGTGACGTGTAGTGGTGTAAGACGCGAAGCTGAGTGGTCTTTTTTAGCTGGAGGTGATCGGGAGTAAAGACGTGGACTCGGAGAAAAAAGCATTTTTTCTTACAAAACGACAAGATAACAATTCATCTATAGGCAGAGAATTCTTGTAGAAATAATTGGAGCATGATATGAAATCGTGTCACGGATTTTAAGGGTGAAAAATCGTGCTTAATTTGCAGTCAATTTGTTTTGAAATATATGCGGCATCAACCGCTAGCGCGACAAAGAGCGTCAAGGGAAAAGAATTCCCGGGAGGTTATTATTCGTTGTCATGTGGAATTTATGCATGTATGCAATCTGTTATGCCCATATCTAAGTATTTTCTGGGTGTTTTTTGGTATGAGCTGCAATTATAACGATGTTTTAGAGTCTTTGAAAGACCTTGTGAAAACCAGGAAGTAGTTGGCAATTGACAACTGAACCGTACCGATCCACGACTGTGCGTTGCAATAACGCAGAGTTTTGCAATTACTCATTTAACGGAAGAAAAAAACCGCGTGATGTCGGAAAGATGCCCAAGTCTGGAAATTTGGTGGCAGATCTTTCTTCTAAAGGGAAATAAACAGGGCTGTCTTAACTAAAAAAAGTGCGGGTGCACTACACTGTAGCACGGAACCTCAAAGGATGAGTGCGAATAAGGGGGTAAAAGTGCCCTCTTTTGTACATGAAAAATAAATTGTGAATGAATGAAAAAAAAATTGATGCCAAATTAAAGTTGGGGTCTAACACTTATATGATCCACATGAAAAAATATTTTTTATTGAATTTGAAATATAAAAAATTAATAGCAAAATGACCTTGTCAAATATTCATAAAAATGTGTGTTTTAGGGTGGGGCTGAATTGTAATGCTACATATCTTTAGCTATAGTAACGTGACAACTGTGAAATTTTGTAATTGGGTACAGAAGTTGCCAGTGTAAAAGAGAAAGGCAATAAGTGGCCAATCACTGCTTGTGATCAATATTTTGATTGCTTTATTCTTAAATGTAGTGCTGATTGAAAGAAAAATCTTACCGTGACTTGAGGTTAAAAGATGTTCATTTTTTATATGAGCCAATGCCTCAGACAAGCTAATTATTCACGGTTGAAAAGATATGAATATAAGGTGAGATATATGTGAAAANTGCCATCCAAAAAAAAAAAAAAAAGGAAATCTGTGAAAAGCTATTGACTTGGTAAATATTCCAAACAAGAGACCACCAGAAGTTTACCAGATAAAAGAAGCTAGCCAATATACTGATGAGCATCTGCTAGATGGCCAGTTTGATATCAGTGTATGCAAGGATGCACCTGATTTAATCAGAGCCAAAATAGTTAATTAAGGCACACATCTATTGCCACCAGTACACCTTATGGATTCAGACCTCCCATAGCAAAACTAGACCCATCAGTGTCTGGTACTGACAGTGTAAAGCTGGTTCCAAGACAGTTGGAAGTTGTGCACATATCACTTCAGTCCTGTGGTATGTGGGGTTTGCTATGAGGCAGGGATACAATCGAAAATTATGTTGTGGAGAAGGCTGTTTGGATACCTCACATTTACCAACATCAAGTGGTGACAGTATTAAATGAAACAAAAAGTGTTTTGGACAGCACATCTGATTAATCATCTTTTGTTTCTTTATACATTTTTTATACTCATATTTGTATATTTTGTATAAAATAACTATTGCATTGCATTCTATACAAGCTCTTTATCACATACATAATCATATATGAAGTACTTTTAAGGTGATTTAATTTCATTGTCATACAGATTATTGGCCATAACTGTTATTATGTGTTATATATTTTCATTTAGTTTTTAGTTATATCTTATTATTATTTTGGTACAATTTAAACCTTGTTTATTTTATTGTTAATGGAAACATTCCAAATAGCTGTTTAGAGTGCTTTTACACATGCTTTTTTTGTTGTTACTGTAACAGCCTTTTGCTTTTAGCATTTTTTACTATTCCTTAGAGCCTTGTACAAAGTGTGTATTGGTTAAAAATACAATTATTTAGACCAACAAATGCTGGTCTGTGAGAAAAGTTGTATAAAATTAATAAATACACTGCAACAAGTTTTTCTAGTTACAAGACTTTTATACAGTGAAGTGAAATCAGTGATGGCTTCTGTGAGAAAATACCGTAATATGCCACCCCTCCCTCTCTTCTCTAGGATTAAAAAAAACATAATTACTTTCCCATTTACTTGTGCCACACCACAATTATTTAACATATAACTCTTTTACATCACAAGACAAGTTTCATTAGACAAAAATATAATTTATGTAATATATATGCTGAAACAAGTTTCTCTGATTCATTAGCCTGCATACAACAGGTAAATCCGGCTTCCCCCCCCCCCCCCCCACATACAACTCATTAAAATACTAAGTTACGATGCCTCAAACCAAATAATATTTTATCACACAACCAATATATGTATAAACTTTATAACAGCAAATTAAAAAAAAATTACGATGGGCACTTTGCCAATGGTTATTCGCACTCATCCTTTAGGATAGATTACGCCATACTGTTAGCAATCACTTTGTTTAGGCTTCAAAATACTCCATCAATTTCGTTCAGGGTTTTGCATTTGACTTTCGTACACGAGCGTGGTATTTTCGGTCATTTTCTGTAGTATTTCGTGTTTTTTAGATCAAGGTGACAGCCACGGAAGCCAGGCGTGCATTTTCAAACAGTCTTAGGGACGCTGCTGCTGCTCCTACTCATGCGCAGACATTTAAAGTCCTGTGCTTTTGATAACCTTGTGCGCCTATTCAAAGACACTGCTTGACGCCTGGGTGGGCTCGGGAGTGGCTCGGGACACGCAGTTAATGCGACAAATTGAACAAACTACCGTGAGTGATCGACTAAAGTAAGCGGACATTAAGTCGAGACGATTTGTAAATAGAGTGATAAGGGGTGACCCTGGATAACCGCAGCTGGGCTCCGTTATATTTTACTGGTCACCGATCTCCCTTCACGCAACAAGGTCGCCATTTTCAGTCCCGGTTTATTTGCACGTATACAGAGTAGGTCATAGTTGCTGTGCAGCCTTCGTTAGCATGGATTTCTTCATCCTTCCGTCCTGGTTAGTCGTCGTGGTGGTTGTGGCCGTCCTGACCATCATCTACCTACACTACAGCAAGGACAACAGGCGGAAGTTTGGCCTTCCAGGACCACCTCCATTGCCAGTGTTTGGGAACATAATAGACATGTTCAAGTACGGCCTATGTGGCTTAGATCGCCATTTTATTAAGATGTACGGCAAGGTGTTCGCGCTGTCTACAGGTGTTTTTGGGCACTTTTTAGGGGACATTGTGATCGCAGACACGGAAATGTTAAAAGAGGTGATGGTGAAACAAGCAAGCATCTTCTCGGATCGGAATGCAGATCCGGACACACTTGTGACACCTTTCGATCAGTCGGTGTTTTCAGTGAGAGGTGAACATTGGAAACAGGCAAGTCAAATAAATCCTCTTTTTTCACCCGTAGCCGTCTCATTTTGTTTACACAGTTTTATCACGCGCGGCAAGGTCGATCAGTAACGTTTGATATTAGGGATTACAGACGACAACAGTAATAGGAGGCACTAGTTGTTGAGGACCTGTCGTGCCTCCGGTGTCACGTGTACGGTCCGTTCTGCGTGAACCACCGTCCTGACCAATTATACAGGTACACGCAGGAGACGCATGTATGAGCCGTTGTTATTCACCTGGGCTGTTATATTCGGCCAGTTCATTTCCTACCTCATTATATTTACTATAATGGGGGTATTTCTAGGTAAAATACACAGGTACATGTGTTAATTGATAATTTTGATAGAGAATCGGCGAGAAGTTACAGTTCGGTGCATCGATGAACCTACCGTGGACGGGTCGCCGTTATTCAGTTGTTGGCCTACTGTATATGTATTTTTGTATTGATTTGTCTTGCTAGTGTGTTGATTTGGCCACCTGAGGGAAATCGCAGTAGAGATGAACAACTATAAGATATTAATACTTCTCAGGATGATGTTTGAATGTACAGTATGTTCTTAACAGAGCATGTTTATTAAGTCTAAGGGCGTATTCCCATAGATTTTAGATCGATCTATCCCCGTGGGAAGTCTAACTAGATTACTGTCACGTAATCCGGCTTAAATGTCCATCCCGCCTTCTACAAGCTGTAAGGAGGTAATTAACTTTCGTGCCCGATCGGCTGACAGCTATTTAGCGTTAACCCCCAGGGAGTTAGGTATATCTAGTTTGGATCGATCTACTCTCTGGGAATGGGGTCTAAGAATGTATTGCTGACTCGATAGAGACGGACTGTACATGCCTGCGCTTTGTGCGCATGAACAGAACGGACGGTTCACGCTCCGAACGATTCATGCCACACCGGACTCCAACTACTGTACCTATAGGCTTATCAGGTTTCTACCCATTTTGACATTCCATGCTGCTGCGCAACTACAATGTAAGAACACTGCTACTGGAACTGACCCGTGGCGATACATGACTAAGACCCCATTCCCATAGATTTTAGATCGATCTATCCCTGTGGGGAGTCTCATTAGATAACTGTCAGCTTAGCCGGCTTAAGCGTCTGTTCCGCCTACAAAAAGCTGTAAGGGGGTAATTAACTATGGTGCGCGCTCGGCCGACTGCAATTTAGCGTGAACCCCCAGGGAGTTAGGTCGATCTAAATCCCTGGATCGATCTAAATCTCTGGGAATGCACCCTTAGAACAGCTGTTATGTTCGTCATTGAACATAGGGATGGCAGGGAAAATAATAACCCACAACAAGCATGGATTCCTCATCTAGTTTAATGGCTGAACAACAACGCGTCTCGCGAGATTACATCATGTGTTAGTCATGTATAAATACGAATACACTACAGTTCTGCCTCATGGACAATGTTTTGACAATCTAGGACAGGTTTAAAAAGAAAATCTTCAAGGTCAAACTTGGTTATTGAATTAACGAAAACGAATTATGTGTCATGTAAAATAACAAAGACAGAGGTTTTCAACCAGTCTTTCAGATTTTTGTTACCAATCTTTCCCTTTTGTTCCCCATTCAGTCAATGTACGGAGGCCAAGTTCTACTGTGTATACAATTCGTATTTCCCATATTGAACGCAACTGTGTCCCAAAATTCTATCACTTTGCCTACTTCACTTAAAGGGATAATAACTCTTCGTTTTGGCCAAAAAATGAATTTTCCTGGAGTAAAGAACAATTTTCCCGTACTTACAAATAGTTAATGAATGCATTTTTACATTCAAAGTTAGTCCCTGTTTTTTTTTTTTTTTTCTAAAAAGTTTGTTTTTTTGTTAAAATCTGTTAAGAGATTATAACAGAGTATAGCCATCAATGGAGGTCACGTGGTCTGAAGACAAGCTCAGATAACAGAGTATAGCCATCAATGGAGGTCACGTGGTCTGAAGACAAGCTCAGATATCAGAATACATAGCTTTGACTGCTGTTTTTGTCGTAAAACAGAATATATTTCTATGAGTTATTCACAATGTTTTTATTGTGAAATATAGACCTCATACGAAGAGTTATTATCCCTTTAAACATTACTCTGTGTGGAAAAATCCTAAAATTAAAAATTTTAGTGTCTTCTTGCCTAGCTTATTAACTTATAATGTTGATGTAGTAAGACGATGTAGCAAGCTTCAAGTTTCTTTTCTTTAGTGGGTTATCATGAAAAACACGTGGGGCCATTTTGAATTATTTTTGAAAATGGCGTCTGAAAAAATGACAGGTGTATCTTATGACTTGGTGTCACTAAAACTCGAATGGCTTTTTATCTAAATGAGACAGATCAAACATTTTTACTTTTTATTCATACACAGATATATAGCTATGATATTTGTGTATCTATTAGAAAAAATAGGCCTATAGAGCATGATTGTTTTGACTTAACTTTTCAAACAAAACAATCATGCATATTACACTCAAAGAGTAATTTTTTACTCAGATTTAATATCAATGAAATTTACCTAACCCAAAAACCTACTGTTATCGTTCTAGATGCGAAGCACGTTAACTCCAACATTCAGTTCTGGAAAACTGCGACGCATGGAGGCAATGATTCTGAAGTGCGCCAACACCCTGATCAAGAACCTGAAGAAGAAAGCCGAAGCTAAAGAGAGTTTTGACAACTCAGTCTGGGGCTGCTACACGATGGACGTGATATGTGCTACAGCTTTTGGGATCGAGGTTGATTCATTGAATAACCCTAATCACCCGTATGTTACAAATGCCGAACGTGCTAATAGTTTTAAAGTGACAGATCCCGCAGTGCTTGGCATTTTATTTTTTCCACGATTGATGAAAAAACTACAACACATTCTACGCTACGTTCCCGGATTCCGTGGGGTATTAATGTCTTTCCTGTTTTTTGGCAACGAAACAAAAGAGCTACTGAAAGAGAGAGAACAAGCCCAAGAGGGACACTACAACGATTTTCTACAGTTGATGCTTACCGCCCATACCATGTCAGCAACCGAAGTTGGGGACGACGAAAAGGAGGTTCAAAAATGGAAGAAAAAATCTCTAACGACGGAGGAAATTGCCGGTAACGGGTTGTTATTCTTTAGTGCAGGGCATGGCACCGCAAGTGATACCTTAGGGTTTACGACATATCTCCTAGCGGCCCACCCCGACGTCCAGCAACGACTCATCGAGGAGATTGATGACGTTCTTCAAGGCACAGAACCCAGCTACGACAACGTGTCAAAGTTGACCTATCTAGAGCAGGTCTTGAACGAGGCAATGAGGCTGTATCCCGTAGGGTTTCGCATGGATCGAGTTCCAAACCAAGACACCACAGTAAACGGGTTATTCATCCCCAAGGGGACGTGCGTGATTATTCCGATCTACGCTATCCACATGGATCCTGAAAAGTATCCAGACCCCGAGAAATTCGACCCAGAGCGATTCACACCGGAGGCCAAAGCAAAACGGAACCCATATTGGTACATGCCCTTCGGAATGGGCCCCCGCAACTGTATTGGTATGCGTCTGGCCCTGCTCGAGATGAAGATTATCCTTGTGAAGGTCCTGCAGAACTTCACTTTGAAGACATGCGCGGAGACGCAAATACCACTGGTTCTCTCTACATCAAATCCAATGAAACCCGAAAAGCCAATAGTATTGAAAGTTGAGGGTAGAAATGCGTAAATTGAATACCATGTTTTCCAATAGGCCTAAAGTTAGTTTTTTTCATCCGGAGGCACTCTATACAGGATTTCCAAGCCAAAATGAATTTCTTTAAGAAAAAAAAAAAATTCTCATAATCATGCTTGACTCGTACTTGTAATTTGATAATTTAGCTGTAAATGATTGGCCCTTCCTTTAGAATGGTATCTTTCAGACCCTCCCGGGCATGGCCTAGTTTTCATTTCCTTCCACTTCATACCACAGGAAAATAGCGCAGTGCTAAATTACAGCCCTGTGTTGTGTATAATACACACGTTGCGAGCTGCCAAAGTACCTGACAATAATTAAATGACATATCAGGCACTAGGTATGCTTAAAAAAAGATTTACGGATTTTTATCGTTTTTACTGTCTTAAATGAGGACGTGCAGATTTTTCAAGATCAGACTGACTGTCGGGAAAATCCAATTCCGTGCAGTGTACCTTTAAGTTTAAACACGTATTTTCCATATCATATTAAAGTGCTCCTTTGAAATGCTGAGTGAAAGTTGATTTTAAAGCATCGCATTTGAGTTAATACCGGAAATGGATTTTTATTTTAAATTATTTTATTCAAAGATTGCATTTCAATTTTGTTAAAGGAACCTTGGAATAGACAGTTGCTTAGTTGTTATAGAATTGTATTTATTATACTAAATGGAAAAGTATAGAAAGGACAGGGTATTTAATATATGCTAATTGATCATCGTGAGAAAAACCAGTTTTATTACATTGAGACGATTCCATCATTCTCACTACAATTTATACTTTTACTTAAATTTGAAAATGCAATTGGGTTTTCAAAAATAACTGACAGCAACATTGAAAAACAATGTACCAAGAAGAGTTGGCAAAATTGCCATATTCATCCCACATGTAATTGCTTTTGTGTAGAATCTATTGTCATTACTCAGCTTTGGAAATTCCTACATAACCAAGAGTGGCATATATTCGGAAAGAGAATAGCATATATTTGCTCTTCTTGAATAGATGTAAGTTGGCTAATATTTTATCCTAGCAGATATGTTTATTTAGTATGTTCTGAAGTAAAATTCCTGCTCTGGATTTTGATAGCTAATATACGGTATATATACAACCAAGAGTTGTATATTATATATGGATACAAACTCGCATATGGTTGTTCTTTACTCTTGATTAAAATGTTTGTTCCACCTTTATTCTTATATACATGATTGTATGGCAGCTTTAAACCGTTCTGAATAGTGTTTTCTATTCCATATACCGAATTTTACATGACTTACTGTTAAGAAAAGCCAAAACACCGGTGAGGATATCCATATCTTGTACCATTAGTTCAAATTAACAACATTCGGCCATGTATCCCTTATATGGTTTTCTCACAGTGATTTCCATCGAAGTAAAAACTGGACATAAAATTAAGAGACCACCGGGAGTCACCAAAATGTATAAATAATTAGCATCAGAACGTGTTCAAAAGTATTTAAAATGACGCTTAGGTGGGGATTGACCTCTATCCTTTTCCAGATACGCCATAGATCAAACTTGAATTGAGTCAATTGCTATCCCAGTGTCACGACACTGAGGGTCCGCCTGACAG
This sequence comes from Lingula anatina, assembly GCF_001039355.2. The sequence goes on from NW_019775771.1 coordinate 109,438, forward strand.
AGAGTCCTATCTCCATATAGTTATAATGGTTAGGGTTAGTTTGACCCAAGTAGGTCAAAATCTAGGGCGAGGCTCACCTGTACAAATGAATGGGAAGCGGACTCTCTGTCATGGGAGACTTCCAGGTAGATGGCATTGCTTCTCAAGACTGCCCTTTCATCTCAGAGTGCTGTCTTCTCGGTTGGATTATCAGCAAAATAATTTATTTAATTTTTTTTTCGAAAGTCACATCACTGCTTTTGCTTTATCCAATCTTACATTTTGATGTTTTCTTCAGTGCCCTCCCCTCCTCTCGGACCTTGCTTCTCAAGACTGTTCATATTGTCTTACAGTACCCGGGGCAACTCCACAGTGGCCATTAGAAATGGCAAAGATTGCTCAAATCCAAAACTGCCAAAGTGTGAACCGCTTTAGCTCTCGTCGTGCTCGATAACTTCACAGGTGAAGTCAGGCGTCATCTCACTGCAAACCAAAATGAAAATAAAAGCATCATACATCATCTGGCCAGTTACGTTCCGGGCAGTCTTATCAATAAAAGCGACCAAACTTGATATTGTTTCGGTAGCTTTCCCGCTTTAGCACCACGTCATACCGCATGTAAACTGCGTTGAGCAGAAAAAGAAGGTATTCTGTCGGCGGAATTGTTCGCCAAATATGTTCTCTTTCTAAAAAATCACATGGTTGCTATTGCTTGAATGGAAAACGCACCATCTTTAACACATTTGAACGTTTTTTAATGATTCCCTCTTTTCAGGGGCTTGCTAAAACTGAAATCGTCACATTGTGCTCTTTCACGTCGTAGGTGATACCAAACTAAATGTCATCTCAAAACAAAGTCATAGTGAAAAAAGGAATCTATGTGGGAACGCTCCGTGTTGGCTTCTCAACCAAGGTCTCATGTACATCATCTACTTCAACGTTCAATGATAATACAATGTTCGGGGAAAAGCGTTGTGCGGGATGAAATTCATTTTTTTATGGCTCAAGGCTATCGATTAGAATTTCGGACATTTACATGTGCATTCAAACTGGCCCTCTTCATGACAAGGCAGAAAGTTTGCATTTGATCTCTAGTTTTTCGAAAGCTTCCGCGGTTCCGTGGTAACTCCGATGACTGGAACGCAGCTAGGGACACATTCGTAGGTTCGAGTACTAGAACGTGCACCTCCATTTTTGTTGCAGGAAATCATTTCTAAACTTTTTCTTTGGTTACTATAAGAGGAAACTCGTACCCACGGAGGGTGGGCGGGTCACTCACGGCGCAATCGGTAGCGTGCAAGGCTGTTAAAAAAGATCCAAACCAATCATCTACCATGGTAACGAGTCACGAGTAGTCACGAGTTCGAATCCCGGATGAAGCATGTCACCTTCCCCTCGGATACTAGCAGGTCATGTGATAAGCAAGGCGCGAAAACGAATGCACGCTCTCGTCGGTCCCGGCAAATTACCTTTTGCATTAAAAACCGGTATAGTTTCGCATAAGAGATCGATTTGACAATAACTTTTGCTGGTCCTTATCAAAATGTCTGCCTCGTCGATAACACTTCTTTACTCTTCATTTAGAGGATCTTAAAACAGGGCCGTAGCCTGAGCAAGANAGGATAGATTACGCCATACTATTAGCAATCACTTTGTTTAGGCTTCAAAATACTCCATCAATTTCGTTCAGGGTTTTGCATTTGCCTTTCGTACACGAGCGTGGTATTTTCGGTCATTTTCTGTAGTATTTCGTGTTTTTTAGATCAAGGTGACAGCCACGGAAGCCAGGCGTGCATTTTCAAACAGTCTTAGGGACGCTGCTGCTGCTCCTACTCATGCGCAGACATTTAAAGTCCTGTGCTTTTGATAACCTTGTGCGCCTATTCAAAGACACTGCTTGACGCCTGGGTGGGCTCCGGAGTGGCTTGGGACACGCAGTTAATGCCACAAATTGAACAAACTACCGTGAGTGATCGACTAAAGTCAGCGGACATTAAGTCGAGACGATTTGTAAATAGAGTGATAACGGGTGACCCTGGATGACCGCTGCTGAGCTCCGTTATAATTTACTGGTCACCGATCTCCCTTCACGCAACAAGGTCGCCATTTTCAGTCCCGTTTTATTTGCACGTATACAGAGTAGGTCATAGTTGCTGTGCAGCCTTCGTTAGCATGGATTTCTTCATCCTACCGTCTTGGTTAGTTGTCGTGGTGGTTGTGGCCGTCCTGACCATCATCTATCTACACTACAGCAAGGACAACAGGCGGAAGTTTGGCCTTCCAGGACCACCTCCATTGCCAGTGTTTGGGAACATAATAGACATGTTCAAGTACGGCCTATGTGACTTAGATCGCCATTTTATTAAGATGTACGGCAAGGTGTTCGCGCTGTCTACAGGTGTTTTTGGGCACTTTTTAGGGGACATTGTGATCGCAGACACGGAAATGTTAAAAGAGGTGATGGTGAAACAAGCAAGCATCTTCTCGGATCGTAATGCAGATCCGGACACACTTGTGACACCATTCGATCAGTCGGTGTTTTCAGTGAGAGGTGAACATTGGAAACAGGCAAGTCAAATAAATCCTCTTTTTTCACCCGTAGCCGTCTCATTTTGTTTACACAGTTTTATCACGCGCGGCAAGGTCGATCAATGACGTTTGATATAAGGGATTACAGACGACAATAGTAATAGGAGGCACTACTTGTTGAGGATCTGTCGTGCCTCCGGTGTCACGTGTACGGTCCGTTCTGCGTGAACCACCGTCCTGACCAATTATACAGGTACACGCAGCAGACGCATGTATGAGCCGTTGTTATTCACCTGGGCTGTTATATTCAGCTAGTTCATTTCCTACCTCATTATATTTACTATAATGGGGGTATTTCTAGGTAAAATACATGTGTTAATTGATAATTTTGATAGAGAATCGGCGAGAAATTACAGTTCGGTGCATCGATGAACCTACCGTGGACGGGTCGCCGTTATTCAGTTGTTGGCCTACTGTACATGTATTTATGTATTGATTTGACTGGCTAGTGTGTTGATTTGGCCACCTGATGGAAATCGCAGTAGAGATGAACAACTATAAGATATTAATACTTCTCAGGATGATGTTTGAATGTACAGTATGTTCTCAACAGAGCATGTTTATTAAGTCTAAGGGCGTATTCCCATAGATTTTAGATCGATCTATCCCCGTGGGAAGTCTAACTAGATTACTGTCACGTAATCCGGCTTAAATGTCCATGCCGCCTTCTACAAGCTGTAAGGAGGTAATTAACTTTCGTGCCCGATCGGCTGACAGCTATTTAGCGTTAACCCCCAGGGAGTTAGGTCGATCTAGTTTGGATCGATCTACTCTCTGGGAATGGGGTCTAAGAATGTATTGCTGACTCGATAGAGACGGACTGTACATGCCTGCGCTTTGTGCGCATGAACAGAACGGACGGTTCACGCTCCGAACGATTCATGCCACACCGGACTCCAACTACTGTATCTAGGCTTATCAGGTTTCTACCCATTTTGACATTCCATGCTGCTGCGCAACTACAATGTAAGAACACTGCTACTGGAACTGACCCGTGACGATACATTTCTAAGACCCCATTCCCATAGATTTTAGATCGATCTATCCCTGTGGGGAGTCTCATTAGATTACTGTCAGCTTAGCCGGCTTAAGCGTCTGTTCCGCCTACAAAAAGCTGTAAGGGGGTAATTAACTATGGTGCGCGCTCGGCTGACTGCAATTTAGCGTGAACCCCCAGGGAGTTAGGTCGATCTAAATCCCTGGATCGATCTAAATCTCTGGGAATGCACCCTTAGAACAGCTGTTATGTTCGTCATTGAACATAGGGATGGCAGGGAAAATAATAACCCACAACAAGCATGGATTTCTCATCTAGTTTAATGGCTGAACAACAACGCGTCTCGCGAGATTACATCATGTGTTAGTCATGTATAAATACGAATACACTACAGTTCTGCCTCATGGACAATGTTTTGACAATCTAGGACAGGTTTAAAAAGAAAATCTTCAAGGTCAAACTTGGTTATTGAATTAACGAAAACGAATTATGTGTCATGTAAAATAACAAAGACAGAGGTTTTCAACCAGTCTTTCAGATTTTTGTTACCAATCTTTCCCTTTTGTTCCCCATTCAGTCAATGTACGGAGGCCAAGTTCTACTGCATACACTGTGTATACAATTCGTATTTCCCATATTGAACGCAACAGTGTCCCAAAATTCTATCACTTTGCCTACTTCACTTAAAGGGATAATAACTCTTCGTGTTGGCCAAAAAATGAATTTTCCTGGAGTAAAGAACAATTTTCCCGTACTTACAAATAGTTAATGAATGCATTTTTACATTCAAAGTTAGTCCCTGTTTTTTTTTTTTAAAGTTTGGTTTTTTGTTAAAATCTGTTAAGAGATTATAACAGAGTATAGCCATCAATGGAGGTCACGTGGTCTGAAGACAAGCTCAGATATCAGAATACATAGCTTTGACTGCTGTTTTTGTCGTAAAACAGAATATATTTCTATGAGTTATTCACAATGTTTTTATTGTGAAATATAGACCTCATACGAAGAGTTATTATCCCTTTAAACATTACTCTGTGTGGAGAAATCCTAAAATTAAAAATTTTAGTGTCTTCTTGCCTAGCTTATTAACTTATAATGTTGATGTAGCAAGACGATGTAGCAAGCTTCAAGTTTCTTTTCTTTAGTGGGTTATCATGAAAAACACGTGGGGCCATTTTGAATTATTTTTGAAAATGGCGTCTGAAAAAATGACAGGTGTATCTTATGACTTGGTGTCGCTAAAACTCGAATGGCTTTTTATCTAAATGAGACAGATCAAACATTTTTACGTTTTTTTTCATACACAGATATGTAGCTATGATATTTGTGTATCTATTAGAAAAAATAGGCCTATAGAGCATGATTGTTTTGACTTAACTTTTCAAACAAAACAATCATGCATATTATACTCAAAGAGTAATTTTTTACTCAGATTTAATATCAATGAAATTTACCTAACCCAAAAACCTACTGTTATCGTTCTAGATGCGAAGCACGTTAACTCCAACATTCAGTTCTGGAAAACTGCGACGCATGGAGGCAATGATTCTGAAGTGCGCCAACACCCTGATCAAGAACCTGAAGAAGAAAGCCGAAGCTAAAGAGAGTTTTGACAACTCAGTCTGGGGCTGCTACACGATGGACGTGATATGTGCTACAGCTTTTGGGATCGAGGTTGACTCATTGAATAACCCTAACCACCCGTATGTTACAAATGCCGAACGTGCTAATAGTTTTAAAGTGACAGATCCCGCAGTGCTTGGCATTTTATTTTTTCCACGATTGATGAAAAAACTACAACACATTCTACGCTACGTTCCCGGATTCCGTGGGGTATTAATGTCTTTCCTGTTTTTTGGCAACGAAACAAAAGGGCTACTGAAAGAGAGAGAACATGCCCAAGAGGGACACTACAACGATTTTCTACAGTTGATGCTCACCGCCCATACCATGTCAGCAACCGAAGTTGGGGACGACGAAAAGGAGGTTCAAAAATGGAAGAAAAAATCTCTAACGACGGAGGAAATTGCCGGTAACGGGTTGTTATTCTTTAGTGCAGGGCATGGCACCGCAAGTGATACCTTAGGGTTTACGACATATCTCCTAGCGGCCCACCCCGGCGTCCAGCAACGACTCATCGAGGAGATTGATGACGTTCTTCAAGGCACAGAACCCAGCTACGACAACGTGTCAAAGTTGACCTATCTAGAGCAGGTCTTAAACGAGGCAATGAGGCTGTATCCCGTAGGGTTTCGCATGGATCGAGTCCCGAACCAAGACACCACAGTAAACGGGTTATTCATCCCCAAGGGGACGTGCGTGATTATTCCGATCTACGCTATCCACATGGATCCTGAAAAGTATCCAGACCCGGAGAAATTCGACCCAGAGCGATTCACGCCGGAGGCCAAAGCAAAACGGAACCCTTACTGGTACATGCCCTTCGGAATGGGCCCCCGCAACTGTATTGGTATGCGTCTGGCCCTGCTCGAGATGAAGATTATCCTTGTGAAGGTCCTGCAGAACTTCACTTTGAAGACATGCGCGGAGACGCAAATCCCACTGGTTCTCTCTACATCAAAACCAATGAAACCCGAAAAGCCAATAGTATTGAAAGTTGAGGGTAGAAATGCGTAAATTGAATGCCATGTTTTCCAATAGGCCTAAAGTTAGTTTATTTTCATCCGGAGGCACTCTATACAGGATTTCCAAGCCAAAATGAATTTCTTTGAGAAAAAAAAAACAAATTTCTCATAATCATGCTTGACTCGTACTTGTAATTTGATAAGTTAGCTGTAAATGATTGGCCCTTCCTTTAGAATGGTATCTTTCAGACCTTCCCCGGGCATGGCCTAGTTTTCACTTCCCTCCACTTCATACCACAGGAAAATAGCGCAGTGCTAAATTGCAGCCCTGTGTTGTGTATAATACACACGTTGCGAGCTGCCAAAGTACCTGACAATAATTAGATGACATATCAGGCACTAGGTATGCTTAAAAAAAGATTTACGGATTTTTATCGTACTTACTGTCTTAAATGTGGACGTGCAGATTTTTCAAGATCAGACTGACTGTAGGGAAAATTCAATTTCGTGCAGTGTACCTTTAAGTTTAAACACGTATTTTCCATATCATATTAAAGTGCTCCTTTGAAATGCTGAGTGAAAGTTGATTTTAAAGCATCGCATTTGAGTTAATACCGGAAATGGATTTTTATTTTAAATTATTTAATTTTGTTAAAGGGACCTTGGAATAGACAGTTGCTTATTTGTTAAAGAATTGTGTTTATTATTCTAAATGGAAAAGAATGGAAAGGACAGGGTATTTAATATATGCTGATTGATCATCGTGAGAAAAACCAGTTTTATTACACGGAGACGATTCCTCACTAAAATTTATACATTTACTTAAATTTGAAAATGCAATTGGGTTTTCAAAAATAACTGAAAGCAACATTGAAAAAACTATGTACCAAGAAGAGTTGGCAAAATTGCCATATTCATCCCACATGTAATTGTTTTTGTGTAGAATCTATTGTCATTACTCAGCTTTGGAAATTCCTATATAACCAAGAGTGGCATATATTCGGACAGAGAATTGCATATATTTTACCTTCTTGAATAGATGTCAGTTGGCTAATATTTTATCCTAGCAGATATGTTTATTTAGTATGTTATGAAGTAAAATTCATGCTCTGGATTTTGATAACTTATATATATATATATATATATATATATATGGATACAAACTCGCATATGGTTGTTCTTCACTCTTGATTAAAATGTTTGTTCCAACTTTATTCTTTTATAAATGATTGTATGGCAGCTTTAAACCGTTCTGAATAGTGTTTTTTTTTAATTCCATATACCGAATTTTACATGACTTACTGTTAAAAAAGCCAAAACACCGGTGAGGATATCCATATCTTATACCATTAGTTCAAATTAACAACATTCGGCCATGTATCCCTTCATATATGGTTTTCTCACAGTGATTTCCAGCGAAGTAAAAAACAGACATAAAATTAGGAGACCACCGGTAGTCACCAAATGTATAAATAATTAGCATCAGAACGTGTTCAAAAGTATTTAAAATGACGCTTAGGTGGGGATTGACCTCTATCCTTTTCCAGATACGCCATAGATCAAACTTGAATTGAGTCAATTGCTATCCCAGTGTCACGACACTGAGGGTCCGCCTGACAGAGAGACCGACCTCCATATAGTTATAATGGTTAGGGTTAGTTTGACCCAAGTAGGTCAAAATCTAGGGCGAGGCTCACCTGTACAAATGAATGGGAAGCGGACTCTCTGTCATGGGAGACTTCCAGGTAGATGGCATTGCTTCTCAAGACTGCCCTTTCATCTCAGAGTGCTGTCTTCTCGCTGGGATTGTCAGCAAAATGGGGATTGACAGAAAAATAAAGTGTTCTGTCGGCGGAAGTGTTCGCCAAATATGTTCTCTTTCTCAAAATTCACATGGTTGCAATTGCTTGAATGGAAAACACACCAGCTTTAGCACATTTGAATGTTTTTTAATGTTTCCCTCTTTTCAGGGGCTTGCTAAAACTGAAATCGTCATTCTGTGCTCTTTCACGTCGTAGGTGATACCAAACTAAATCTCATCTCAGAAGAAAGTCATAGTGAAAAAAGGAATCTATGTGGGAACGCTCCGTGTTGGATTCTCAACCAAGGTGTCGTGTGCATCATCTACTTCAACGTTCAATGATAATACAATGTTCGGGGAAAAGCATTGTGCGGGATGAAATTCATTTTTTATGGCTCAAGGGCTATCGATTGGAATTTCGGACATTTACATGTGCATTCAAACTGGCCCTCTTCATGACAAGGCAGAAAATTTGCATTTGATCTCGAGTTTTCCAACGAAGCTTCCGCGGTTCCGCGGTAACTCCGATGACTGGGACGCACCTAGGGACACATTCGCTGGTTCGAGTACTAGAATGTCCACCTCCATTTTTGTTGCAGGAAATCATTTCTAAACTTTTTCTTTGGTTACTATAAGAGGAAACTCGTACCCACGGAGGGTGGGCGGGTCACTCACGGCGCAATCGGTAGCGTGCAAGGCTGTTAAAAAAGATGCAAACCAATCATCTACCATGGTAATGAGTCACGAGTAGTCACGAGTTCGAATCCCGGATGTGGCATGTAACCTTCCCCTCGGATACAAGCTGGTCACTTGATCGGGAAGGCGCGAAAACGAATGCACGCTCTCGTCGGTCCCGGCAAATTACCTTTTGCATTAAAAACCGGTATAGTTTCGCATAAGAGATCGATTTGACAACAACTTTTGCTGGTCCTTATCAAAATGTCTGCCTCGTCGATAACACTTCCTTACTCTTCATTTAGAGGATCTTAAAATGATGCCTAGGCGGGGATGGTCATTGATCACTATAATTTACCAGCTACGCAACGGATCAAACTTGAATTGATTCATTATAGCTAACCCGCCATGGTGCCATGCACGTCATACTGCCCTTTCATCTCAGAGTGCTGTCTTCTCGCTGGGATTGTCAGCAAAATAATTAATTTTTTTTTTCGAAAGTCACGTCACCGCCTTTGCTTTTCTCAATCTTACATTTTGTTGTTTTTTGTAAGGCCATCCCCTCCTCTTAGGGCCTTGCATCTGAAGACTGTTCATATTGTCCTACAGTACCCTGGGCAACTCCACAGTGGCCATTAGTAATGTCAAAGACTACTCAATTCCAAAGCTGCCAAAGTGTGAACCCCTTTAGCTCTCGTCGTGCTCGGTAACTTCACAGGTGAAGTCAGACGTAATCTCACTGCAAACCAAGATGAAAATGAAAGCATCAGAAATCATCTGGCCAGTTACGTTCCGGGCAGTCTTATCAATAAAAGCGATCAAACTTGATATTGTTTCGGTAGCTTTCCCGCTTTAGCACCACGTCATACCGCATGTAAACTGCGTTAAGCAGAAAAATAAAGTGTTCTGTCGGCGGAAGTGTTCGCCAAATATGTTCTCTTTCTCAAAATTCACATGGTTGCAATTGCTTGAATGGAAAACGCACCAGCTTTAGCACATTTGAACGTTTTTTAATGTTTCCCCCTTTTCAGGGGCTTGCTAAAACTGAAATCGTCACTCTGTGCTCTTTCACGTCGTAGGTGATACCAAACTAAATCTCATCTCAGAACAAAGTCATAGTGAAAAAAGGAATCTATGTGGGAACGCTCCGTGTTGGATTCTCAACCAAGGTGTCGTGTACATCATCTACTTCAACGTTCAATGATAATACAATGTTCGGGGAAAAGCGTTGTGCGGGATGAAATTAATTTTTTATGGCTCAAGGGCTATCGATTGGAATTTCGGACATCTACATGTGCATTCAAACTGGCCCTCTTCATGACAAGGCAGAAAATTTGCATTTGATCTCTAATTTTCCAACGAAGCTTCCGCGGTTCCGTGGTAACTCCGATGACTGGGACGCAGCTAGGGACACATTCGTAGGTTCGAGTACTAGAATGTCCACCTCCATTTTTGTTGCAGGAAATCATTTCTAAACTTTTTCTTTGGTTACTATTAGAGGAAACTCGTACCCATGGGTTTGGGCGGGTCACTCACGGCGCAATCGGTAGCGTGCAAGACTGTTAAAAAAGATGCAAACCAATCATCTACTAGGGTAACAAGTCACGAGTAGTCACGAGTTCGAATCCCAGATAAGGCATGTAACCTTCTCCTCGGATACGAGCTGGTCACGTGATCGGGAAGGCGCGAAAACGAATGCACGCTCTCGTCGGTCCCGGCAAATTACCTTTTGCATTGAAAACCGGTATAGTTTCGCATAAGAGATCGATTTGACAACAACTTTTGCTGGTCCTTATCAAAATGTCTGCCTCGTCGATAACACTTCCTTACTCTTCATTTAGAGGATCTTAAAATGATGCCTAGGCGGGGATGGTCATTGATCACTATAATTTACCAGCTACGCAACAGATCAAACATTAATTGAGTCAGTATAGCTGACTCGGCATGGCGCCACGGACGTCATACTACCCTTTCGTCCCAGAGTGGTGTCTTCTCGGTGGGATTACCAGCAAAATAATATTTAAAAAAATGTGTTTTTCGAAAGTCACGTCACCGCTTTTGCTTTTCTCAATCTTACATTTTGTTGTTTTTTGTAATGCCATCCCCTCCTCTAGGGCCTTGCTTCTCAAGACTGTTCATATTGTCCTACAGTATCCGGGGCAACTCCACAGTGGCCATTAAAATGGCAAAGACTGCAAGCAGGAAAAGAAAGTATTCTGTTGGCTGAATTGTTCGCCAAATATGTTCTCTTTCTCAAAATTCACATGGTTGCAATTGCTTGAATGGAAAATGCACCAGTTTTAACACATTTGAACGTTTTTCAATGATTCCCTCTTTTCAGGGGCTTGCTTAAACTGAAATCGTCACACTGTGCTCTTTCACGTCGTAGGTGACACCAAACTAAATCTCATCTCAAAACAGTCATAGTGAAAAAAGGAATCTATGTGGGAAAACTCCGTGTTGGCTTCTCAGCCATCTACTTCAACGTTCAATGATAATACAATTTTCGGGGAAAATCGTTGTGCGGGATGAAATTCATTTTTACGGCTCAAGGGCTACAGATTGGAATTTCGGACATTTGCATGTGCATTCAAACTGGCCCTCTTCATGACAAGGCAGAAAGTCTGCATTTGATCTCGAGTTTTTCGAAGAAGCTTCCGCGGTTCCGTGGTAACTCCGATGACTGGGACGCAGCTAGGGACACATTCGAAGGTTCGAGTACTAGAACGTGCACCTCCATTTTTGTTGCAGGAAATCATTTTTAAAATTTTGCTTTGGTTTCTATAAGAGGAAACTCGTACCCACGGAGGGTGGGCGGGTCACTCACGGCGCAATCGGTAGCGTGCAAGACTGTTAAAAAAGATGCAAACCAATCATCTACCAGGGAAACAAGTCACGAGTAGTCACGAGTTCGAATCCCAGATAAGGCATGTAACCTTCCCCTCGGATACGAGCTGGTCACGTGATCGGGAAGGCGCGAAAACGAATGCACGCTCTCCTCGGTCCCGGCAAATTACCTTTTGCATTAGAAACCGGTATAGTTTCGCATAAGAGATCGATTTGACAACAACTTTTGCTGGTCCTTATCAAAATGTCTGCCTCGTCGATAACACTTCCTTACTCTTCATTTAGAGGATCTTAAAATGATGCCTAGGCGGGGATGGTCATTGATCACTATAATTTACCAGCTACGCAACAGATCAAACTTGAATTGAGTCAGTATAGCTGACTCGGCATGGCGCCACGGACGTCCTACTGCCCTTTCGTCCCAGAGTGATGTCTTCTCGCTGGGATTGTCAGCAAAATGGGGATTGACAGAAAAATAAAGTGTTCTGTCGGCGGAATTGTTCGCCAAATATGTTCTCTTTCTCAAAATTCACATGGTTGCAATTGCTTGAATGGAAAACGCACCAGCTTTAGCACATTTGAACGTTTTTTAATGTTTCCCTCTTTTCAGGGGCTTGCTTAAACTGAAATCGTCACACTGTGCTCTTTCACGTCGTAGGTGATACCAAACTAAATCTCATCTCAGAACAAAGTCATAGTGAAAAAAGGAATCTATGTGGGAAAACTCCGTGTTGACTTCTCAGCCATCTACTTCAACGTTCAATGATAATACAATTTTCGGGGAAAATCGTTGTGCGGGATGAAATTCATTTTTACGGTACAAGGGCTACCGATTGGAATTTCGGACATTTGCATGTGCATTCAAACTGGCCCTCTTCATGACAAGGCAGAAAATCTGCATTTGATCTCGAGTTTTTCGACGAAGCTTCCGCGGTTCCGTGGTAACTCCGATGACTGGGACGCTGCTATGGACACATTCGTAGGTTCGAGTACTAGAACGTGCACCTCCATTTTTGTTGCAGGAAATCATTTTTAAAATTTTGCTTTGGTTACTATAAGAGGAAACTCGTACCCATGGAGGGTGGGCGGGTTACTCACGGCGCAATCGGTAGCGTGCAAGGCTGTCAAAAAAGATCCAAACCATTCATCTACCATGGTAACGAGTCACGAGTAGTCACGATGCACGCTCTCGTCGGTCCCGGCAAATTACTTTTGCATTAAAAACCGGTATAGTTTCGCAGAAGAGATCGATTTGACAACAACATTTGCTGGTCCTTATCAAAATGTCCGCCTCGTTGATAACACTTCCTTACTCTTCATTTAAAGGATCTTAAAATGATGCCTAGGCGGGGATGGTCATTGATCACTATAATTTACCAGCTACGCAACAGATCAAACTTGAATTGAGTCATTATAGCTAACCCGCCATGGTGCCATACACGTCATACTGCCCTTAATCTCAGAGACCTGTCTTCTCGCTGGGATTGTCAGCAAAATAATTAATTTTTTTTTCGAAAGTCACGTCACCGCTTTTGCTTTTCTCAATCTTACATTTTGTTGTTTTTTGTAATGCCATCCCCTCCTCTAGGGCCTTGTTTCTCAAGATTGTTCATATTGTCCTACAGTACCCGGGGCAACTCCACTGTGGCCATTAGAAATGGCAAAGACTACTCAATTCCAAAGCTGCCAAAGTGTGAACCGCTTTAGCTCTCGTCGTGCTCGATAACTTCACAGGTGAAGTCAGACGTAATCTCACTGTAAACCAAAATGAAAATAAAAGCATCAGAAATCATCTGGCTAGTTACGTTCCGGGCAGTCTTATCAACAAAAGCGACCAAACTTGATATTATTTCGGTAGCTTTCCCGCTTTAGCACCACGTCATACCGCATGTAAACTGCGTTAAGCAGGAAAAGAAAGTATTCTGTCGGCGGAATTGTTCGCCAAATATGTTCTCATTCTCAAAATTCACATGGTTGCAATTGCTTGAATGGAAAATGCACCAGTTTTAACACATTTGAACGTTTTTTAATGATTCCCTCTTTTCAGGGGCTTGCTAAAAATGAAATCGTCACTCTGTGCTCTTTCACGTCGTAGGTGACACCAAACTAAATCTCATCTCAAAACAAAGTCATAGTGAAAAAAGGAATCTATGTGGGAACGCTCCGTGTTGGCTTCTCAACCAAGGTCTCATGTACATCATCTACTTCAACGTTCAATGATAATACAATGTTCGGGGAAATGCGTTGTGCGGGATGAAATTATTTTTTTATGGCTCAAGGCTATCGATTAGAATTTCGGACATTTACATGTGCATTCAAACTGGCCCTCTTCATTACAAGGCAGAAAGTTTGCATTTGATCTCGAGTTTTTCGACGAAGCTTCCGCGGTTCCGTGGTAACTCCGATGACTGGGACGCAGCTAGGGACACATTCGTAGGTTCGAGTACTAGAACGTGCACCTCCATTTTTGTTGCAGGAAATCATTTCTAAACTTTTTCTTTGGTTACTATAAGAGGAAACTCGTACCCACGGAGGGTGGGCGGGTCACTCACGGCGCAATCGGTAGCGTGCAAGGCTGTTAAAAAAGATCCAAACCAATCATCTACCATGGTAACGAGTCACGAGTAGTCACGAGTTCGAATCCCGGATGAAGCATGTCACCTTCCCCTCGGATACGAGCAGATCATGTGATAAGGAAGGCGCGAAAACGAATGCACGCTCTCGTCGGTCCCAGCAAATTACCTTTTGCATTAAAAACCGGCATAGTTTCGCAGAAGAGATCGATTTGACAACAACTTTTGCTGGTCCTTATCAAAATGTCTGCCTCGTCGATAACACTTCCTTACTCTTCATTTAGAGGATCTTAAAATGATGCCTAGGCGGGGATGGTCATTGATCACTATAATTTACCAGCTACGCAACAGATCAAACTTGAATTGAGTCATTATAGCTAACCCGCCATGGTGCCATACACGTCATACTGCCCTTCATCTCAGAGACCTGTTTTCTCGCTGGGATTGTCAGCAAAATAATTAATTTTTTTTTCGAAATTCACGTCACCGCTCTTGCTTTTCTCAATCTTACATTTTGTTGTTTTTTGTAATGCCATCCCCTCCTCTAGGGCCCTAACGAGTCACGAGTAGTCACGAGTTCGAATCCCGGATGAAGCATGTCACCTTCCCCTCGGATACGAGCAGATCATGTGATAAGGAAGGCGCGAAAACAAATGCACGCTCTCGTCGGTCCCGGCAAATTACCTTTTGCATTAAAAGCCGGTATAGTTTCGCAGAAGAGATCGATTTGACAACAACTTTTGCTGGTCTTTTTCAAAATGTCTGCCTCGTCGATAACACTTCCTTACCCTTCATTTAAAGGATTATAAAATGATGCCTAGGCGGGGATGGCCATTGATCTCTATAATTTTTCAGCTCTGCAACAAATTAAACTTGAATTGAGTCATTATAGCTGACTCGGCATGGCGCCATGGACGTCATACTGCCCTTTCGTCTCAGGGTGGTGTCTTCTCGGTGGGATTACCAGCAAAATAATATTTTAAAAAATGTGTTTTTCGAAAGTCACGTAACCGCTTTTGCTTTACCCAATGTTACATTTTGTTGTTTTTTTAATGACATCCCCTCCTCTAGGGCCCTGCTTCTCAAGACTGTTCATATTGTCCTACAGTACCCGGGGCAATTCCACAGTAGCCATTAGAAATGGCAAAAACTACTCAATTCCGAAGCTGCCAAAGTGTGAACCACTTTAGCTCTCGTCGTGCTCGATAACTTCACAGGTGAAGTCAGGCGTAATCTCTCTATAAACCAAAATGAAAATGAAAGCATCAGAAATCATCTGGCTAGTTACGGTCCGGGCAGTCTTATCTATAAAAGCGACCAAACATGATATTGTTTCGGTAGCTTTTCCGCTTTGGCATCGCGTCACACCGCCTGTAAACCCCGTTCATAAGAAAAAAAAATGTATCCTCTCGGCGGAATTGTTTGACAAGTATGTTGTCTTTCTCAAAATTCACATGGTTGCAATTGCTTGAATGGAGAGCGCAACAGCTTTAACTCATTTGAACGTTTTTTAGTGCTTCCCTCTTTTCAGGGGCTTTGCTACAACTGAAATCGTCACACTGTGCTCTTTCACGTCGTAGGTGATACCAAACTAAATTTCGGCTCAAAACAAAGTCATTGTTAAAAAAGAATCTATCTAGGAATACTCTTTCTCAAACAAGGCCTCGTGTACGCCATGAACCTAACTTTGATGAAGAGAAGACCATGTTTGGAGACTGGCGTTGCGCGGGAAGTAATGCGTTTATACGCACCCCATCATTATCTTAGATATATACATATAAATGTTCAACTTGACACGGATAATGAGGGCCTATCCTCAATATAAAATGGAGGAAAAAAATGAAAGTAACCTACACAAAAGTCAGCGGTTAAGCTCTTTTGAAAATAGTCAAGAATCCCTCAGATGTGTAATAGTACAGAATTCTGAAAAGGCAGGCAATCTGAAATATATGAAACTTTCAGAGAGAGAGAGAGAGAGAGAGAGAGAGAGAGAGGATGGGTTATCCTGTACATGTAATTGCGGTCCACCACACTGTCATAATTTTACTCCCATGGCAACAGAAGCGTCCGTGAAGAATTATTCGAGAAAGAAAGGGTCTATATTAGAGTTTTATGGTGTGCCAAGCCAAACGGAACGATGAAGGGGTATGAGAAGAAACTTTAGTCACATTGCCAAGTCATTAAAGAAAAAAGGAAGCATGAGAACACTCGAGGTAAGAGAGGCAGCTGTTGGTATATATTGTTATTCTAAGCTCGTAAACTGAAATTTTTCAAAGAAAGACTTGAATTATCTCTAAACATTTACGAAGAGGCATTTTCAGCGACGGTTCCTTCGAATAAATCGCAGGAAACCATGGCAACATGGACAAATAATTCCATGTGGTTAACGAAGAGTTAAAAATCTGCTCTCTGTTCGTTGTTGCATCATCGTAGATATGCAGCTAATATATAATGCCACGAACAGAAACAATGCGTCGGTATATTTTGGGTAAATGCATGGTCCGCTAGTAGTCAATTACAAAGTTATTGTACAGGGCGTTGACAAAAGTATTGCGCCATTTTGCTTGAGCGCGAACAACGACTGGGTGTTTATGGTTTTTCAATAAATATTTTATTGAAAACTGGTAACGTCAAGCTAGTATCATTAATGTATAAATATAGCTATATTGATTTTACGTTTCCCTGTTAACATGCCGAAAATGCGCAAAAACTGTTTGCAAATATGAATTTGTTTAAATCGTGTTGAATTTTTGAATCTTTCCTTCATTTTATTAGGTTGCCACATTTTCTTTCTTGTTTGCTATTCTCGGCCAAGGTGCGGCTGGTTTCCAGTGGTCGTGGTGCAGACGTCCCGTGTGTCCCCCTTGCAAGAAAGAGCCTGCGTGCGCACCTCAAGCTGAAAAGGTACAGGCCTACCCAACTACCAGGCTCGGCACATAAGGATCCTGAATTAACCGGCATATCGGACCACACTACCCGTTTTCAAGGTGTGTGTCAGATCGCATTTCGGAGTATCAGTCAGAACTCCGACAGGATGAGCCCGCGGTCGTACTACAAAAATTGTTCTGGGGTATGATACTCCAAAATGCGATCTGACACACACCTTGAAAACGGGTAGTGTGGTCCGACATGCCGGTTAATTCAGGATCCTTATGTGCCAAGTCTGGTAGTTGGGTAGGCCTGAGGTAACACTAAGGGCAATTTAACCACGTTATTGTTCTATATACAATAGAGAATAACATAGATAAATAGACTGAATTTCAAAAATGCGATTACAATTTTTTAAGTACTCATTATAACCTATAATGTAGCTTATCCCAGTACAAGTTTTCAGTTATGTGCTAACATTTACGATAAATTAGTTTTTGGGGGGTTTCATTTTTAAGCAATCGTGCATAACTTAACTTTATATACTTCAAACAGGCATTAAGAGATTTAAGTGGAGCAATAAAAGCAATTTATGAATAATACATAGACTTGACCTTAACGTACCGTTTACCGCACAAAATTTCTTTGCACCAGTTAAAAAATGAAGAAAAAGCATGTGTCTTGCTTTATGTGGTGTATCATAGTTAAATGTTATTATAGTTAAACGTTATTGTGTAACACAATTTTAAATTTTGAAAAATGGCTCTTGCCCACTGCTTTATATTTGTCCAGTGAATCGGAGCAGTTAGATTCTCCACAAATCCCGCCGCTCTTTTAGGAAAATCTGTGACTTGCCAGTGAATCAGCTACATAATGCGATATACAGACACTTTGCTTGACTTATCGTTAACATATACATGTTGCTGTTTTATTACCGGTCAGTCTTTAATTTCAGAGTCTTATTGGACAGCATATTGAGCCTTTTATTATTAGTATAATTTTTGGCATGGTTTAAATGAGCTCATATTATTCAATCTGGCATTCTGACGTCCAAATGCCATATCACTGCTGGACTAACCGATATCTTTCTATATTTCAGACTTGGGTGTTCCAAACGCCGGTGTTCCCTTCACCACTCAGTTATATGTGAGCGTTTTTTTTTTCCTTTTTTCCCCCATTTTTTATTTTTTTGGTTATATCATGTTGCTCATACAGTATGCTCTTTTGGTTTGCTTGCTTGTAAGTTCTTTTATAATCTATTTAATTCTTTCTTTTTTAATAGAAAATCTACACAGACTCTATTTTATGACTTACCAACTATATATTTTAACACTATATTAAAAGATTTGAATCTTGTAATTTTTATAATTCACTTACGCAATTGTTTTGCCTTTTGTTGACATTCATTTGTATGCGAGAAAAAAAACGTCCATGTGAAAATAGCATTGATCCAAGTTGTACGGTGACCTACATGTATTAATGTCAAATTGTTGAATATTTTTTAGAGACGATGCAGGGCATTATGCGGGGCTTAATAAAGAATTGCTCACTGAAGGTGGGACGAGATTTTTTCTGTCTTTGGCTTAACTTCAACAAATATTTTTGATTTATAGCATATTTTTCAAACAAAACTTTGCTAAATCTTCCTGGAATTCCCTTCCCTCTATCGTCTCTCTTTCTCTCTCTTTGTTCTTTTTGTTTAAATAGATCTGTATACGGTATAAATCGAATGCTTCCAGTTTGCAAGTTAGCTGGAAAACGCTGTGAGACCACTACTATGCCCTTAAGGTCCTGCATGGAGTCTGGCCCCAGAGGAGAATTGAACGCAGGAGAAGGTAAATAGAGAAATCTCTCTCTCTCTCTCTCTTAACAAATAGTCATGTTAAAATCCCCTAATGAAAATTGACAAAAATACGTTAAATATTAAATAATTTTCATTAGCCCCCCTCCCCCGCCCCGAAAGCGAAGCGGTATTGGTGATTATACCGGCTGCAGAGCCCCAACAGGAGACTTCGGCAGAGTCACTCGCCACCAGTTTGGGGATTTTACCGTGGCAAAGCTCTTGCACAGTTTAATAATAATAGAACAGTTCGATAAGAGAAAAAGCAGAAAATCATTCGAAGAGGTTTTTGTATCAATTCTAAGTTAATGGTAATTTTTGGTATAATAAGACTGTGGTGAGATTAGCTTGCATATTTCATTTCCATATTCTATCCAAAGAATTATATTGATTCTTTTCTTTATGTTGTAATTGCTTGTTATAATCTCCAGGCCTTATGGGAGAATGGTTTGATGGTTGCCTAGGATGGGGAATCAATAAGGAAAGGCTGCGGCAGGTTGCCTTTTCGAAGCCATTCGAACCTCTCCACTCAAACATGTTGGTACTTCCCAACAGCACTCTGCTTCAGACTCCTGATGTCAGTGGTAAAATTGTAGGTGGGTGTTTTGATAAACGAAAAATGAAGCTGGGTAATCAAACTTTATTTTCACAGCTTTCAATTATTCTAGTGTGATATCTTGAGATATTTTCTCTGGTACAATGCTGCACATCTCACCTGTCACATTTCGTAACAACATAATAATATATATCACTGGTAAGCATGAAGCCATTTTTTCTTTAAATAATAATCTGCCAAAACTTAAAGAAGAATTTGGTGTTCAGAATATAAAACTTTTCAAAATCTTTATGTACGTAATGGTTAATGGCAACTTGTTGTAAACTTAAAAATTTTAGAGTACCCATATATTAACACATTTTCATTCTTTTCAGTAGACGTCCTTAGGTACATATGCATTCAAATATTTTATGTATTTTTTTCCAGCTTTTATGGATGGTCTAATGGCCACACCCGAATGTCTTCGGGCCCATGGAGTGACCGGTTTCCAAGTACTCTACGTATCAGGACATGAAGAGGGAGTTAAATACCTTCAAACTGGAAAGGTATGGCACAAGCAAATAAAGCTCAGTGTCCATCGTTCTTATTAAATCTGAAAAACGTATCTAAATGAAAAGGTCATTTTATAAATTTTGTAATACTAGAATTTCATGATCAGAACCTTCTCTCTGTAATGACATTTCCTGCAAGTAAGTTTAGTTGAAATGTTGTAAATATTTCACATTCAAGCCATGCGATGATTTCCTACAACTATGCTTTTTTTTCAAAAGCCTTATCGACAAGGAAATGTATTCACTACTTTATATCTATCTATCTATCTGATTGTTTATTTATTTGTCATTTAGGCAGACGCGATTTTTATTCCCAACAGCCCTTTCAGCATTGAAACTCCAGATCTAGTCGTCATCAATCCACTCGGACCTGCCGCCAGTCACAACATGCAGTGTGTTTCCGGTGCCGCTTTGATGACAAAAAAAGGGAGCGCAGCTCTTGATTGGTGGAATAAAGCATTTGAGCAATACAAGGCTTCCGGCGCGTATGCAGAACTGTGTCGAAAATATCTAAGAATTGGACGGGAAATGTTCCACAGCAGAATAGGTATATCTTCTAGATTGTCTGATAAACGTGAACACAAAAACGACTGTAAATAAGAGACAGTATCGGTTTTCAAAATAAATAAATAAATAAATAAGATAAAAAAAGACATACACAATGTGTTCGCCGTTATGTCTTCTTCTGACAGAGATTATTTTTGCATTTGGTTTGTGTATCTGTAAAAAATTGTAACTAAAAGTTTATATGGGCTACTCTGAAGAAAACGTTTACTTTGAAATACCTCCTACCTTTGAAATTCCGTCAAACAACGAAAGTGAACAACTGCCATCTCATTTTAGGTCGCTACCCAGTTGGAGCCTCCGTCGCTGATATTTGTCTTCTAGACTAACTGGCAGATGTGTGCCTAAATAGTTCAGCATCGCGGTTGACAGACTAAGAAAACAACGGCTGAGACCAGATACTACCTTCTACTAGGGTCACAGCTAAAATTTATGTCTAAATCAAGTCTCGCGCCACAGAATAGATGGCAACCAGAAACCCTCCTGCATACTATAATATGCTGCGTACTCTAATATGCTGGCGCATTCATAGTGTTTTTAAAACCTCATTTAATCAAATAACCTATATATTTGTGTGAAACTTTAAACTGTAGAAAATTGCATTAGCTAGATTTAGATGTTTAACCATGTACTGAAAATAGAACAGGGTGGAAGGGAAACTCTGAAATATGTGAATTGGATATGTATTTTCTGCTTCAAATTGGACATCTTAATGATATATATTATGTGTTGATTCAATCAGCTAGTGTTACACTTGCAGATAAAATGCTACCTCAAAAACATATCAAATATTTAAGTATAAAAATGTCAAAGTTTTTACGAGCACAGAATGAAAAAGAGGTTGATAGTCTGGTATCCAGGATTCATGGCTGATAGACCATTGTAAACTTCAACCAGGGAGACAGAAATGATTATTTGTGCCCGCTCCTATTTGATGTAGATCAGAGAGTCGAGATACACTGTACTGGTATCAAGTATATGTATCAATCGAATTCTGGAACTAATGTTTAACGACTAACCACCGTTCTGGTGTCAGCCTGAGACCTTTCACTTGGAAATTATCTAGATGGACTGGTCACCTCAATGTGTGCCATACAGTACACGGGTCAGACTACAACTCCGGGTAGCCATAAATTTTAAGTTCCATATTTCGATTGAACCATATTGCTGGTTCTAAGGGCTCTTTCCCATAGGCACCATCGGTCAACATAGATCAATATATCGGTCCAATTAACAGATTAACATGCCCCCTCTTGGCATTGAGTAGAATATACAGAAAAGCTGGCGATTATATGAGTGCGTTGGAAAACAGTAGGAGGCGTGTTAATCTGTTCAATTAATTGCACTCAGCAGGAATCCCCACAGAGTTTGATCGATCTACGCAGACCAATATGGGAATGAGCCCTAATTCCACTGGATGATTAAAAACCAACTCGCGAACATTACTGGCATATTGTTGTCACACATTTGTAATCGAATGTAGTACTTATTAGTGAAGTTTAATGAGTGGCAAATTTGTATGAAGAAGGTGACTATATTTTCCGGAAGGGTGGGCGGGTTTTCAGCCTCACGTAAACATAATAAATATTTAAAATGTTTACGCAGTGCGTGCCGGCAGAAAGCGTTTGAAGTGCTGCTTAATTTTAAATAAGTAATAATCAACATCTGTCTTAAGGTCACCTTGAAGTTTTCTCATTGAGGATATATTATTATTACGTCCCTTAGTAGGCCTTTGCTGAGTAAGGGTGTGTTACCAGGCAAAAAGGCAAATAAAATGAGATAGAAAATCAAGTGTTTTGGGGACGTTAACAAGTACTCGTCAACATACATGTAACAATATGAGCGGAAAAACTGACTTTTGCGGTCAGCATATATTAAAAGATATCCTTGATGTTAAACAATTCCTTTTCTGTGCAACGTAAATGCAGTAAATAATACAAATCAATCATTCTACTGATAGTTTATACACCATGCTCTTCATAACTCCAATTATCGTTTAAGTCGACCAAATCTTGCGGAACGGATTTCTTCATTCTGATCGCTGTTATCACAACATAATTTAACGTCTGTGAATCTCCGTGTCGTGCTAACCCTGGAGTTTTAAAAAGCCATATCATGTTACACTTACAGGCTGGAATTGAGTTGGTCTCAGACCAGGGTTTAACGATAACGTGCTGAATCATCTACCCTAAGAACATGGATGAAACCAATTTGATCATTTGCATAATCAGGAGGTTAGGCATTAGATGCGCATTATGCATTTCAGACAGACGTTCATGACATTCAAGATGAATGCTGCAAAGGTAAGTCCTTGCTGAATTCTGTTTGATTTTTTTTATATGTACATTCGTCTCATTTAAGTTTGAGGAGTACGCCTTTCCCTCAGTTTACTTGTATAAAATTAGCAAACACTCGATGATGAATAAATATTGCATTTCTGCTGTCTTTCAATGTAGAATCAACAGCGTTACATTTCTCTTTGCTCTTTCTTTCTTTTTTTTCAAATTTTGGCTCAATATTGCGATCAATGTAGAACGTGTGCTAAATCACTGATGGATAGTACATAAAGTTTTATTATGTCATAATCTTCCCATTTATATTATATTATATTATATTATATTATATTATATTATATTATATTATATTATATTATAATTTAACGTTCATAATATGCAAAACATGTTTCACGACATATACTCTAATTTATCTCTACTGGGACAGATTTCCACGTTGGTTTTCCTGTTTGCTGTGGTCGGACAAGGTGAAAGTGGTAGAAGAGCGCCGCCTGGCCCCCCGCCATGCCCTCTTCAGCCACCCAAGGTAACCTGTTTTTATCAACTGAATGACTGTTTAGCAATCAAACGTAATTGAAGCCCCCTTTACACTGGACGGCGTCCTTTCTGCGTCCAACAGTACGGCCCCATTTGAGAGTTAAAAAATTATAATACTTTATGTGCCAACAACTGGCCGATCATTGAGCATTCATTCTGACACAAAATCAATGCTCGTGCCTCCTTATTAAGACCACAGCGATGCCAAATTTCATGGTCGCAGAAAGGACGCCGTCCAGTGTAAAGGGGGTATAAGGGACCATTTTATTTCTATCAAGAAAATTTTAATACCACTGGCTGGTCAAGATATTTTGAGGGAGTGTTTCAACAAATTGGAATAAACTAATTAGAATATTTTTAATAAATAAATAAATAAATAAATAAATAACCGATTCATTCGTATGTAGTCGAAAAGGGAGGGAACACACATGCACTCCTTTATTATATGAGTGTTTGGAGGGGGGGGGGGGACCTCTTTTACATCTTGAAAATTAGCAAGAAATCTGCCAACGGTAGTGGGGTGTTTGGAATTTGTGAAATTTCAACAAATAAGTTTGATATGTATTTCAGTTTAGTGTGAGTGTATGCACAGACTAAACATGTTCGCAAAAATCCCCATTCAAGTCTGCCCTTCACTTCTAAGACTTTGAAGAAAGAATTATTTCTACAACATTTCTGGGTACTATTTAAAGGGATAATAACTCTTCGTTTCGGCCAAAAAATGAATTTTCCTGGAGTAAACAACAATTTTCCATACTTACCAATGGATAATGAATCCATATTAACTTTCAAAGTAAGTCCGACTCCCTGTTTTTTTTCAAAAAATTTGGTTTTCTTAGAGATCTCTTAAGAGATTTTAACAGAGTATAGCCATCAATGGAGGTCAAGCGGTCTAAAGACAAGCTCAGATATCAGAATAATAGCTACGACTGCCGTTTCTGTGGTAAAACAGAATGTTATATTTCTATTGGTTATTCACAATGTTTTTATTGTGAAAAATAGATCTCATACGAAGAGTTATTATCCCTTTAAATAATTTCTCCTTCAAATCCCGCGAAATCTGGCCTGATTTTACGTTAAGTTGCAAAACTTAAACCGTCAGAGTTACGGTGAAAAATTATATTATATTATATTATATTATATTATATTATATTATATTATATTATATTATATTATATTATAGGTATGGGTGTTTGAGATGCCAATCTATCCCCCTCCGCTGTCATACCTGTAAGTCTTTTTACATTCTCGGGTTATAGGGGTCGTTTATGAGATTCTGTTGCGTTCATTTCTTTTCTTTCCATAACCTACATAATTGTTTGCGGCAGTTCCTTGTTGAATAATTCATATTCCTGCTGCGTTTTTGCATTTTACTTTAAGTAAAAACAAAGACGTATTAACGCAGTTTTTACTATGTAGGTTGTAATATTGATCATGTTTTTGTTGTACATTAATTGGAGTTTGATACATGTGATAATATACTGTGTAGTCTACTAGTGCTGGTGTGTTGCTGAAAACTTCTCTATGATTTGTTGAAGTAACATATTTGTTGAAGTAACACGTTTTGTCATTTTAGTTTATCTCGCTTTGTACATGTTTGAGTGCATATCACTTCGAATAGAAAATTAACGTCCACGTGTATGTGTGCTCACGGGTGATGTGCGCCTGCATACTTATCAATTAGGGTTTTCACTTCGATGATGAAGTGCATTTTTACGGTGTAGGAAGCATTGTAACTGTTCTTCACACAATGTTCGAAAAGGTGTGTGTTATAATATGACACCCTTTTTTCAGAAATTCCTCTGGAGGTTTTACAGGGCTTTACAGTGAACTTTTGCAGGCAGGTAAGTGAAGCACATTGCCTTCCTTCGAACAAAATGTGACTAATGCTTAAAGATGCTTTTTGCCACAAAAGCCAACCAAATGCACATAGTTTCAAGTAGTATAACTATAAGTGGATTACCAAAAGGCATTGTTTAATTTTACCCGAAAAATTATATTTGAACGGATTTTTTCTGCTAGCATTCTGTGCTGTATATCAATGCGACAGAAAAGTAGGTGACGAAAGTAGGTTAAATTTCTGACGAAAAATTTAAAGAAAGGAGCAGTCCAAAATTCTTTTTTTGCTGATCGAGTGATTTATTCAATTTATCCCTTGGTATGTCAAATTTATTTGAGTCGTATAAAAAACTAGTAGAAGTGGTTTACATGTGTTACTGGGAATCCACGCTCCACCGATGCTCGGTTCATATGTACCCCTGGTACCTTTAATAAAGAAACAGCGTGTTCAGAAATCCACAGATGCACTTGGTTAATTATTACGCCATGCATAATGTTTTTGGGCTAAGTTTGGGTTTATAAGATGAAACAGCCGACTATGCCGTATTAGTCTGAAAGCTTTATAGAAAGGTTGATCCACATAAATATTATCCCATGTAGTGTACCTAAATGGGCTATTGTTGCCAGGCAATCACAATCTGCTCAAAATCTACTTGAAATGATCACCGAATGAGAATTAAGAAGAATATGATAGATGACATTTCTAGCATGTCCAACATCACCTCTTTTCGTTTTGAATATTAATTAAATGATTAATTTATTTACTTTTAAGCAGCTAAATACCATAAAAGCCAGCATTGAGGAGTGAGAAACTAGGAGAAACTGACTCACTGCAAAACATATTCTGTTTCCTCTTGAAATACTATCTCTCTCTCTTTCTCTCTCTCTTAATCGTTTGCATATGGGGTATCCATTTTCCTTTCAGTTTGCGAGATAGCTGAAAAAGAATGTGATTACACAACAATACCGGTGCAGCAATGTATGGAAGCTGGCCCTAGCGGAGAAAATATAGCCGGGGAAGGTAAGAACCTTTCACTGAATTCCACATTACCTGATAGTGGTGCTTGTGATCTGTGGCTATTTAACATTGAACATAATGTAACGTGTCGAAGTACCTAGAAATAATTTAAATAAATAAATAAATAAAATCTTGGTAAAGTACAACTATTCAACTGTCAATTTCGAAAAAACCTGAAATACCTATTTTTTAGGAAATTAAAACAAGTTCGGGGCAATTTTTATCATATTGTTCTTCATTGCAGATACACTGTATCGACATATTTTGTTTCTCATAATGTACATGTACCTATCCGATGGTACAACTTCCATTTTGTGCTTTAAATAATAATTTACACAAAAATTTGTTTGACAAAGATTTATCCAAACATAGGTCTGATGGCAGAATGGTTTGACGGCTGTTTTGGCTACGGGATCACCACAGAACGCCAGCAACAAGTGGAGTTCTCCAATCCGTTTTCAACATTAAAATCCAACATGATGGTCCTGCCAAGCAGTCCTTTGGTTGAAACACAGAACGTGACTGGGAAGATAGTCGGTGGGTGGATTTTCAGGTTAACGTGTACAACAGCTTCTACACAGGGGCGATTTTCTCCAAAAAAGCGCATTGGTTTTGACACATAAACCAAAGCATTTATTCAGTATTAATTAAACGAGTATAAATTATTTGTAACGGTTCAAAAACATAGTGTCACTATAAGATAAGAGATAAAAGGGTAACTTTTCCTTGTTTTAAAATTGGTGCGTCTCAAGTCATAGGATTTATAAATGTAATGCATTTTCTTGGGTGAAAGTAGACTAAACGTCGGTCTTAAAGTTGTCACTTGCTCTACATGTAGATCACACCGCATGTTAGCAAGAGGGATTAAAATAATTTACAAATCATAATTGCAATAATTTTTTTGGTTTCTTTATGATGTGAAAAAAATTCAAAATCAAAAATCAAAAATCAAAGACAAAAAGCTACTGTGATACGGAATACACATGTACTTGTATATATGGGCCATTCCGTGGTATTTGGTCCGCAGACCTCAAAATTTAAAAAAAGAATCCTACTTATAAAACTTATATTTTCTGAAACCAGACACCATAAGACACCGGAATCCAAGAGAAATTTTAGATTTTGATGATTAATTATGATTTTATTGACACTTTAATCTGGAAAATAATAGTGATCGTTTTAAACAATAAAGGCTAAATACATTAAATATAACTTATTTCTTACATTAAGTTAAGTGCATTAGATCAAAAAATATTTGATTATAAAATTATGGATTAATTAATATCCTTCCGTAACGATTTTGGTACCTATTTTTTTAGAGTTTCCTCAGTAACTACAAAAGCTAAACACTTATAACTTCATATTTCCTCAACCATGATTTGGGCCAACAAAATACGAAAACATTTTTGCTTAGAACCACTTCAATAAGAAATTAAATCCAAATTTATACACATTAAACATGACACCTAGCACATATGAGGCATTTTGATTGGACAATAACAGGTCATTGAAGATGAAATATATTACCATGGATAGACATGTTAACCTTTGATATTATTCATCAAACCTATGCTGGTATGTATTCGTACGATATTATTATTAGCCTTATTTTACATTTTATTTGCAATGGACAAAACGTCCTTCCGAGACGCGTCCTTCTGTAACGCCTACTTGATTTTTTTGTATGCAAAAAAAAAAAAAAAAAAAAAAATCAATTTTTTTCCAAAAAAAAAAAAATGATATATATATATATATATATATATATATATATATATATATATATATATATATATATATATATATATATATAATATTTTTTTGAGAAAGTAAAATAATCAAATATTCATATTTTGATTTGACTTTGACAATATCTCCACCGACAGAGCATAATTCTGATGTTAAAGTTGAAAGTTAAAATCCCATGTCCATTTCACGTCCTTCCGAGACGCTAACTATTCATTATATTTTTTTTCGTAACTATACTTTTTAACCTAATTTTTTGCCTAATTATAACTTATATATAGAAGAATAAACATACAAAAAATGGACCTTCTAACTTTTTTACTTTTTAAAATATTTTCATTAGAAGTGTCAAACGTCCTTCCGTAACGGCAAAAAAAAAAAAAAAAAGATAATAATAATCATAATAAAATAAAAAATACCACGGAATGGCCCATATGTATATCCTAGAGATGAACTTTTTTGATGACATATACTCATAATTTATACTATAAAGCCTTGTTTTTCACGCCACTTCAATCTAACTAGATACATTATAGGATAATAATGATAAGAAGAATAATAAGAAGTACTGTATGACATATAAAACCTATGAAAAAAGGAGACAAAATCCAGCGGTAACTTTTTTCAGTCTTGCGTCCGCAATATCACAGTCACAGTGTTCTCTTTTATTTCTTTATCTATTTATTCTTGCGCCTCTCCTTAATACATGTATACCCCAAAACCGCCAATATATATCTTTATTATTCATATATTTTAGTGTTTGCTGGGGGCACATTGTCTTCGCCCCAGTGCCTCATAAACCATGGCGTGACGGGTTTTGAGGCAATCTTCGTAAATGGACACGCTGCAGGGTTGGAGGCCCTTGAAAGCGGTGAAGTACGTCGAACATGCGATACTTCTCTGTTAATAACCCTTAATACTAGGCCTAATACTTGTCATTTTATAAGTTTGTGAACTTTACCAGACGCGTGCGTCTCGTCTGTGTGCGTGTGGTGGTGGAGGGGTGCGAGCATGACAATGAAGAACCTTGTCCGTGACGCAAGTGGGAGACAAAACCTAGCGGTTTTATCAGTCCCTTGTGCTCAATATCACAGTCAGTGTTCTGGGTTAATTAATTAATGAAGAAGCCGGATCGTGACGCCATTGAAACTCGGTTTGGCCCTAGTAGATTGTCCATCAGTGCTTCACTAATGCAATTGGGGCAGAAGTTTCTCCATCACATTAATAAATCTTTCAAAAAAAGAAATTTATTTTTGGAAAAAAATAGTCTTGGCGAAATGTTTTATCCACAAATCCGGTATCAGTATCTCGGCATTTATCGGGGAGTGCATATATACAGATTAAATGACATTGTTTTTTTTTTCGATGCCTTAGACATTTCACTGAAACCTTATAATGAATATGTGCATGGTCACTGATTCTAACAGTGTCATTGCTTTTCTAGGCGGACGCTTTATTCAACAGTAACAATGCACTGAACACAGAAAGTGCAGAACTCGTCATCATCAACCCAGCCGGAGCAGGCACCGATCCCGACATGCAGTGCATTTCCGGTACCGCCCTTATGACCAAAAAAGGCAGCGAGGCCATTGATTGGTGGAATGAGGCGTTGGAGACGTACAAGGCTTCTGGGGAGTTCTTAAGTTTGTGTGAGAAGTACCTGGAAATTGGGCGGCAGTTGTACTTCGACAAGATAGGTAGAGGTGGTCTTTTTTGCAATTTTAATTGATCTTAAAATATTAAAATCCATCATTATTATGGTAATTATTTTTTTAGGCATGAAGCGCCTGTCACCAGTCTAACTTTGGAAATTGTTGTGTGATCAAATAACCAGTATCAAAGCAGAACAGGGTTAATTCAAGGCGCATATACACCTAAAGGAAGGGAAGTTTATATGACACTTACGGACCTCTTGTATACTTTCAGGGAGTTATCCCGAGGGAGCCAATGTTCACGATATTTGTTTTCTAGACTAATTGACCATGTAAATGATGATATGGCAGTGAGAGGCACTTAAAACTCTTTGAGCAATAGAGAAATTAATACTCAGAGAGATCAGACCAAATATTTTAAGTTGACTGTAATGTTGAAAACATGCATGTCACTAATTCTAGATGGTATTTATAGAATGGGGTATAAAAATGAACCAAATAAAACAGGTTTTGTCGACCCATTAACCGCTTCATTTTATTTCTCACTATCTTCTATTTGGTTGCTTTGACCAATCAACTCGTACATGTGATGGACAGACCCAGAAAACAATGACCGAGGCCAGATACTACCTTCTACCAAGGTCACTGCTCAATTTTTCACTAATTTTTCACAGATACGTCTCTGTACCTGTCTAATTCAATTCTCGCACCACAGAATAGAGGTCAAACAGAAACCATAATATGCTGTCGCATTCATAGTGTTTTTAAAACCTAATTTAATCAAATAACCTTTATATTTGCGTGAGCTGATGACTGTAGATAATAGTAGTGGTTAGATTTAGATGTTCTAACCATGTACTGCAAATAGAATCGATAGGGTGGGAGAGAAACTCTAAAATATGTGAATTGGATGTTTTTTCTGTGTCAAATTGGGATATATGAATTTCATGTGTTAATGCAATCAGTCAGCAATGCACCTACAGACATTATGCTACCTCTAAAATATATCAAATGAATAAAAAAATGTTAAAGTATTTACGAGCACAGACAATGAACGAGAGGTTGACAGTGTGGCATCCAGGATTCATGGCTGGTACCCATGAACTTATACCCATGGTACCCATGAACTTATACCCATGGTACCCATGAACTTATACCCATGGTACCCATGTACTTATACCCATGGTACCCATGAACTTATACCCATGGTACCCATGTACTTATACCCATGGTACCCATGAACTTATACCCATGGTACCCATGAACTTATACCCATGGTACCCATGAACTTATACCCATGGTACCCATGTACTTATAATCAGGGAGACGGAAATGATTTTTTGTGCCCACTCCTATTTTATCAAGATCAGAGAGTCGAGATACACCGTACTGGTATCAGGTTTATGTAGCAATCGCATTCTGGAACGGGGACTCTCGCTGAATACAATCAGTTTAAACGGACAGATGTCGAGATAAACAGATTAACTAACAGATTATATGCCTCATGCAGGCCATGGGTAGAGTACGGAAAAGCAGGTAATTATACTAGTATTTTGGAAATACGAAGAAAAGCTGACTGCATTCAGTGAGAATTCCCGCAGGAATGAATAGATCTAAGTAGATCAACATAATATCTATGGGAAAATGAGTAAAAACATCAACTCACGAATTCTACTTACATTTGACGTTACACATTTGTAATCGAGTGATAACATTCTTAAAAAAAAAAAAAAAAAAAAAAAACGGTAACACATATAAGTGAAGATCAATGAGTGACACATTTGTATGAAAAAGATGACTAACTGTTTTTCAGAAGGATGGACGGGTTTCCAGTCTTACCGAGAATTAATAAATATTTTAAATGTTGAAGCAACATGCCAGCAGAAAGCCTTTGAAGTGCTCTTTAATTTTAGATAAGCAATAATCAGCATTTGGCTTTTTATTTCACGAGTTGTGTCAGCTTGAAATGAAGATGAAATGAGGTCTTCAAGGGTCACCTTGAAGTATCCACGTTGAGGAAAGTTGATCACCACGTCCCTTAGTTTAACGTTATAACATGGTGGCAATGTGGTCGTCAAGGCACGAAGAACATACCGATGGTTTTGAGAATAGGGCTTTCATTGGGAGACATTATTTATTTTCCGTATAGTTTAATATGTATAAATAACGTGGGTGCTATCTCGTCGTTGCTTTCCATCTGAAATATTCGATTTATATTCGGTTTGTTCTGTTAATGTAAATTCCGCTTTCATTCAATAGTGGTGAAATCACAAACAACTAGCACATGTAGTCCATGCCAAGAATGCAACTTTTTATATGCTTCTGTTAAAAGTAAATCATTCATATTTGGAATACACCCCGTATATATGGGTGCAGGTGCAGTCAAGTAGGTATTTTCTGAGTGAGGATGTGTTAACAGGCAGAAGGGCGAATGGTCTGAGGATAGAAAATCAAATGTTTTGGAGACGTTAACAAGTACTCGTCAACATACATGAAACAGTGTGAACGGAACAACTGTGTTTTTACTGTCAGCATATATTACAAGATATCCTTGTTGAAAAACAATTTCATATTTTATCACGTGCAGCGTAAATCCGATAAATTGTTCAAGTGAACTATTGTACTGGTAGTTTATATACTGCGCTTTCCAGAACTCCAGTTATCGTTTAATTCCAGCAAATCTTGCGGAATTGATTTCTTCATTCTGATCGGTGCTATCACAACATAATTTAGCGTCTCAAAATCTCCATGTTATGCGAACCGTGGAGTTCAATGTATTTACTTTTAAAAAGTCATGTCAATGTCACACAGGCAGATTGGAATTGAATTGGACTGGGTGTGATGATTCATCTAACTAAAGAACAGGGATGATGTCAATGACGTAGGTAATTTGCATAATCAGGAGGATAGGTATTAAGACGCACATCATGCATTTCAGGCAGACGTTTATGACATTCAAGATGAATACTGCAAAGGTAAGTCCGTGCTGAATTCTGCTTGATTTTTTGAGTATGAACCTTCGTCTCATTTGAGTTTGAAGAGTACGCCGTTCTCTGAAATCGACTGTGTTCATCATCTGGTTGATTTGCTTCTTTTACCCATAAAAATTTCTCGGATTTCTTTATTTTTATTTTACATCAACTCTCTCCCTCTATCGCTTTCACTTCCCGAAGCTACGCATTCCCTTCTGGCAGTTCAGAGTTCATCCTTTTGAACAGAATAATATGATGAGAGGTTTCATATATCCCAGTGCTGATTTAAGCTTCCTACTGACAATTACTCGATCAATGTGTGCTTGCGTGCGTGCGCCCGCACGCAACATGCCACACGCTGGCTATCATCCACCCCGCCCTAAAGGACTGAAACTGTCTTCCAGATGCCAACAGGGCGACGACTCCAAAATTCTCACAGTACTAGTAGAGTGATTTGCACAAGATAAGCCAGTTAAATATCTATGAATATGCGGCGCAAAACTCTCTATGACCCAGGTAGAGGGTTAAGGACTGAATGCAAATGTGTGTCATGTCGCCAAATAACAGTAATATTAAACCTAAAATGGGAAAGTAATTGTGAATTATCTGTCACCGTTGTACCTTGATTTCGCCTTGTTTTTCAATTTCAAATTCTATATAAAGATTTGCGAAATGCATTTTAAAATTGATGTAATACTTTAATGCTTTCATGCTTTTAATCTTTATTTTACAAATGAAAAGCTCCGGGAATTTGGGTAAATTTCTTCTTTATTAGCAAATTAATTTTGACTGTCATGAGTGAAATTCACCAGTTTCTATCTCCATTAAGAGATTGGGCCAAAAACTAGAAACTTAGACATACAAACAGGTTTATGGATCCTAATTTTGTGAAAATGTTTGGATGTGGTACGTCCTGCTGATAAAGGAGAAAAGGATTGGAAACTTCAGGAAAATGACACTTTTGCCTTATGAGGTCCTTACGCCCAATTTGTGCCTTTTAAGGCACTCTCGACAAGATTTACCCGCCAAAATGAATTTTCCTTGAGAAAAGGGAGTTTTTCTCTTTTTTTCTCCTCACAAATCACTGTTGGACAAGTCCCTGTCTTATACCATTTTTTTTAAATTCAAAATGATTTTTCTAAATAACTGTATCGCGGCCTTGTGGTGTGTATATACAGACGTTGAGAGCTGTCAATGGCTATCTGACAAAGCTGAGAAAATAATAGCGACACTAATTACGCTTCAGATAAACTTTTATTTAAATGATTTTATTGTCTTCAATGTCTGAATTTGGAAATATAAGAAGCTTTTCAGGCTAAAATATAACTTGGGGGATTTACAAACACATGCATTAAGGAGCGTATCTTTGATATGCACATTGATAGTATGTGGTTATTGTGGTAATATTACCCATACAGTTCAGTCGAATGTGGCCACATGTTTCTTTCCATATCATATATAAACAGCATTGTCCCTCGGCAAAGTCACTAGGCAACAATCTGTCACATTTTGAGAGTTTCATGTAATATATGTGTGTCTTATGAGTAGTTGCGCCAATGAAGGACTTGCCATTTTGTGCAAAAGACGAGAGTACACTTGTATAAAATCAGCTAGCACACAATGATAAATTATTATTGAATTGCCGCCTTCCTATATAAAATCAACGTCCATTACATTTTTTCCTTCTTTCTTGTTTCAAAATTTGACTCAATATTGCAATTAATGTAGTAAGAACGCTGAATCACTGATAGATAGTAATTTTCTGGCATTGTTGTCCCAAATTGCATGTATATTATATTATATTATATTATATTTATAATCTAACGTTCATAATATGCAAAACATGTTTCACAACACATACTCTAATTTATCTCTACTGGGGCAGATTTCCACGTTGGTTTTCCTGTTTGCTGTGGTCGGACAAAGCGAAAGTGTTAGAAGAGCGCCGCCTGGCCCCCCGCCATGCCCTCTCCAGCCACCCAAGGTAACCTGTTCTTATCAACTGAAAGGTCGTGTAGTCATCGAACGTGATTAAAGCATCATTATATTCCGATTTATAAATTATGTTTTAAAATACCGCTGGCGGGTCAAGATATTTTGAGGGAGCACTTTAACAAAAAAAGATAAATTAATTTAAATATTTTGAATAAATAAGTAAATATAAATAAATAATTTATTTGTATCTAACCGAATAGGTAAGAACGTTACACATGGATACAAACGGACATGTACTTGATTATCGTATGAGTATGGTATTTTTTAAGGAGTGGGAGAGGGTGGATTTGCCACTTCTACCATTTCACGTAAATTAGCTACAAATCCGCCAATGGAAGTGTAGTGTTTGAAAGTAGTGAAATTTTACCAGAATTTATCATGTACTTTAGTATATCTACAGACAGTGCACGTAAAGTCATCACTTAACGTCTTTTAAGACTTTAAATAAAGCAGTATTTCTACAAATGTATGTACCTGCATGTATATTCGGTCTCACTGCAATCACAGCAACAATATTATAATTTAGTATTGCACATCATTTTAAAGATTTAACAGTCTTTACTATGATTCTTGGGTACTATTAAAATAATTTCCGATCAAACTCTCCTTCAAATCCCTCAAAATCTGGCTTGATTTTGCGTTAATTCGCAAGACCTCGGGCTATCACAATTGATGCCCATTGTAAACCGTCAGAGTAAAAGTGAAAAATTATATTATATTATATTATATTATATTATATTATATTATATTATATTATAGGTATGGGTGTTTGAAATGCCAATCTATCCCCCTCCGCTGTCGTACCTGTAAGTCCTTGTCTTTTTCATTCTCTGGTTAAAGGGACCTTTTATGAGATTCTATTGTGTTCATTTCTTTTCTTTCCATAACCTACATAAATGTTTGCGGCAGTTACTTGTTGAATAATGAATATACCTGCACTTTTGCATTGTACTTAAAGTAGAAAACAAGGACTAACGCAGTTTTTACTATGCAGACAAGAGTGAAGGTAGTAATATTGATCACATACACAGACAAACAACCACGCACGCACACACACGCACACTGATCATGTTTATGTCGTACATTAATTGGAGTTTGGTGATAGATGAGATGATAGTCTATTAGTGCTGGGGTGTTGCTGAAAACTTCTCAATGATTTGTTGAAGTGACATATTTGGTATCAGATCTCACATTTTGTCATTTTAGTGTATCTTGCTTTGTACATGTTTGTGTGTATATAACTTCGAGTAGAAAATTAACGTTCACGTGTGTTAGAGCGCATTCTCAACGAATTAAGCCAGGCTTTACAAAGCCGGTGACCTAAAATTGGCGGACGTACATGAAAGAAAAACCGCCTAATCTTTTGATAGTCTCTCCGCCTCCCCACACGTCGTCCCTGCGGGGTACAGTAATTAAATCTCGGCTCCGTTCGCCATGCGGAAGCTACCTGAGAAATATTAAGTGCGCATGCTCATCAGTTAAACTCGTGGTGAAGAAAGCATGGCGGCTGAAGGCGATCGAAGGAAAAAAGCTCTTCTGTTCTATTATCTTTGAAAACAGAGACGAAAAAGGAATAATTTGGCCCGTAGAGCAGCAATGAATCGACTATCTACGGAGATAATATCACCAGAGATATTCACGGAAATATTAATGTTCGGAGCCGAGATTTAATTACTGTACCCCGCAGGGACGACGTGTGGGGAAGCGTGTGAGAGGCGGAGAGACTATTAAAAGATTAGGCGGTTTTTCTTTCATGTACGTCCGCCATTTTTAGGTCACCGGCTTTGTAAAGCCTGGCTTAATTAGTTGAGAATGCGCTCTTAGTAAGTGTTCTCACGGGTGATGTGTGCTTGCGTACTTATCAACAAGGGGTTTCACTGCAATGCACTGTAGGAAGCATAGTAACTGTTCTTCACGCAAAGTTAGAAAAGGTGTGTGTTTTAAGATGTCACCTTTTTTCAGAAATTCCTCTGGAGAATTTACGGGGCTTTACCGTGAACTGCTACAGGCAGGTAAGTTAGGCAAATTACTTTCCTTCGGACAAAATGTGACTAATATTTAAAAAAGAAACAACATGTGTTCATAAATCCAGAGATGTACATGTAGGCCTACCAGTACTTGGTTAATTGTTATGCCATGCATTATTTCCGGGCTAAGCTTAGGCTAATAAGATCAAATAGCCGACTATGCCATATTAGTCTGAAAGCTTTAGTGAAAAATTGGCCCACATAAATATTATTGGTATATCTAAATGGATTATTGTCACCAGGGAATCACAACTTGCTCAAAAGGGTCTTATTAAAAAGAAAATAAAAAAGAAGCCACCCTTAAAGAAACCTTGATATTCAACCTTATCAACCCTTAAAGAAACCTTGATATTTGATATTCAACTAGTCGGCTAAATCAAGCCCTTTAAAAAAGGGCAAGCTTTTGGTCCCTGACACACTACGTATACCTTTTTATGTAACAGACAGCTCGTGTGTGTAACCGCTGGTAGGCATTGATGTGAAACATCTTGGTTCTTTTTTTCAAAGATTAATATTGAAACATGAGCACACAAACATATAAATGATGGTGCCCTTATTTTTATACTATACGTAGCGAATGTGTATCCTTTTTGCTTTTGAAATTTCTCTCTCTCATTTGTTTTTCTCTTGAAACAAATTCTCTCTCCCCTTGCCATTTGCAGATGTAATATCTCATCATTTTTTCTTTCAGTTTGCGAGATAGCTGAAAAGGAATGTGATTACACAACAATACCGGTGCAGAAATGTATGGAAGCTGGCCCTAACGGAGAAAATATAGCCGGGGAAGGTAAAAACATTTCACTGAATTCCACATTACCTGATAGTGGTGCTTGTGATGTGTGGCTATAAACATTGAACATAATGTAACGTGTCGAAGTATCTAGAAATAACCCTCCTAAAATAAATAAATAAATAAATAAATAAATAAATAAATAAATAAAATCTTGGTAAGTGAAGCTATTTATCTGCCAATTTCAAAACTCCATGAAATAGGTAAGGCGATTTAGAAAAATGCCTATTTTATAGGAAATTTAAATTAAAATGACCAGGGCATGGAAATTCAGTGTATATTCTTCCAACTTCGTTTCTGATAATGTCCTTAGTCGATAGTCCAACTTCCATTTTCAGCCTTAAACAATAATTTGCACGAAATTGTCATTTTGACAAAAATTCTTTTCCAAACACAGGTCTGATGGGAGATTGGTTTGACGGCTGTTTTGGCTTCGGCATCACCACAGAACGCCAACAACAGGTGGAGTTCTCCAATCCGTTCTCACCACTGAAATCCAACATGATGGTCCTGCCAAGCAGTCCTTTGGTTGAAACGCAGAACGTGACTGGGAAGATAGTCGGTGGGTGGATTTTCAGGTTAACTAGTACAACGGCTTCTACACAGGCGCAAGTTTCTCCAAAAGGGCTCATTGTTAATTGATATCAGCATTTATTTAGTATAAATCAAATCAGCATAAATTATTTGCAAGTAATTATTTGTAAGTAAAGCATAAAACGTTAGCAACTTTTTTCCTTGTTTTAAAACGATGCGTTTTATGTGATAGGATTTGTATATATATTGCTTTTTCTTGGTAGGTGAAAATAGATTAAACACCGGCCTAAAAGTTGTCATTTGCTCTCGGTCAGACTAAATATGTGATTAAGAGGGACTAACAGAATTTTAAAATGATAATATCAGTATAAAATTTTTCGTGTTTCTTGATGATGAGGAAATGTTTTCACTTGTCAAGGTTTGCTGCAATTGAAAATTAAAGACCAGATGCTACTATGAGACTGAATACACATGTACATACATGTATACTAGAGATGGAACTTTTTAATGACATATACCCTACTTATAGTTTATACTATAGAACCCTGCTTTGCGCGTCCTTTACATAAATCTAACTAGATATTTTTATAGGATCATAATGATTAGAGAAATAATAAAAAGAAGAATTGTATAATAAAACAAAGCTACGGAAAAAAAAGAGACAAAACCCAGCACTTATTTTTTTTTAGTCTTGTGTCTTCAATGTCACAGACTCAGTGTTTTGTTATATTTATTTATTTATTATTCTCCAAGACCGCCAAAGTATATCTATATTATTAATATTTCCAAGCGTTTGCTGGGGGCCAGTTGTCTTCACCCCAGTGCCTCATAAACCATGGCGTGACGGGGTTTGAGGCAATCTTCGTAAATGGACACGCTGCAGGGATGGAGGCCCTTGAAAGTGGTGAAGTAAGTCGATCATGCGATACTTCTTCTCTGCTAAAATAATATCAGTAAAGAAAGTTTCCAGTTTGGCTCAAGTACCCTTAATTGCAGGCCTAATGCATGTCATCTTTTTAAGTTTTTCACCTTCAACCCTAGACATGTGAACGCTTTCAGACGTGTGTGTGTTTGTGTGTGTGTGTGTGTGTGACAATATATTATATATATTATATATATACAACACCTTTTCCGTGACGTCAATGAAAGACAAAATCCAGTTATCAGTCCCTTGTTTTCAATATCACGATCACAGTGTTCTCTTTTATTTATTTTTATTTCTTTATTTATTTACGAAAAAGCCGGTCCGTCACGCCATTGGGACTCGGTTTGGCCCAAGTAGATTGTCCGTCAGTTTTCATTAATGCATTTTGGGCTACACTTTCTACACCACATTTATAAGTCTTTAAAATAAATAAATAAATAAATAAATAAATAAGGAGAATTTCATTTTGGAAAAAATGTCTTGAGGTCAAATTTCAAAAAGGTACCAGTATTTCGGCATTTAACGGGGAGTGCATATTTATATATTAAATGAGATTGTATTTTTTTTCTTCCAAGCCTTAGAGTTTCCACTGAAAACTTACATGTGCATTGTCACTAATCCTAACAGGGCATCACTGCTTTTCCAGGCAGACGCTTTATTCAACAGTAACAACGCACTTAACACAGCTAGCGCAGAACTCGTCATCATCAACCCAGCCGGAGAAGGCACCGATCCTGACATGCAGTGCATTTCCGGTACCGCCCTTATGACCAAGAAAGGCAGCGAGGCCATTGATTGGTGGAATGAGGCGTTGGAGACGTACAAGGCTTCCGGAGCGTTCCTCAGTTTGTGTGAGAAGTACCTGGAAATTGGGCGTCAGATGTACTTCGACAAGATAGGTAAGGGCAGGCTTTTTAGAATTAAGATTAAAATCCTTCTTATCATGCATGATTACCTTTGAGGCATTAAAGCGTTTGCCATCTGTCTGGCTGTGTAAATTGCTATATGATTAAATATACAGCATCAAGGTAAAATATGAGTAAATTCATAGCACACATAGGGGGCCTACATGTACAGCTAAAGGAAGAGTAGTTCATATGACACTTACGACCTCTTGTATACTTTCAGGGAGCTATCCCGATGGAGCCACTGTCCACGATATTTGTCTTTTGGACTAAATGGCCATTTAAATTATGATACGGGAATGAAAGACACTTCAAAAACTTTAAGCAATAGAGAACTCTAACACTCAGACAGATTAAAGCAAAATATTTAATGTTGATATTTATGCAGGAAAGAACAGCCTTGTAACTCATCTTTGTCTTTTTAAAGGGAATATAAATATAGCAAATAAAAAGGGTTTTGTCGACCACGATCAGCGTCATTTTATGAATTTATATTCTTGTTGGATGCCTTGACCAGTCAAATTACTTTTTTTTTTTACCAATTACTGACTTTTTTGTACAATGTCCATAAATTGCCTGATTCCATTTATAGCCCTCCCTCCCAAATTAAACTACATGTACTCTTGTTCAAACAGTAAATGTTAAAATTTGAAATATATATATTTACCAGTTCACAAGGGTGAAAAAAAAAAAAGAACTGTCAACATTCTGAATACCATTGATCCGGCAATGGCTTTGTAACTGCCTGTCAACTTGCTGGTGTTACGTGACCGACTGGTATATTTTCAAAAAGAGCATCGCGCACTGAAAGCGAAAGAACGGGATCAGAGGGTATGCGAAATGTGTGATCAGGCCCCAAAGCTCTTCTCCATAAAATTCAAACATCTCTGCGTGCGTGAGTTGATACTTCAACGCAAAGAACGTATCCACTATCCACCATCCGAAATTTGTCATTGTCAAACAAGCCACTGATTGTCTAAAAACACCCTTCAGTGTGATGTGAGAAAAGTTGTACTGGTAACGAAGGCAGTGCAGAATTAGGAAAGCTTGGAAGAAAATCTGAATTATGTCCACAAAATTGCTTAGAATTGGCAAAACTCTAGAGGCTTTATCGTTGGAAACTGAAAACTCGCTGGTCAAGGCAAAGAAATTAAACGTCCATCCGCCGACTGCAGAAACGGTGATGAGGAATGTGTCCGAGAGACGGTTGCTTTGTTCGATGGAATAGCTTTGGCGGAGCAGCACTATACCGCCGACAAGACACACGATTGTGTTGTATGCAACAAAACCTATTCTATAACATACCATGATCACAGTATACTTTTCTGCCTCTGCTTCATTAAAATAATTAATTTCAGGATACATGGTTAGATATACAAAATATACGGCAACGTATCCAGTAACAACGACCACGGCAAAAACGCCATGAGAGAAAAACATATAGGTTACAAGCAGCGCACCTTTTGCCCAATGCATCTCACCACTGCCTATATGTCCTGCCTGACCATTCACCGTTATTATACCATCTTGGCGGTCAACATCAACCGCTGGCCGTTCATCATTAATCGACTGCTGCCCTTCGTTATCCAAAGAACCGGTGTTGGTCTCACTGCTGTGCCATAGGTCCAACAGCGTTCTCGTGGCTAGAAGGGTGAATTGAAGTGTAAGTGGAAACAGCATGGGGCGAACGTTCGAATTCATAGTTTGGTTCATGGGCGTTGTATTGTTGAAACACTCCCTGGTCTCGTTCTGTAGCGTATAGTCCGTCAAATTAACATCGAGAAAGGGGTCGTAGGCAGAGTGAGCCAGTATATTACAGTTAGTAAGAAAAGTTTGACACCAAACCCCTAAATTGGCACTTAAAGTCACTGTTATTCCTGTGGTTGCCAGAAGGTCTTTCCTCATGCTAAACCCCGTTAGTAGAAATGTAAGCTGAATTGTGAAGAACAATACCTTGAACGTCTCATACGCGATAGTCCATGACCTTAGATCTTGTTGAATTTGTGCAGCGTTGCTCACCTTATCATCATAATAATTCAGATTCAGATAAACGTGCATACATACTGCTTGTTCCGCAATGGAAAGACTGGCTAAGATAAGACTGCCAACTCCGAAGACAAATACACCAAAAGTCGACAAGTATCTGCTCAGAAAGTGTGCAATTCTCTGCTGTACGGTCCTGCCGGCACAATTCTGGCCTCCTAATTAGTAAGTAAATAAATGAATAATAAATAAATGATTGAATACATAAATAAAGAAAGAAACCAATTAATAACTCAGTGTCTTAAAAGCATCTTACCCTGAGTCTCCTCCTCCTCGTCCGGCATTTCAGTAAGGGCATCATGGTAAACATCAGCGCTCTCTTCCGATCCAGGAACTTCTGCCGGATTTCCCCCATGCTGCCCACAGCATGATTTGCACTTTAAATGTCTAATTGCCATGTCAATAGCCAGAAGCATTATTGCTAGTGACATCACAACTGTCAACATAATTTGGGAGTTTTTACTGTTATAACGTTTTTCCTTTTCACCCAGCCACTCCGCAAAATCGAAAGTCACGGAAAAGGTGGAGATGAGAAGAAAAAGCAGCACTGTTACACTAGACATGGCCTTCAATAAGTTTTCCTACAAAATAACTGACGGTCAATGTACCAAGGGTATTGTTTCACAGCATACAGACCTTTCCTCATTAAGTTCAGAAGACCTGTCACATTGTTAATGTGTAACTTCGTATATTATAATATAGAATTATCAGTGTAGTCACTTGACCGTCGTTGCCGCTAGACAGATACTTCAATCGACATAAACAGAGGTATGACGGAGAATTTCACCATATCTTGTCTGATATTTCTGTGTAAATATTAACAGATACCAATCAGGTGGTCGGCCAATCACTTACCGTATACGCACTAAATACTGGTAGCTTGGGCTATTCACATCAGATAAGAAACTTACGTTGAACTCGTTCTTTCCTGGAAGACAGTAAGACTGATACACATTGTCTGTATACCACATAACATTTATGTAATTTAAACACGAGGACTAAAGTTTAGCACATTGACATATTTACGCTCATTGGTATACTGTAGTAGGCAATATGTGTCCACGAGCCGTCATCACTCACCGCTCAAACATGACAGGTTTTTTTAACAACCGTGAAGATCCAGTTCCAGATGGGATATCTTCAAACCTGTTTAAGGAATGTGCAGCCCGGTTACCTAGTTGCTCACCAACATTTTAACTGGTCCACTGAATCGTGCAAAATACCCGAAATCTGGCAAACAGCCTCCATCCTACCCGTGCCAAAGGCTAAAGCTCAGTGGCGGATTTAGGGGGCGTGTCATTCGCGCTCTCTTCCGACTATCTGAACCATAGTCCTTAACCGTACCAAATGGGTCCCTTAAGTGGGTCCAGAACCCCATTCCAAGGGGAGGTGCTAGGCTTCACCATGCGGACCCCCCCCCCCTCTTCAAATAATTTTGGATCCACTCCTGAAGCTGTAGAGACTTTAAACGATCTCCGAACACTTGCACCGACACCAGTACCAATAAAGAGATCAGAAAAACTTCTCTTATCTTTTATCAATTAAGTGCCAAAGACATTTGACCCTCTCCTGTTTGCTAACTGCTTTAACAGAAGTGTAGACGATGCGCTGCCGATGTATATAAAAATACCTGAGCATCGGAATTTTAAAGATTCTTGTGCTAGAATTTTATTCCTTGATTTTACCTCAACGCTTAATACCATAATTTCCGTCAAAGGGTATGTTAAACTTTTAAATGACATCAATTTTCTATTAGCTCTGTGTGATCGGGCTTTACATTTTCTTTTACACAGAAACATTCAATCAAAATTGGCCTTAATTTTTCGGACAAAAGTTTTAAACTCTGGCAGGGATGCGTATAAACACCTTGCTCTTACTCACTGTTCACACATAATTGTGTTGCCAGGGAAGATAACCCGTATTTTAATGAAGTTTGCCTACAGTACAACATTAGTTGGTTTACTTCATGATAATGTTGAGTATAAGTACAGGCAATCGGTGGCATCGTAAGTGAAGTTGTGAGCAGCCAATGGTTTGATTTTGAATATTAGCAAAACAAAACAGATGAAGTTCCTGATAGAAATTTCGGTTCCTGGTTTCGCTTTCTAAAAAGAAATCACTACATGTACCTTTTTTATTATATCATACAAATCATACAAACATATCCGGAAATGTTACTTGTATGCTGAATTCACTAGAAAATACTTCAACACACTATCTAGTTATTACAATAACATGCAGAGTTATTTTTTTTCAGAATGACCTTGGTAATGACCTTAATTCAGACCATGAAACATAAACCCAAATAAACAGACTCAGTGAAAGTTATACAAGTGTACATAGAAACAGATCATACCATGATAATACATTTAAGCATAATGTGAAAATGATGAATGAGTTTACTAAAATTAATATCATAAGAAATAGCCGGATTCATTTGCAAAACATTAAATTTATACACTAGTACCTGGAAAAAATATAAATTTGACAATGCAGTAAAATTAATCACAATTATGCAATGAAAAGTATAATTAAAATATCACACATGGT
Organism: Lingula anatina; assembly: GCF_001039355.2. The sequence continues at coordinate 153,687 of NW_019775771.1, forward strand.
CACATTATTTCATAGCAGTGGAGAAATTATGTTACACAAAAAACTGAAATGTGAAACATGTTTGCTTTTATTATTAATTTATTGCTATATTCTTGGCAGCAAAACCTGAGAAACACACCAACAGTAAGCAAAGATTCCCAGTTAACAAACACTTCCATAAAAACCATATCGATACTGTTGCTAGAAATATAAAAACCAGGGCCCGGTTTCATCAAGGCTGGATAGCGCTATCCTATGGCTAAAAATGGCCGCTATCCTCTGGATAGAGCTGTCCAGAGGATAGTGCGTTTCATCAACAGTGGATAGCGTTATCCAGAGGATAAATCAGCTTATCCAGAGGATAAAGTTGTCCGCTCGAAATAGGTGGGATAAATCTGCTATTATGCTGTTAAATCATCAAAAATGGCGAACCTGTTTGCTTTGGAAGTAAATCCTATGAGATTTCACAGGCGTAGAATGATTAGAAAGAGAATTTTAGAAGATGTATGTTTGCTTTTGATGATTTAAGTGATGCTGAATCAATAGATTACATAACAGACTTTATCAAAGTTGACATCGCGCCTGCTACGAACAAAATCCATGCAATCTCCCTGAGAGACCAATTATCTTTATTTTACTAAAACATACCTTTTAAATCGACGAAAAATGTCTACACTGCTATTGACAGAATCTGCCAAATGTGCCAATCAGCCATTTTGTTAGAAAGTATGTCACGACCTTGCCCTTCAACTGTGTAATCTGTGTAAACATTGCATGAGGCACAACTAATGCAATGTGATGTGTTATCGACACTGACACTAAAATATCNCGGGTCACTTTTAGGGAATTTATGCTGTTTTTTCACTTTTTTCAGCATATATGCAGCACCGATAACAAAATAAGTGGAAAACTATCTTACCTTTTGGCTTGAAACTTATAGAACTGGGCCCGGTTTCATCAAGGCTGGATAGCGCTATCCTATGGCTGAAAATGGCCGCTATCCTCTGAATAGAGCTATCCAGAGGATAGTGCGTTTCATCAACAGTGGATAGCGTTATCCAGGGGATAAATCAGCTTATCCAGAGGATTAAGTTGTCCGCTCGAAATAGGTGGGATAAATCTGCTATCATGCTGTTAAATCATCAAAAATGGCGAACCTGTTTGCTTTGGAAGTAAATCCTATGAGATTTCACAGGCGTAGAATGATTAGAAAGAGAATTTTAGAAGATGTATGTTTGCTTTTGATGATTTAAGTGATGCTGAATCAATAGATTACATAACAGACGTTATCAAAGTTGACATCGCGCCTGCTATGAACAAAACCCATGCAATCTCCCTGAGAGACCAATTTTCTTTATTTTACTAAAACGTACCTTTTAAATCGACAAAAAATGTCTACACTGCTATTGACAGAATCTGCCAAATGTGCCAAGTCAGCCATTTTGTAGAAAGTATGTCACGACCTTGCCCTTCAACTTCAAATTTGTGTAAACATTGCATGAGGCACAACTAATGCAATGTGATGTGTTATTGACACTGACACTAAAATATCCTGTAGATATTTTCCCCATTATTTTAATGAATGTACCATCTTGAAATATACTTACAATTTTGTTTATAATGGGTTATTTATTTTCCAAATATGGTATAGACCACTTTTTGTTAGCAACTATCATGGCTTTTATAATGTTTATAGCAACCAACTGCATTATGGGAATGTCTTTTTCCAAATATGGTATTGGATAATTTTTTATCCATTGTATTACTATCATGCTCTTTATCCAGCCTTTATGAAACACAAATTTACACAGAGGATAACTATCCAGAGAATAAGAGATTTATACCATGGATAGTGTTACCCACAGGATAGCCTATCCAACCTTGATGAAACCGGGCCCTGATGAATATTCATAATACGCAGGTCAAGTTCGAAAATCAGCATGATTGGGCCATTTTTAGGGAATTTATGCTGTTTTTACACTTTTTTCAGCATCATTTATGCAACACCGATAACACGATATTTGAAGAACTGTTTTACCTTTTGGCTTGAAACTTACAAAACTGATAAATATTCATAATTCGCAAGTCAAGTTCGAAAATCAGCATGATTGGGCCATTTATATGGAAGTTATGTTGTTTTTTCACTTTTTTTCAGCATATATGCAACACCTATAACACATTTTAAGGAAAATTGATTGGCCAATTGTCTTGAAATTCACAGTAGTGATCAGTGTTACTGAAATACAGATTAAGTTTTGAAAATAAGCTTGATCAGTTAAAGTTTGGTGAAGTTATACCTTTTTTTTGTATATAAGTGTTTTTCCTCAAATTTAATTCTCAGGCATGTTAACAGTCTCATTTTTTAAATAATTAGATATTTTAAGTTGTTCTTTTGACATTTTCGGCATCTTAACAACCTTGTTAGTCGATTATATAAAAATGATGGTAAACCTGATATTGTGTATTGTTTAATAAGTGTCAAAAATGGAAAAAAAACACATATCTTTACAGTTTGTCAGATTCAACCATTCACTATGTTCAGAATCTCAGAATGGAGCAAGTTGGACATTTATAATTGTTCTATTGATATTTTTGCTTTAACTACATATTTTTTTGATTGATCATATAAATTGACAGTAAATTGATTATTTTGTTTTATGTTTAAAAGGTGTTGAAAATGGAAATAAACTCTTTCAATACAGTTTTCTCTTGTTTACATTTTGGGATTTTCAAAGTATGACTCTGAACTCTATGGGCTAGTCACATTTTCTGAATATCCATGATACTTTTATTTTATTATTAAAAAATTTATGGTTATTATGCTGTTAAGCATTGTGTAATATTGCATCAAAATTGAACAAAACCCTATTCTGGGCGCTGCCTCCGTAGTGGCGGTGAAAGGAAAACCATGTTACTTGCTCTTTCCACACTTACAGGAAAGAAACATAGGACTGAAATATAGCTTCAGTTGTAAAATTGTCTCATTAGTTTATTGTTTGGAAGTCATACAGGTTTTTTGTGAAAATTTTTATCTTTCACATGTTGCAATTTTCAATGTGGGACTTATTGCTCCCTTGGGCATGAAGCCCAGTGGTGATCAAATTTTCTTAATGTCCATGTTTTTAATAGTAGATATTTTAAAATTGGTGGTATTTATACAGTTAATCTTTATGTAATGTTGCATCAAAATTGACAAAAAACCTACTTTGTGCTCTGCCACCATTAATATTATGTAAAGTAGTGTTACTTTCTATTTTTTAACTAGTCTTACAAGAATGATTCTTAGGATTGACATACAGCTCATATTATAAAACCAGCTCTATTGGATTATCATTTTTATTAAATTATGCATTTTTTTGTGAAATTTTCATTTTTCTCATTCTGGCACTTTCTAATTGTAAACTTGAACTTCGATGGGCCTGAAGCCTTATGCTTTTACTTTCATCAGTGTTACCTGTTGTGCATAATTAAAATTTGATGTTGACTGTGCAGTTAAACATAATGTATTATTGCATCAGAATTGTCAGTCTCCTGTTTTTGTGCATTATTGTTTTCTGCTTTTCTTAAGGTGTGACTTATGGGCCTGAAGACCTTTGATAGACAAATTCCCCTTGGGTATTCACTAGGCCAAGTTTAGTGCTATAAACTCATTTGCCTAATTAAGTGTCCATTAAATGAGATTTCATAAAGCACACTTGTTGATATTTCCCTGTAAACTCCCAAAGGTTAAGCTCTCTGCTAGATAACATAGTGGCCATAATAAGGAAGCAGTGAATAACAGCTTCATTAGATAATATTTTTGTTGTTTTCTTTTTAATTTTTTCTCCAACACTGGCATTTATAAGATGTGACTTTTAACTCACATCCACCTGAGGCGCCGCACATTTTCTGTATTTCCACATAAGCAGTTGTATTGGTATTCATGTCTTTAAACACTATGTAATATTATCTTATGCACTGTCATCATTTTTCATATATTGGGACTTTCATCATGTGAATTTTAACTCTCATGGTCCTGAAACTGTAATCTTATTGAAGGGGTGGATTGAGACCATCTTCTGGGTCTCCTGGAAGACAGTCAGATTTTAAAGTTTATATTGATGGGTATCTATTTTTTTCTGTTGGAAGACCATCAAAATGGAGGATGGATCAACAAAAATACTTTAGAATACTGTCAGAAAATATTTCTGACCGACCGGATGGCCTTGTGGTTAGAGTGTCCGCCTCCGGAGCGGGAGGACGTGGGTCCAAACCCGTCCGGGGACATACCAGTCCTTTATAAACGGTACCTGCTGTCTCTCCGCTTGGCACTCAGCACTAAGGGGTTGAAGCAGGGGCCTGGTCAGGCAGTGCAGAAATGATACATTAGCTATGAGCGCCTAATATGGCAGCCGAGCTGTATGCTCCCCAGGGAGGCGAGACAGTCTACGGAGTGCACCAGTGCAAAAATGACCAGGCTTCCTTGACTTTAATATTAATATATAATTGTATAACATAATTGTATAACTTCAACCTTTGGGTTGCGATTCTCCAATAAAGATTATTATTATTATATTATTATTATAAAATACTTTACAATACTGTCAGAAAATATTTCTGGATCTGCTCCTGTTATTGACCATGTTACCTGTTGTGCATGATGAAAAATCAGTGTTGACTGACTGTGCTATTATAAGCATTATTTATTATTGCATCAAAATTGACAAAATGACCTCTTTTGCATCTTTTTTTCTGTTTTTTTAGTCTGTACATTTGACAGCTTTGCTGCCTTGTTTATCAATTAAAAGCCAAATAAACGATTTTTTAATAACAAAGAAATTTCTCTCCAGATGTACCCGTTTTACTAACCTCCCATCAAATTGCCGCCTCGTAACAAACCCATTGGACACTTGTTGCCAGACTCCACAGTGTGACCCAGAGACGACCACCACTCCACCACCATTCCCCATCCCAACCAGGAAACCATCCGCTGTCACTGGACAGAGAGGTAGGTAGAAAACAAGTGGAATTTAAGACAGACTTTTAATTGCCATGGTAACCATTACCATTACCATTACCATTACCATGGTTACCATTACCATACCAACCAGGAAACCATCTGCTGTCACTGGACAGAGAGGTAGGTAGAAAACAAGTGGAATTTAAGACAGACCTTTAATTGCCATGGTTACCATTACCATTACCATTACCATGGTTACCATTACCATACCAACCAGGAAACCATCTGCTGACTGGACAGAGGTGTGGGTAGAAAACATGGAAAGAAGTGGAATTTAAACAGACTTATAGCTTTTGCCAAGGATTGTTGATTTCTTTTTGTTTATACATGAACGATGTATATCTCTAACAAAAATTTAAAAAATCATGTGATAATTGTTTACTGATAAATACATTTAAGACTGCATAGACAGAAAGCTGGTTGTTTGAGTGCTGTATTCATTCCCTCAAGACCCCTCCCCTATGTAAAACTGCACACCATTTTTTCCTTTTCATCTCTATATATTGATTGTCCTTGAACATTCTTAGAGAACTACTGTGTGTACAGTGATGGCCGCCGATTTAAGACTGGTCAACAATGGAAGGATAACTGCCAGAGCTGCACATGCCTGGACGACACCACAGGAAGCCTCAGATGTGTGGATGAGTAAGTTATTTTGATATTTCTAGTAAATTGATGATGTGATAACACCGACAACGTTACAAATAGATACTTCTGCATTTATTAGTTTGTTTAGATTTTGTATTTATGTCCTCCACAGGGGCTCCTGCAATGAAACTGAGGATCCGTGTAACAGAAAGTCCACCCTCCATTAGTTTAGCCTAACCTAAGTGGGTCAAAATCTAGGGCGAGGCCTACCTGTACGAATGAGTGGAAGCAGACTCTCTGTCACGTTACACCCCCTATATAGATGTGATAATCCTCTTCAGTTATATACACATAAGAAACGCTATATTATATAATACATTATTACAGATGCCCACAATACACCAACCTTCCCTCCAACTGTGTCCTGGAGACCGACCCCACCAACCCTTGCTGTAAGAGACCCAGGTGTTCAGGCACTACAGGGAGCATCACAGGCACCAGACCTCCCACAGGTGTGACCCCCAAACCAGGCATGACTCCCAAACCAGGCGTGACCCCCAAACCAGGCACCCCCACAGGCACCACTGGCTCCATCACAGGCACTGGCACTGTGCCAGTTCCTGGAACACAGGGTAGCTTCACTGGAGTCGGCGTGGTGCCATCCTCTGTTGGCTCCATAACTGGAACGAGAAGTAAGTTATTAGTATTATTATTATGCATTTTATATGTAAATATAGCTGTTTTGTTGCTTTATTACTTGTTTCCAGTACTTTTCCTTTATTAGTCATGAGACCTGTCACATCGTAAAATAATTTCCTCTGTCAATATAGATGAAAGAAATTAGATCATGCCATAGTGTGGAAAGCAGCCCATTTCAGTGACTATTTCATATTTACATATGGTTTTTGGCACTGCGATAAAATTCTTTGGGTTAATAGTGCATAATAAGTTTAAATACACTATTATAATGTGTAGGTCTTTTACCTTAATAAGACCAAGGGAAGGATAAATTTTAGAATAATCATGCTTTTACCCTTATAGATAGAGTTTAAATAAGTAATACAATAGAAAGAGAAATAAATGGTCTTGCTGTGTTCTGTTTCAGATGGCTGCTACTACAACGGTAGGATATACTCTCAGGGAGAGAACTGGAATGATGGATGTGACTACCAGTGTACTTGTGAAGACGCCATCAGAGGATTCTACAGATGCACAGAAATGTGAGTTGGCGCAGAAATCTTAATATTTGGAACTGTCAGATGTGCCAAAAAATATTTACAAACTTTCCAGTCGTAAGTGCCTGTGCAGTGGCATCTCTCCATAAAAGTTACATATTTAACTGTGATTGATGATAAAGGAAGATGTTAGATCGGCAATACTTAACTCTCATATTCGTATGAAAGTACTATTCTCCCAGTAAATGCTGGTTTGTAAATTAATCACTTTAATTTGTTTTGGTACAAAAGAAAAAAAAGTTATATTTCTTACTGTCAGGTATTTGAAAAACTCATTATTCTTATTACTAGGTGTGTTACCTACCCCGACCTACCATCCACATGCAAGCTTGTCAATGTGATTGGACAATGTTGCCCAACTGTTAACTGCCAAGGCACCCTCCCTGGTGGCACCACAGGCACTAACCCAGGTGGTACCGGCACAGGCACCCTCCCTGGTGGCACCACAGGCACTAACCCAGGTGGCACCGGCACAGGCATCTTCCCTACTGGTATCACAGGTGGTGGCATCATCCCAGGTGGTATTGGCACAGGCACCCTCCCTGGTGGTATCACAGGTGGTGGCATCATCCCAGGTGGTACTGGCACAGGCACCCTCCCTGGTGGTATCACAGGTGGTGGCGTCATCCCAGGTGGATCCACTGGAAGCATTACTGGATATAACAGTAAGTGGATATTGTACTAAGTAGGATGAAGTTTACCTGTAAGGCTTATGGACAACATTAAAGATCCAACCCACATTTTTTTTGTTTCCACAAATGCTTTCTTGTGTTGGGGATATAACTCTGCTAAACAGAAGGGAAGAGGTTTATGATTGATTCAGTACTGCAGAATGGCCTTTCTTGTATTTGTTATCAATAAACCCTATTTGATGTTTTAAATCGATGCCAGGTATGACTTTTAACACAAAATTAATGATACCCAAATTATTTCTTGTTTTATAAGAAAAGGTGGAACCCAGAAATTTTGACTGTTCTGTAATGTTAAAGACAGAGAAGCCACTTTTTGGTTTCAAAATAAAGCAAACTTTCTCATGTGTTCACATCATTTGACATACTGACATTACTTTAATAATGAATTTCATGTTGAATTCAGGTACACTGAATTAGATATAATAATAAACCATTTCTAGGCATGTGTCTGTACAAGAACAGGCTGTATAATGAAGGAGCTAAGTGGAATGATGGATGCCAGTATGAATGTGAGTGTACTGATGGCAAGATGGGATTCTGGAAGTGCAGAGACCTGTAAGTACTATGATTAAGAGTTCTCTGTATGATCATGTAGGTCTTTAACATTGCATTTATATCTTTAGCATGATTGAAATAGAACTTGTCTACTGTTAGTTTTACTGTTTTTTTCTTTTTCTTTCTCTCTCTCTCTCTCTCTCTCTCTTTGTAGAAATGATTCTTAAGATGGTTTTTCACAACAATAAAATAATTTATCCCTGCCTAATTTGTACTTCAGTTTGTGTGACTGCCCAGGCATAATATGGCACAAATGATAACATGAACTGACATGTCCATAATCAAAACCATATAACCAAAAGAATATTATTCATGTGCTTTTTAGATCTTGAATTTTTTTGATTTGTGACTTTTACAATATTAATCATCATACTAATTATCCACACTGTATACCTCTTTCCACCAGCTGCCCTAAGTATGAAAACCTCCCCTCTGACTGCACCCTGCAAACCGTGGCTGGAGAGTGCTGCAGGAAACCCAGGTGCACCAACACTCCTGTCAATGAACTCATAGGCACATATCCACCAGCCCTCACAGGGTACCGCCCTGGCATCATCCCTGGTGGGAACCCTAGTAGTACTCTTGGCACCATCACCGGTATAGGAGGAAGCACCACTGGCACAGGAGGAAGCACCACTGGTACAGGAGGAAGCATCACCGGTACAGGAGGAAGCACCACTGGCACAGGAGGAAGCACCACTGGTGTTGTGATTCCTGGAACCGTCGGAGGAATTACTGGAACGAGAAGTAAGTGTCTTTTGTGGAAAATAGGCCTGGTTTGTCTGAGAAAGGCACTTAAAGTCTGTGGATAAATATAGGTTAGGGAATTTTTTTGTGGAAATATGATATTAATGTACAATTGAATGTGATGAGACAGGTATGTATGGCAGGGGCATCTTATTGGGCCGAGGTCTCTAAGGTCAAGGTTAAAATGTTGGAACATATTGAAAATATTAATTGTATTGCTTTTATGGATGATTAATATTTTTGAAAAGAAATTGATATCATATTCATGTTGGTCTCTTTTTTTTAGTTATATTGTGGAAAGTAATATGGGACTTAACACTTTTGGATTTATCCCTCTTGAATACAGATATTTGTTTTTATTACACTTCATTCTCTTTATGGAGTTCTTGGTTATATTTAAGGGAACAAATCATAATGTAAGCAACATATTCTTATTTCTTGAATTGTTTTTGTTTTACAGATGGCTGTGTGTACAATGGCAAGACCTACAAACAGGATGAGAGTTGGTCTGATGGCTGCCAGTACGACTGCCAGTGTTTGGATGCCAAGACTGGACAGTACAGCTGCAGAGAAAAGTAAGTTCTAAATGATTCAATTTGAATAAATTGATCCATTTATCGTGTTCACATCAATTTTGAAATAATTGCCCCAAGAAAATGTTGGCATCCAGCTGTTGTATTCTGGGTCAATCAAATGTAACTGTTGGAGAGTGGTTTAAAGAATATGATTTTTATGAATTTGTAGGAACTCATTTTATTTATCTTCTTGTATATGACTATCTCTTCGTGTCATTTTGCTGTTATATTTTTACAAATTTCTACGTGCCACTTTGTGAGAAACACCCTACCAAACTCTTTAATGTGTGAGATCCTTCATCTGTAAGAACTGCCTTCTTAGTCTCTGATGATGTTTAATAAGCATTGTACCTAATTTTGAGAGATTACTCACATACATTGGCTTTCCATCTTGTATGCTTTTGACAAAGCTGAGCAAAATGCTGTAAATGTCCGAAATGGTATAATCGTTATATCCATGACTTTGAAAAATCACATGAATTATGAATTTCAAATTCAATTTTTCCTTAGGTGTCCAAGCTACACCAACTATCCATCATATTGCTCTCTACAAACAGTACCAAACCAGTGCTGTAAGAAGCTTGTCTGCTCAGGTGAGGTCATTCATATTTGCATATTCATTAGCATATTCATCAATCTTCTCATTAGCATATCTATTTGCATACCAGTTAGCATATTCATTAATATAATGGGTAAAAATCTCCTTAACACTCATTACTATAAAGATCCAGAGAGAGCATGCATATTTGGGTAGATTTAACCATTTCCATATATTGCTTTCATTGAAGACTAACAGAATTTTTTAAGGGTCTTGTAAAATTAATAATTGTGTTGACTGAATTAACTTTTGAAAAGTGTAGGCTTGCATGGTTGGTTCTGTCTGAGTCAATATGTGATATTGAATACTATGATGCAGCGCACTATATGAATAGCCATATTACACCCCATGTTTGTTGATATAGGACCAGCAAACATTGGAAGCACTACTGGCACGAGCACAGGAACAGGTACAGGCACAGGAGGTGTCAGGCCATGTGTGGACATTCTCCCTAACTGCAATGAGTACAACTTTGCCGAGGCCTGCACAGGACAGTACTTGGGATGGGCCGTGAAGAACTGTGTCAAGACATGCGGACTGTGTGGTTAGTGTTTATATATATGTAATATAATGGAGCCTTACAGGCCAGTGTGACAGGAATGGTAGTGCTCTAGAAACAGTTGTCCTTTTTCCAATACTCTGTACATGCGACATTTGTTCCATATACTAACTTCAACCTGTACCAATTATATTGGACCCCGAACTTCATTCCTATGACTACCATTCCTGTTGAAATGGAAAATGTTGTGCATGCCATGAAACATAGTCTATACTTTCACGTAAACCTTATTTCACTTGGTATATTTGATTGATTTATCAAAACATTTGTCTTATAATTTGTGGGCACTTTTTTTTCAAAGAATATTGATAGATTTATATTTTTATTTTCTTCAATGTTTCAGACTACCTCACAACCACTCCATTGCCAACAGATGGCTGTGTCAACAAGCTGTCCAACTGTGATCAGTTTGAGGACTCTGCATGTACTGGACCATACAAGGCCTGGGCTAAAGCAAACTGCCCAAGAAGATGTGGTCTGTGTGGTAAGTGCGCAGCTTGACATGGAATTATTTGATGGTGAATAGTGAATAAATACATTATTTTCAATATAGATTGGAAAGATACCAAATAATCAACAGTGCTTTGAATCAGAGGGATTATTCTGTCGAGTAAGAGTGGAAATTCTTTGCTTCCCTGTCCAAGTGATTGTATAAACCTGATATTTTTTTTAATAAGTCCAAACTATTCAAAAAAATATTTTTTCAGATGAGCTCATCAAGAAAACTTCACCTTTAGGTTCTACAATCTTGTTTTTAAGGGACAGCCCTAGACCAGTCTGCTGTAGATAACAAAATTAATAAGAAAGTTCTGTATTAGGTCAAATTAATATTACTCTCACCAATCAAAAACTCTTTTCAGACGAGCTGAAACCAACCACGCCATCCCCAGATGGTTGTGTAGACTTGATCGACTGTGAACCCTACACCAAGTCTGTCTGTACCAATCCAACCTACATCCCATGGGCCAAGGCAAGATGTGCCAAATTCTGTGGATTCTGTGGTAAGTTTGAAAGGTTTATCATGATAGATTTTAACTGAATCGATATTATTTCATTTTTTAAAGTAATTCTTTATTGGCTACATATTATTCAGTTATATAAGATCAAAGTATTAGTTGAACATAGTTTTATCATAGTACATTTTAACAAAATTTCCAGATAAAGCTACAATGTATATGATCCAATGTATCCTTTCCTTTTGGCTCCCTCTCCTCAATTTTTGGTTGGCACAGGTTATTATTATTATAATTGTTGTTGTTAATATTATTATTACAGGTAGTGGCACTGGCAACAGTGGTTCTGGCACAAACTCAGGTGGTGCAGGATCTGGCGGAATCACCAGTGGTCCAGGATCTGGCATAATCTCCGGTGGTGCAGGATCTGGCGGAATCACCAGTGGTCCAGGATCTGGCATAATCTCCGGTGGTGCAGGATCTGGCGGAATCACCAATGGTCCAGGATCTGGCATAATCTCCAGTGGTGGATCAGGATCTATAATCAATGGTCAAAGTGAGCATTGCATTTTAATTGGAATTTTTCTATTTCAACATTAAAATAAGAGTGAATTGTATAAAAGATACTGGCTGAAGTATATCCTAATCTTTGAAAGTTTTTTTTTTTTTTTTGCAATATAAAAACTGTGATTAACAGAGTTTACATAGGTTATTTCACAAACCAGTCAATAATTGTCAGCTGCATTCTTTTTAAGCTGATTTTTGATTTTTTTGCTTCTTTTAAGGTGGCTACTGTTTATACAACGGAATTCAGTACACACAGGGACAAACGTGGCGTGATAAGTGCTTATACTCTTGTACCTGTACAAACGCACTGACAGGAAACTACAATTGTCAGACACTGTAAGTATGGATCATGGTAGTTTTAAAAAGGTTTTTGGTATTGTTTATGATACAGTAAAATAACCCGAATTGTATTTTTCCATTGCCAGGTGTAAAAAGTAAAAGAAGATATTAGTCCATGGATTTTATGCTTCTTGGAATTTTTTGGTGTCAAATAAAATTTAAGATACAAAAAAACGGGACTACAGAGGATATGTGAAAAGTTCTACTTTCTTAAAGATTGAAAAAGCAATTGTCATCAGTATTTTTTTCGCAGAACTTGAAATTTTTATTGTAAGAAATTAACCATCCAAATGAAGCACTATACAAAACAACATTGAGCACTGTTTCATATTATTTATCAATTCACGTTTCCATTCTTTGTTTTAGATGTCCCCAATGGCAGCTCCCATCAATCTGCTCCCTGAAGCCAGCACCGGCGGGCAAGTGTTGTCCAATCCCATCCTGTCCATCCTACATAACCATCACCTACCCTGGAGGGCTAACAGAGGCCACACTGCCATAATAACTTGACCAGT
>NW_019775771.1:167010-200658 GCF_001039355.2 Lingula anatina
AATTGACAAAATGACCTTTTTTACATCTTTATTTTCTGTTTTTTGTCTGTACATTTGACAGCTTTGCTGCCTTGTTTTCAAGTAATTCTTTCTGTTATTCACTACATATTATTCATTTATGTAAGATCAAGGTATAAGTTGAACATAGTTTTACCATAGTACATTCTAACAAATTGTCCAGCTAGAGCCCCAATGTATGTGATGCAATATATCCTTTCCTTTTGGCTCCCTTTCCTCAATTATTGGTTGGCACAGGTTATTATTATTATAATTGTTGTTGTTAACATTATTATTACAGGTAGTGGCTCAGGCACCAGTGGAACTGGTTCTGGCACTGGCAACAGTGGTTCTGGAACAAACCCAGGTGGTGCAGAATCTGGCACAATCACCGATGGTACAGGATCTGGCACAAACCCAGGTGGTGCAGGATCTGGTACAATCACCGATGGTACAGGATCTGGCACAAACCCAGGTGGTGCAGGATCTGGTACAAACACTGGTGGCACAGGATCTGGCACAATCATTGGTGGTACAGGATCTGGCACAAACACCGGTGGTGTAGGATCTGGCACAATCACTGGTGGTACAGGATCTGGCATAAACACTGGTGGTACAGGATCAAGCATTACTGGTGGTGGATCAGGATCCATAATCAATGGTCAAAGTGAGCATTGCATTTTTATTGGAATTTTTCTATTTCAATATTAAAATAAGAATGAATAGTATAAAGGATACTGGCTGAAGTATATCCTAATCTTTGAAAGTGTGAGTTTTTAAAAAAAATTTCAATATAAAAACTGTGATTAACAGAGTTTACGTAGGTTATTTCACAAACCAGGCAATAATTGTCAGCTGCATTCTTTTAAGCTGATTTTTGATTTTTTTGCTTCTTTTAAGGTGGCTACTGTTTATACAGTGGAATTCAGTACACACAGGGACAAACGTGGCGTGATAAGTGCTTATACTCTTGTACCTGTACAAACGCACTGACAGGAAACTACAATTGTCATACATTGTAAGTATGGATCAAGGCAGTTTTAAAAAGATTTTTGGTCATGTTTATGATACAATAAAATAACCTGAATTGTATTTTTCCATTGCCAAATGTAAAAAGTAAAAGAAGATACATGTATTAGTCCATGAATTTTATGCTTCATGGAATTTTTAGTGTCAAATAAAATTTAAGATACATAAAAAACAGGACTACAGAGGATTTGTTGAGAAAGTTGTACTTTCTTCAAGATTGAAAAAGCATGCAAGTGTCATCAGTATTTATTTCGCAGAACTTGAAATTTTAATTGTAAGAAATTAATCATCCAAATGAAGCACTGTACAAAACAACATTGGAAATTGTTTCATGTTATTTATCAATTCACTTGTCCATTCTTTGTTTTAGATGTCCCCAATGGCAGCTACCATCAGTCTGCTCCCTGAGGCAAGCACCTGCCGGCAAGTGTTGTCCAATCCCATCCTGTCCATCCTACATAACCATCACCTACCCCGAGGGGCTAACAGAGGCCACACTGCCATAATTATTGACCATTACAGTGATAAACAGGACTGACCAATGGACATTGTTATATTGACCTCAGACCAGTGATATTTATAGGACATATTTACAAAGATATCTTTGCGCAGAGAGAAAAAATTTACAAAAAAAAAAAAAAAAAGGATTTTGCATTTAAATAACAAAAAGTATTAGGACATTTAGAATTAAGCAGCTGACCTATTGATATTTTGTAAAAAAGTTTAAAAAGACTTGGCAATGCATATTCCATTTTGTGGTAGTTCTTCAGCTGATTTGAAATGTCACTTTTGTTATTTGTAATGTCAGTTTTAGATTTGTTCCTGAATAAATGTATAGCACAGCAAAACAGCATTTCTTATTTTCATTGAAAGACTGCTTAATCGTCTAGCACATTTTTTTTTCAGGAAGGATAAAAAAAAGCAATTTTTTTTTCATTTGAATTTAACAATTAGGGGTAATCATTAGCATTGTTACTAAAGTCATATCAAAATGAAATATTAAAAGATTTGTGTGGGAATTTTAGTTTTATTATGTTTATGGCATAAGTTGGATCTGACCTCATGGGCGAAATCCACATGATTCCATTGTTGTGCCCGAAACCGCTATTAGATCCAAGTCCACTGCAGAAGTAGTCGGCCGTGCTGCTTTATCCACAGAGGCTTCCTCAAAGGTTGTCTTCCATAACCTAATCGGAGTTTTATTTTATTATCCGAAATTTTCATAATGAAATTTATCAGTACGG
The DNA here is from genome assembly GCF_001039355.2 of Lingula anatina. The sequence continues at coordinate 169,281 of NW_019775771.1, forward strand.
TGCACGCATGTTTTTATTTCAATTCAATTATTTTAATACTAGTACTTAGTCGATTTGATAGTTTATCTATTCACCTTTCTTCAATTCTATTCTATTCTAATAATTATTTGATCATTACATTTTACATTATAGTAGACTGGTGTAGTATTTTAAGGTCGTTTTACATGGTTTTTAGCTTCATATGATTAACAGGTCAAAAATGACAGTTGACCGTGAGCAGACTCCACATGAGTTTTGGCCGGAGATGAAAATTCTATCAGTCCAACGTGGGTTCCCGATGGAGAAATCTTCGATTGTAGATCAATCACATCCACTTGTGCCTGTGTTTTGAAAAAACGTTGATAAGACGGTAAGGGCTGATAGTTTGATTTGCTTTCTAAATGTACAGTCGCAATGTAGGTGATGCATATATCAGATATAGACACTTTGGTTGGAAAGGGCAAATGTATAGGTTTACCGTAGTTCCCCCGAATTTCACTGAAGTTCTATAATTAGCACAAAAAATTCTCGATTAGATTGGATCGCGGTTATTCTTAAAGGGAAACCGACATTTAATATTAATTTTACTGAAATTTCCTTCAACATCTGGACACTGACAAACATAATTCCGTAGCTTTCGTTGTGATGTTCGATGTGCAAATTCCATACATCTTATTCCTTCATGCATGTTGTATCTTTTGATGGAAAAATTCTAATTCCACGTTAACGCCTCACCTAGTATTGATTTTCAATGATGTTCTTGCATAAATAAAATTGAAGTGTTTAATTTTTTTTATTATTTAACAAATTATCAATTAGTTAATTTATACGTTTATTTATTTACATACCTCATATGGACGCACCCTCCCTAAACTTTCGCTAAAACCAACGTTTGACAGCTATTACATGTAGACCGCTTTGAGACTATTACTATTGTTCCCAGTGGTCCAGATACCAAGAAGTGATATTTCCTTGTATGTTTACCTACATCTGCATTCGCTTGGATACCAAATAGCGGAGTGTCACTCAAGGCCAATAAAGATACTACGTAGAATGGTAATATTCAGGAGGGACCACATAAACCTAACAGAAGACTAAAAAGATATATCCCTGTTTGAGGTTAGGTAAGGCCTGGACAAAATTGATGTAATTTTGCCCATGGGTAAAGGTATGCCAGAAAAAGGGGCATCAGTATTTGCATATGTGCGGAAGACCGCTTTATCACCCTTTTTAGGAAATTACAAGGAAACATCCGAAATGCTTAGGGATATATACTCTTAATTTCAGTGCGCATGCGTTGGGCTGTTTCCAAAACAAGTCGTCCGGTAAATGTGACGTAAATCTGAACAGTGGTACCTTATGAAGGTCTCCCTGGAATACCTGTAAACTGACCAATGACAGAGAGATTTTTAGTCGGGTCACCGACCTGCTGACTCTCTGTGTGCGTAGGCTGAATGAAATGATATGTAACGTCAAGATTGCATGACGAGTTATCAGAGATGCCAGAATAATGAACATTCAAACTGTAAGTTGAAAAGTACAGACAGAGATTCCTTTGAAAAGATGGGACGGTGAAGACGGCAGTGATACCGAGGATATAAGACATTTGATTTACTTGTATGGAAGATGTTTGCGTCCAAGACATTTCGAGCTGATGCCATTTGATCTGGGGAATAAAACGGATGATAAATCTTGATGCAACAGGGAGCAAACTACCACGTGGCCACTGTGGAAAAAGATGGCCATTTCCACCAGGTTGGGAACAGTTAACCTTTGTCTTTTGCTTTTTGTACGGAAAATGACACTTTGTGGAATGTTGAAGGTTGAGATTGAAGTGGAGGGGCTTACAACGAACGCGGTAGTAGCATAATGTTGATGTTGTTCAGTAAATGGAAGACAGGCGTATTTATGATAGTCAGGATATGCGTCACCAAGAAACCAGGGATAAATAGACTTGTGATTGACTTACATGTAAGTGAAACTATTATTGTCATGAAACAAAATTATTCAACTTAGTCATTACTACCGTCAAAGCAGCCTCAATGTTTGTCTTAATCAATTGCTCCACATGCCTTCATATGACTAGGTTCATATCATATAGTACATAGCAGTAAATGCATTCTTGTTGAGAAAAACATCGCTGTTATCTGCATTGGTTTATATAATTGTAATGTGAATAAATTTGTTACAAATTCAACTCTTTCATCGTCTGTATTTACCACACGTGGTCGACTTGTCGTCGTAATGTAAAATTGCTTTATTTATTTTACCCAAAAATGCCTCCAAATTTTGAATAAGAAATTGCGTTGAATCTATCATTCAGAGGTTACATAAAATTTACCGAATCTCTTGGTTTGAATAGTTGTAACCTCATAAAATAGAAAAAGTAATTCGTAGCTATATTTGTACCTTTAAAATATTTTCTTAAAACTGTTTAACTATGTTGCATTGCTAATTTCAGTTAAGATCGGTATTGATTGAAATCGGATAAAACAAAACATATCTTTTAATCCCGCCTCATTATTTTTTTAATGAATTTTGCCCAAAAGTTTGGTTTATAACCATACATTGGAATCGAATAGAACAAAACAATCGAATGTTGCCTAATAAATTTCTGATATTTTTTTTCCAAAAAGTCAAATCTGCGCAGACAAAAAATAAAACACGTAGGGCAAAAATTTGGGTGGGTTACCGGGTGAGAACCGCCGGCATGTCAGATCTGAAGTTACAGGATTGATTCCTAAATACGGTAAATTTGTGTTTAAAAAAAAGAGAATTCGTACCATAACTATAAAGGCGAGAAACAAAGTTTAGGGTGGGTGGTTGGGTGAACAGAGCAACTGGTAACGTTGCTGACTGTGAACCAGAAGGTTACAGGATCGATTCCTAAACACGACACATTTTTGTAAAATTAAAAAAAAAGAGTATTAGTCCCATAACTATAAAGGGAAGATGCAAAGTTTAGGGTGGGTGGTTGGGTGAATAGAGCAACTGGTAACGTTGCAGACTGTAGACCAGAAGGTTACAGGATCGATTCCCATGGAACATTCATTTTGTAGAAAAAAGAATTGGACTGCATTTACTATAAAGTTTTGTTTAAAATAGCACGGAATTCTTTGGGGCCAATGGCTCAGTTGGTACCACCTCTGATTCTAAAGTTATAGAAAAAAAGAATAGGAGATCGAAATGGACTAAGTCAGATGAAACTTTTGTTATTTAAATTTTAGTAAGACCAGCACTAGAGAGAAAAATATGAAATCTTTATAATTAAACAATGAAGACGTTGAAAGTTATGAACAGGCTTTATTCGTTAAACTTCAGTGATATTAACGCACAGCTCAAAATATACAATATCAAGGAAATAGCATTTAATGTGTTACTACAAAGTACGACAAGCCAAACATTTATTCGGAGTAATCATAAGAATTACGATTCCCTGTGTAATGCAATTGAAATTAATGTGCACGCTCATCCAAACTACAAATCATTATATATGTAATACGCTGGTAATCATGATTCTTTATTAGGGCAGCCAATAGTCGCAGATTTAATAATAATAATAATAATAATAATAATCGCAGCCCAAAGTTCGAAGTTAAAAAGGATTGTGAAATACATGTATAAACGTTGAATTTGTCAAATATAGGTTACATATGTTGGTTCAGAAGCTAAATTGGGACAATGTTGCCTTAAACTGTAAAGTGCACAAACTAAACTGACATAATATACATAGACAATCACAATGAAAAAAGTACAACAGATTCGCTCAGTTTTATATATTGGTACAAAATGATGCTGACAAAACAGTTACTTTCTGTTAGGATGTTCGGTCAAAAAGTAGAAAAATAACTAATACCAGTTCCTTTCGTAATCGTATAAAAGTAAGCAAGGGTTGACAACAAAATTATACACACATTTGCACCCTGTCGTGCACAGTTTGTGTACTGTCTCGCTTTTAGAAACCATTTTCTAATATTATGCCATACCTACTTAAAATTGGAAAAGTCAACTGGCAGTAAGACAGTTAGACCTATAATTTCAAAAAGTGTCGATGGAATAGGAAGCGAAACAGAGTGTTCTGGCATACGGATTTTCAAATAACCAAACCCGTTTTGAAATCTGGCACATTCTCTCACGTTAGGAGTCGCCGAAGACCCAAATTTAAACAAAATTGGTAAAGTGCTCTCTACGTTTTGGTGGGACAATATGTTACAAATATAGGGGCCGTGTAGTCATTTGCCTCGGGTTTTTGGCCTTACATGCTAGGCAATGCCTACTTACCGTAGTACCATTCAAGGCTGAAATTTAAGGCAAACAGTCACTATAATTCATACATATTCAATAGGCACGTACATAATTTGCAAGTTAACCCTTCATAACACTTAAATGTTAAGAAACATATCAATTTTAACTGTTGGATTACAGGCTTATTTCAAACGTCCATACTCAGGATTATTGAAATCGAAAGGTGCATTTCAACTGTTGTAACTTCTCCATGGGGACATATCTTCGTCTCTTGAATGCACTGGCGACTGAAATAACATATTTAAAATGAGAATTTTAGACACACAAGAAATTATTCATTCCACGGTTTTAATTCAATGCAGTAATTGTTCTCTTTCATATATATAGTGAATACGTTGTGTTTCTGCTATCAATATTTTAATATTTCAAGACTAGATATCGTCACAAATATTTACGAAATACAAGTCGAACTGGGCATTCCCTCTGTCTCTCAGCTAAAACAGATAAACTGCCAAAACTTGGGAGTTACATGTACATTTGTACTGTAAAAAGAAACCCTGGCATATAATACAATTTTGAAATCCTCCATCTTATTTCAAAGTGTTGTGCTCACGCATTTCTGCCTGTAGTGAGACACGCCGGTCAATCAACATGCAAACTGTAGACTACTAGTACATGTACTTACACGTTGTTGTTGTGGCCGGGAAGAGCAGGTAGCTTTGCACATACCAGGTACCATATTCTACCCACGAGGATCGTCATTTCGTCCTGAAATCTTTGCCTAACATCATGGCTCCCTGAATGAATACTTGTCACTTGCAGTTGGCATAATTTGAATAACAATACTGTAACAGGTAAGGTTGGTCGTAGGCGCATGATTGTGTTAGAGAAGTTCTACCTGCCCAGGAGCGAGCCGCGCCCGATTTAGAAATACACTCTATTCGAAGAGCTGTGTTTCCAGTTTGTTTTTTGTTACCTCCGCCAAGGAGGTTATGTTTTCACCCCTGTTAGGTTGTTTGTTTGTCTGTCATCAACATAACTCAAAAAGTTATGGACCGATTTTGATGAAATGTTCAGGAACTGTCAGAAGTGGGCCAAGAAACAGATGATTAGTTTTTGGTGGTGATCTGGATCAATAATCAATCAATAATCAATAATAATAATAAATTGATGCCCTGGCGGAGGTCTGCGCTCTCGGAGTGCTTTTCTAGTTTCTCTTGTAATGGAGACGTGGAATGGCGAATTTCTAATGAAGAGCTCCAAAATAGGTTTATACAGAATAATTTTCTGAATGGTATTGGATAGGGTATACCTTTGTGATTTAGAGATCATTTCTGAAATCTTTATCTTTAATATCGATATATCCTTTGCTTAGTCTAATTAAGCCTAACCATTGATTTAAAAAGATGGAAAATGCAAGGAAAATCATGTAAAAGTTACACTATGCGGGATTTACCCGCCAAAATGAAATTTCCTCGGGAAAAACATTGTTTCCTATTAGCAAATCGTTGCTTAAGCCGTTCCTGCATTTAGATTCGATGTTTTACTAAATTTTTTATTGAATGATTGGCCAGCCATTTGGAATGTCATGTCTTTTTGTGCACTTCAGAAGTAACTATCGACGTTAGGTACTTTTATCCGAGGGGGTTTACAGATTTTAAGGTCTGAATAGGGAAAGATAAGTAGCTTTGGAGAATAAGTAGACATTAAAATATGATTTGGGGTATTTTTTTTTCAAACGCGTACAGTATACATGAAAGATCAAAAGCAAGGGCTGTCAATACTACCAAATTTCTTCAAAGAGAAATTAGTTATATTAAGAGAAAAAAACTAGTCTTGCTCTGCAGAAGAAAAAAACTGGAACAAGGACGAGGTATAATAATAATAATCCGATATGTTTATTGATACTCCGCAGAACAGTTCAGATGCGCGTGAAAATAAAAAAAGTTCAAAATCTAACATTTGAAAGACTGGCAAGAACTGATAATAGACAAAATATGTTTTTTTTAATTGTACTGGGAAACTTTTTGACATTAGTGTCTTGTTTTCATCAAATTCCATCAAAAACAAATTCAGAGGTTGTAACAATTTTAAAAATGCAAATAATCTGCTGTCAATCGTGCACTTACGCACACGCGCATGTAACCACACTTTGTACTATGTCGTCTTGTTGATGTTTGCACACCAAATCGAACAGTGGCCAAATTTTTTTCATGTTTTTAAGATTCCTGGCTGTTTTGCCAATCGATGTTCTTTTTGAAGTTTTCTTTTCTTTGCACTAAATCCGAAAATAAATATTATACATGACGTAACTGTGGATGAAAATTTACATTTGCAAACATTTGAATCAGAGGCGACATGTAGACATGGGCGGTTTACAAGATTATCCAAACCTTAGCCAAATTCAGAATAATATATATATATATATAAAACTGAAAAGGTTACGCCAAAATCAGCGTACTTGTAGTGACTTTTCACATTCACTTAAAATTAACTCTGGTTCTCGGTGCTCAGCGATGACAAAATCACATGACATTGACTGATATCTAAACAAGCCCGTCTTTCTCAATTACCCCTTACTCCCAAAAAAATTTTTAATGTATAACAATACAGAACAACTTAAATTAGAACGCTCTTGTGAACATTTTAGGCATGTTTTTCACTTTAAATATTCAAACGAACCGAAGTATTTTATAAAAGGTTTACTAAATTGCCTTGGTAGAATATTGAATTTGCCATTTAGAATAACAAAATACTTCGAAATAACATTTTGAGATATTAATTCCGTAAAACTCTTAAATAAATAATTGACCAAACTGTAAGAGTGGTCTTAAGTGTAACAGATAAAATAACAATCCCTATAATCTTATTAAAAAAGTAAAGGTTTTGTTTAAGAATTATTTACTATCTTTTGACCAAATTGACAAAAGTTGACGATCTAAGAATTCAGTGATTTTTTATAATACTATATCTCCTGAAAATTGGGCTTTGCAACAGCTTAAGTGATTTTAAAATTATGAAATGCAAAAGGCTTTGTTTGATATCAATCCTACAGAAACATTTAATGAACGAACATATTTAAATGAAGTCCCGTTTTTGTTTTTCGACACTTTTTTTTGTCTTAAACGGCATAAAATTATCACAATCCTGGCAATTTTTGTAGCCAACAATAGGAACAGTTTTCTTTTCACAAACACGACTAAGATCCCATTCTACTACTGCAATGCTTCATTAATTTTCATTATTTTTTTTTTTTATTTCGGACAGCAATCTTTACCCTACCATGGTTTAATTTTTTTCTGAAAAACAGGTATTTGATCCCCGCCCAGCACTGAAAACACCAAGAACCAGAGGAAGTTTATTCACAACCACGGTGCCATATTCATAATTGTTAAAAAATCGTTGTAGTACATGTGGACAATTCTGCAGTAACGTGGGCACATTTTGGCCGTTACATAATGTTGAGGTTACTAAGGCATTATACGTTTGATTAACAGTGTCTTTTGTAGATTTACATCTTTCCCCTTTTTCGAATGAACACACGATAAATGTTATTAAAAGTTTGCTATATGCATTTTACGTAATGCATTTGTAATGTCTTTCCTTTCCCAGAAGTCAACATTTAAAATGAATAAGAGTACGTACATCTTCAAGTTCACATCGAGGTGTCAAGTTGCAGATTTGCCCACACATAATTTTCAGTGACAAATAGAAAACATATTTCTTCTTGGAAATTAATATATGACAACTTTAAAACAATCACTTTATCAATTTTATACATTTATCATTTTTATACAGACATTATTTCTGTTAAATGATAACTTCAGATCTAACGTTTCAGGTTCGGAAAGGGACGGGTATCAACCCCGACACAAAAGTATACATAAATTACCCCTATAACACCATGATCAGATAGAGCACTATACTACGACACAGTAACATACAATTACCAAAAGAAGCAAACCAGCAACATGCAGGGCGGACGCTTAGTATGGATTTAATTTCTATGAGAAGTTTCATAAATAAAAGGCTTATCTTATTCGACTTTTAATTTTATATACGTTTTGGAGCAGAATTTTACAACCAAAGGCAAACATAACATTCCGTACTGAATGTCGTCCCTGCAAATCAACAAGCAGACAAGCGTCGGCATAGGAAGCAATCTTGGCATGGGCGTAGGTCTGTGTATGTCGAACACAAAACGTGTCTCTGAGTAGGACGCTTCTGATATCTTCGTTAACGGTTGTTAGTGTCACTGGAATTAAAGGAATAAATTCACATTCCTGACACAATGTCTAAAGATCTGATAAAACAGCAATTCGTGTCAGTATATCCTTTGCAATAGAATTAACAAATCGCAATTAAGCTTTAAAATGATACAAGTATATATATTTATATTTTAATAAAATATTTTATTAAGATATTGAACCCTCATGGAAAGTTAATGGAATTAGAAACAAAAGGGTGCCCAAAAGACACTGAGGAAAAGCTAAGAGAAAGTATCCTTCACGTCAGTTGGATGTCCGCATGGTCAGTATGTCTAAAGTGCACCATTTCGGGAATATATCGTCAATGCAAAACTGAGAAGTGCAAACATTCATTTTCTATCATCTGTACGGAACTTACGAGAACCTGCTGCCGGTTTCAGTGCCATCTTTTCAGCCTACATGGGGCAGTAAGAGTAATATGGCCTGGGGGAACCTTTCTTCTCCGTCTTCTACTGACCTTGTTCCTATCTGAGCACCTCTCGCCAAAACGCTCACCTTATTTACATGATGATGAAGAGGCCACCCACTTTCCGTGCAGACGATTCGGTTTAAATCATAGTTTGTTTTTTGAGAAGGCACAATAAGGGCGTATTCCCAGACATTTAGATCGATCTGTCCCCGTGGGGAGTCTCACTTGATTACTGTCAGATAATCCGGCTTAAATGTCCGTCCCGCCGTCTACAAGCTGTAAGGGGGTAATTAACTTTCGTGCCCGCTCGTCTGACAGCTATTTAGCGTGAACCCCCAGGGAGTTAGGTCGATCTAGTTTGGATCGATCTAATCTCTGGGAATGCCATGGGGTCTAAGTCTCCATCTCGAAAAAGAGGATTAGGGGGTTGATAAAGTCATAATGACACACACACACAACAACAAACAAATAAATAAAAATAAAAACGCGTTTTCAAAGACAACATACTTGATAATTAATGCGTGACTGGGCATACAAATCAGCTTTCGTAGGTCGATGAACGAACTATGTGATAAACACTAAACACGACTGACCAATGGACATTGTTATATTGACCTCAGACCAATGATATTTATAAGACATATTTACAAAGATGTCTTTGCGGATAGAAAAAAATATAAAATTGCGTCTGAATAACAAAAAAAAAAAAAAAAAAGAAAAATTAGTGGGACATTCAGAGTTAAGAAGCTGATCTGCTTTTTTGTAAATATAAAAATAAAATGCTTCCATTCTTCTTCCATTTTGTGGCAGCTCTTTAGCTGATTTGAAATCACTTGTATAGCACAGCAAAACAGCATTTATTTTCATTGAAAGACTGCTTATGCATCTAGCACAGTTTTCAGAAATAAAAAAAAATTTTTTTTCAAAATTTAATTTTTTATATAATTTATTATAACATAAATTCAAAATTAAAAGAAGCAATTTAAACACTTAATGTCTCACATCTATAAATTGTTACAAGTACAAGTACAATTTGCATTTGTATTGTTAAAACAATAAAGCCTTACCGTTGGCATCGTTACTAATATCATATCAAAATGAAATATTAAAAGATTTAGTTTCATCCATCTCCTCACAAGATAGGGAAATGAGCTCACTTTTGCTCTAATTTTTAAAACTTTTCATCACCTATGTTATATATTTTACGAGCATATTTTAGACGAAGCAAGTCGAGAAATGAAGTTACTCCATTCACATACACATGTATTATTTTAGTGAACTGCATGTAAAAGGGACAAAATACCAGCTTTATCAATCTATTCAACTTACTTTCAGCTTAATAGTTCAACCTCTTTGTTCTACAGACAATGCATTTCTTCCTGTTAACTTTGAACAGAATTATTTGTCAGTATTTGATATACTGCTGAAAACAATTATAAAATTTCATAACAAAATTTACATGCTTAAAAACAAGACTTAAATGTAAAATTAATAATAATGCAAATACTCAAAACAAATAAATTGTTTCATGGCACTTAACAAATAGGCATATAACCTAAATGAATAATTCAAGTCAGTCTATGAATTGAAGCAACAGCCTTAAAATATTTTTCTGCAAATTATACTGGATATAGTTAGGAATTTATATTGCACATACAAAAAAATCTGAAGATCTTTCCTTCCAGCTGGGCTGAAATCAAGAGATGTGACACTTCCTTTTTCTTTTCAAAATTTCAAAGAGCAAAATGCAGATTCCCTCCTTACTTGTCTGCAAAATATTTTGTACCACTTCCTTTCAATCATAAAATTAAGAGATAACAACTGTTCATTTTGGCAAAAAAAAAAAAAAAAAAAAAAAGAAAAAAAAAATATTTTACTGGGGTAAAGGACAATTTTCCTACACTAACCAATGGTAAATGAATCCAGTCTGACATTCAAAGTTAGTCCCTGTTTTTTTTTCTAAAAAGTTTGGTTTTTTATAATATTCTCTTAAGAGATTATTACCGTAACAGAGCTTAGCCATCTATGGAGGTCACGTGATGTGATGGCAAGCACAAATTCCAAAATAACTGTGTTAACTGCTATTCTGTTTGTAAAGCAGAATTTTTTATATTTTTGTGAGTTGTTTACAATGTATTTATTGTGAAATATGGATATTATAAGAACAGTGGTTATCCCTTTATATTAAAAATAAAATTCAACAAAAAACCCCAGCTATTGATGATACCATTTGCTAATACTTTTCTATCAAATTAAGGTGATAGCCAATTCAACACATCACAAAAAAAGTCAATTGTTGCTCATAGTGAATATAAAAAAATTGCGATAAAAAATATGAGATCAAATGTATTCCATGGATGTTAAAAATACAGATTAATGCATTTTTTCATTTAAGAACGTTAATTTCTATAAATTAATATGATTCAGTATGTTTTCATATTAAACATTTCCTCAACATCTCTACTTTATAGTTTACCATACAACTGCAGTTCCCAATAATAAACCTTTCATGTTCACTTTTTCAGAATCCGCTTAGATTTCTTATTCCAGACATGAGCCTTGGTTTCAAAAAAATCTCTGAATATTTATCGAATCTCATACAAGACAAATCTCAGGAACCATCAAAATTAAATTAAAAAAATGTGGAATTCCGTGTTTACGTGGATCATGTGCTATTCCTTATAACTGATAAATTACAATGTGTTAGGTTACACCAACAGGGTCATTTCTGGCCTTTAAAAAATCAACCTCCATACCATTTATAGTTTCTTTGCTCATGAAAAGTCTTGCCCTACATCTGTCATTTGCATATTAAAATACTCACAACTGTCAACTTTTCAGGCTCTAATGTCTGGTAAGCAATATTGTTTAAAAAGATTTTGCATAGTTCACAAGAAGTACATAATTCTCCCTTCTCTTGAAATAAGTGGACAATGAAGAAAAGAGCACTTTACTTTAAAAAACTAAAAATTACACAGTATAAAGGTGAAGAATGAGAATCACATTCCACTACTAGAAAAGCACTCCGAGAATGCAGACCCCAGCCAAGGCAGCGATTTTTGAGTATCATTGATTATTGATTACTTATTGATCTGGATCACCACCAAAAACTAATCATCTGTTCCTTGGCCCACTTCTGACAGTTCCTGAACATTTCATCAAAATTGGTCCGTAACTTTTTGAGTTATGTCGATGACAGACAGAAAAACAGGGCTGAAAACGTGGCGGAGGTAATAATAACTTTTCTAAAATATTGCAAATCTGAAAAATATTTTTTGGGGTTTTGATAAATCATATCAAAATGGTAATGAAAAAAATTGATTTTTATGAAAACTTGAAACAAAGTCTTCACAAAGGCTTGGAATCCATAAAAAAACAAAACAATTATCTTAAAGTACACTTTCTCTTTTTCCCTCTCCTTAATTAAAAATATTTCAGTTTTGATTTTTTTAAACAAATTATCTACAACCACATGCTCATTTTTATGGCTTTGCTATCCAGAAGTTGCAGGACATTCTCCAGAACCCTGAGTTTCACAGGCTGAAAGCTATTACCAGCATTATACACCCTGTAAATCTGGTAATTTTTTTTCAACTTCTGTGCAGCCTTAAGCTCTTGGGACGAGATCTCAAACATGTCTTTATTTTCTGCAAAAGTACTTTTCACCTCAATAAAGACCTGCTTTTCTTCAGCAATCCACTCAATACAGAAATCAAAAGGCTTCCCAGATTCTTGTTTCTCATTCACCCAATGGATAACAAGGTATTTCTTCTCTATCTGCTCCCTGAACTTGGCCTGCAAGAAACTGTTCACCCACTTCTCTCCCCATTCCCCGATATGCTTCTTATCGCCGACAAGAACCTCAGCAACTGGAGGAAGTGCAGTCTCTATATTAATACCAGTGGTGTCTTCATATTGCACTTGTTCTATGCTGTCTCCGGGGCCAAATAGTGCAGGCCCCAGAGACCGTGGTGGTGAGGAAAACAGAGAAAATAAATCCGATTCTCCACCACGGGATCCCATGTCTTGACTCCCCTGCTGATGATGGTGTGAAGGGTCTACTTGTGGACCAGGAACACTGAAACCAAACTGAGAGGGTACACCAAACTGAGGGAGGGCTTGGTGCTGCACTGTTGGAACACTGTCAGGAACATGCTGGGTTTGTTCTGGTCTTTGGTTGACAACTGAAAAATGAAGGTCGTATTCATGTGCATGGTGCATGTTTCAGCCATTTATAAGCACATCTTTCATACTTATTTTCAAAGATTTGCTGAAAAAGTTCAGTTCCCATTACAAATCTCATCAATTATATGGAGTTGAACTACAGACAGTCATAGAGAACTTTAGTTATTCCCATTAGAACTATTTCAATGTACAGAGAAAAAAAATTACATTACAGACCACAACCAGTTATGCAACCATATCTCAAAAGGCTGATACGAAAGGAAAAAAAATGCACACTTATCAGAATCAAAATGCATTTACTGCATTGCAATTTTAATCTCTGATACCTTGTCCTGTCTTGTCAACAGGTCTTCCAACAGAGCCATCTTCAGTTGTGCTGCTACTCTGCCCTTGGTCTATTGGGGCATCTCTGCTGTCTGCCTTCGTCACTTGATTCTGTCCACTAGATGGCTGTATTTGAGGCAAGACAGGACTAGTTCCCACCTGACTGAAAGGACCATGGTCTTTCTGTGCTCTTTGAGATGCATGGTTATCTCCATCTTTTACATGTAAGTGCAATGGCTCAGAAATTGGAGCGCTGCCCGTTGAAGGCTTGCCTGTAGCTTGTGGTTGGGATCTTTCTGAAACTGCCAATAATTTTTTTTTTAATTTTTTTTCATGGACTTACCAGTAGTTTATGTTTTTAAGCTATATATAACTGTTCACAACAAATATTATGCTTGTCAATGACTGAGCTCATGCTGATACCAGTCTCCAAATTTACCATGACATGAAATGTATTTTAATAAAAAAAATTGCTCTCTGACTTAGTAAATGACTGATGCTGTTTTACTCAAGTCCATACTGCAATATGTTTTCATATAAAAATAAAGTCTTTAAATGTTGTAATACAAACCCGAATCAGTTGGTGGACCCATTTTTTCCTTTGGTGGTGGGGGTGGCCAGGATGTAAGTTCTCCTGCCTCTGGAGGGTTCTTTTTCTTCTTTGCTTTCTCATCTTTCTCAGTCCAGTTAAGGTCATCAAGAGGATGCTCCTTAGATTCTGATGACAGATCAAAACATTTGGTTGATCAAAAAATCTTTCAGAAATATCAAATAATATTCATTTGTCAAACTTAAGTATGAAAACTAAATTGTCATTGAAATCACAAGTACTGATATATCCTGATTTTGCAATTATGATCAAAACTAACTTGGCCTGGCACATTATAAAATTGACACTGACTTGACTCAACTCCTTAAAACTAGTAAAAGTTTTGGCCTGACTAGCTGCAGGGAAGTATTTGAGCAATTATGTGTCCTCTTGACATTCACTTAACAGATATTTGCCAAATGAAAATCCTGCCAAAAAGCAAAAACAGCAGAAAACTACAGAATAAAACTACGAAAATCCACATACTTTCAACCAAAATAATCAACCCAGGACCATTTACAAAACTGTCTGATATTTCAACTCCACACAAGTAAGACACTGTCAGAGTGTAAAGAGACTAATAATGGCAAAATGCTCAAGCTTCTACTACATTGTACCAATTCTTATTCACAAGTGTCCATTCTTACCAGTCTTTTGAGAGGGTCTTATTAACAGCTGGTCAGGTTCTGGCACCGCCCATCTTTCCTCCTCTTCAGGCAAAGCCTTCATCTTCTGTTCTCTCTGGAAGTCTGCATCTGTCATCCCACCATCTGGCTTCTGGATGTGCATCCTCAAAACCTGCAGAAAATTCAGGAGCCCAGTCTCCAAATCTTGTGCAGAAGCTGGAAGGAAAATCTTCACCAGCTCCTTGTCCATATCTCTGTAGGATTTGACGCTGTCCTTGTGGACATAAAACTCACGCTCGTTCTGCAAGATGCACTTTTCTTGCACGGTCACATTAACACGTGGCTTGTCTCTCAGTCTGTACACAACATCCAGCTTACTGCTCTGGTAAAACAAAAGAAGTTTCAAGACAGCAGACACCTTCTTTTCTTGCAGTTTCTTGTACACAGTGGGGTGAAAGGAAAACAAAAACTGTTGTATATAAGGCACCACTTTATGAATATATTGCTGAACTTCTGGGCTTGGGCGTGTGCTCTCTGGGACCACCTCCTGTTCTACGCCCTCGGAAAGAGTTTTGATTCCAACAGCCTTGAAGAAAAATTCTGCCCTTGACCTCAATTCAGTAACTTGGTCCTCAGAACTAGACTGCTGAATACCTGTAAAACATTCAGATATCACAGCATGTTAATATTTATAGTTTATCTTTTACTATGAGACAAATCTAAAATAAAGGGTCCTGTCACACAGAAGTACTAAAATAAAGGTATAATAACTTTTTTTAATTGGCTGAAATTGGAAGAAAATTTTCAACTGAATGGTAGTAAGAGATATTTCCTTCATTAGACATAAAACAGTGACATCTTTAAGTTAATAAAAAAATACTTTTTTTAAATAACCGTTTTGGAGTTTTTTAAAATTAAAATTGCTTTGAATATAAACACAAGAAAAAAATAAAGAAATAAAAACAATCATTTCTCTCTGTACCTGAAACAACTGTTACAGGTTCAGCCACCAGCAGGATCTTCTCAGCCACCTGTTTCTTGAAGAGCTCTGCAAGACGTGGGTCATCCGCCAGGAGCGGATCCTCTTGAATCTGAACCCACTTGTTGCTGGAGGTCGGTATCACATCAGCAGTTTCCAGTAAATGTTTCAACTGCCCTGCAAAAATCGAGTCCAATTCCACATTGGAAGCATCTGTGGGTTCTGAGAGGATGCCTCTCCCTTTCTGGCCAACAATGCCACTTGGGTTTTCCTTCTTTTTGCATTTCTGGCCAAGTATTTCAAAAATCTTGTAAGCATGGAGTGTGGCTGCGTGGTTGGGCACAGGGTTCTCTTCTGCTATTTCCTGTAGAAGTTGAACATACTCTTTCATAGTGGGGGTTTCCATGACTTGTAAAATACCTCTGAAGAATGCTTCCATGTCATGATAGACATGGGCCAATTCCCTCTTGTATTTCTCTTTTTGACCAGTCATTCCAGCACCTTTCCCCTGTGCACCATATTTCTGCACCAAACCCGTGGGATCATGCCAACACACCATCTTCAAAGGCAGAAATTCACCAGCTACAAATGCATTGGTCTGGTAAGTGGCGCCATCTTCATTAGGAACAAATATGAAGTCATTCTGACCAAACAATTCTTTCAGTTCATCTGCTGTATATCTACTTTCAAAATGCCAATACACATTCTTCATATGCCTTACTGTGGTGAGAAATATTTGGCCTTGACTGCTTGCCTCGGACCATTCTCTTAGATGTTCAAGTATGGCTTCATTAGACAAGAAAGTTTGTATTCCAAGTTCTTTGCACAGAGCTGATTTCAAATGAATCCCCCTTGCAAGATATGGAACATGCTCTCCTAGCAGACTTTCTATTTCTCTGTACCTTATATATATGCTGCTGCCATGCAGAAGTACATTTTCCATCTCTAAATGGTCAATGGAACCACCTCTATTTCTGTAAGCACCAAATTTTCCTTTCTCTGATGGTATCCACGGCAACTTTTTCACATTCATAAAAAATGACGACTCCACTTGTTTCAGTTCTTTTTTGTCCTCGTCGTAAACTGTGGCCAGTTTGTAATTGGCATACTGAGCCTCCCACAAGCCATCTAATGCCTGGAGTAGAACCACCATCTGCTGGTATTTGGCTGGACTGTCCACTTGGCTGGTCAGCTGGTCAAACTGTGGGCAAACCTGATCATCAATGTAGTATCTGCCCTCATATGCAGGGAACAAGTCCTTCATCCAGGCCCAAGGAGATGAATCCTGAAGGTGAATAAATTAATTCTAAATTAAACCAAACACTGAAAATTGTCAAATTCATTAATTTGTTTGTTATTGACTATGAAAGGTACATAATGAATTTCAAACCTTTGTATACATGTAGCATAGGTTTAATTTTTCTTGTTAACTTTCAAATATTGAAAAAATATTTTTCCCCTTATCACCAAGGCATACCGTATCTTAAACCATTGCCAAAATTACTATTTGTAGACTGGTTTTTGAATCATAAATTTGAAATAATTTATTTCAAATTACAAGCCACTCTCATGTGGAGATGGAGGGGAGACAGAGACAGGCGAACTTTACTCGTAACTGTGATAATAAAAAATTTAAAACTCTAAATCAGGTTGACAAATCATATTGTTCTCAATATTTTTAGATAAGTATACCTTGCTGACAAAGTGAAAATTCCAAGAATATAAAATTAATCTTTTAAATAAATCTTTCTGAAGGTCTTATGAACAATATACGCCTTTGAGTTCAGTCCAACTATTTGCTGTGTAGCAGAAATGTAATTTTTAATTCGATATTCATTATTCACATTTACCAATTCGCTGTGTTTTAGGACCACTTCTTGTTTGTCCACAGCCAGGAATTCCTTGACTCCTAGTGCCAAAAGAAACATCTTCCATTGTTGCCTGTTTGAAGTGGTCTGTTTGGATGACAAGCCAGAAAGGTCTAGGTAGGCACTACTGACAATGTTCCAGACAGAGTCTGTAAGGAGAAAATTTCTTTGAACAAAACACAATTTACAAAACTTATTATAAAAACATTTAAAAGTGGGACTGTCCTATAGCAATTGAAGGGTTACAGCAGACTGTCTACCTGGTTCAGAACACATTGGCTATTTCAAAGTAAAATGATTGCCTAGACAGTATCATAAACTCCCAGGGAAGAACCCTTGTAGAATATGAATTAGCAGCAATTTGAGAATACTGAATGGAAGAGTGTTAGGAAATTCATTAGGGTACTACACATGTTACAATCAAAAGGGCTGTAGTGCAGTGGATTATGCAATTTTGAGTGATAAGCTAGTTGATAGTGTAAAGTATTTCACTGTTCACCCAATTGACTATATCTCAGATCACTGTCTTCTAGATCTTACAATTGCAAGGAAGGGTTTCAAGGAGTCACCAAAAGTTATTCCCCTCCGAAAATTTAAAGTTCAGTACATCTGGGGCATCGACTCTGCAGATAAATTCCTCAGTGAACTGGAAAGTGAAAAAAACATAGAAGCCATATGTGAATTTCAAACTAGCACCTTCCTAACTACTAAAGAGGGAGTAAATAAGGCATGTCAGTCTTTAACTAAAATCCTAGATGACGCAGCTAGTGCATCAATGCGTACAAAATGACTGTCAAAGAAAAATGGTAATGAGAGAAAAAGGAATAAAAAACAGCCCTGGTTTGACAATCAATGCATTGAAGTAAAACGGAATATTAAACACCTCGGGAGACTACTCCACAAAAACCCGAATAATCACTTTCTCTCACACTTATCTTCAAGCTTGCAAAAAGTACAAGAAAACTTCTGAAAAAGAAAAAACAAGAACATAAAGACAACCTCCTTGAAAAGCTTTTGAACATTGAAGAAAAGAATCCCAAAGAATTTTGGCAAATTATCAAAAAACTTAAAAAAAGAAGAGGATCAGAACAACCTTATTGCCCCTGAGGTATGGCACAATTACTTCCAACAACTGTGTGGTATCCCGCCTCTAGGTGACAATGACATTGATGATGAATTGAAAAAATATGAAGATTGCCCTGGGGATCCCAAACTAGATGACCCTATAACCATTCTGGAGGTCCAAAAAGCACTCACAAAGCTAAAAAAACGGCAAAGCACCTGGGGCAGATAGTATATAAAATGAAATGCTTAAGACCGGGTGACCATACTTAACTGGTGCAATGACTAAAATCTTTAACTTGGTCTTAAACTCTGGTAAGATCCCTGATGCTTGGAATTAAGGCATAGTCATACCACTCTATAAGTCTGGTGAGTGTTTGGATCCCTCAAATTACAGGGGCCTTTGTATTACAAGCTGTTTGGGTAAGTTATTCAATTCCATTGTGGCAAATAGGCTAACTGACCTGATTGAAAAGGAAGGCAAACTTAGCAAAGAACAGGGTGGGTTCAGACCAAGTTCCAGAACAACTGATCACATTTTCACACTTAAATCAATTATTAATTAATAACAGATATACTAGTCAAAATAGGAAGGTCTATGCATGTTTTATTGATTTTAAAAAGGCATTTGATTCAGTGTGGCACAAAGGTCTACTTCTCAAATTACAGAAACTTGGAATAGGGGGAACATTTTACAATGTGATTAAACAAATGTACAAAAAAACTAAATTAGGAATCTCCACAGGCAACAGTTATACCAAACCTTTTTTTGGCTAAAATTGGAATCTGCCAAGGTGATAATCTAAGTCCAACACTCTTTAACATATTTTTATAGACGACATAAAAGAATCCTTCCATACATGTAAAACCACAGACAAGGTAGATGACATCAACCACATACTTTATGCCAATGAACTGGTCCTACTGTCGAGAACAAAGGACGAACTGCAAAATCTTCTGAACAAACAGAACAGTACTGTCAAAAGTGGAAGTTACACATGAATACAAAGAAAACAAAAATAATGGTGTTTAGCAAAAAGGGCAAACTTGACCATCAAACAAAATTTCACACAAATGATGAACCCATAGAAGAAGTAAAACAATACCCATATTTGGGAATTGTTTTCTCCAACACTGGCTCATTAAAGGAAGCAATTGAAAATTTGAAGAAAAAGGCCCTAATAGCCCTGTTTTCCCTTAAAGGAGCACTTGCCTCTCAAAACATTTCCAAAACACTTTTGTGCATGAGCTTATTTGACAAACTCATCAAACCAATTTTGCTTTATGGTTGTGAGGTCAGGTCACAGGAAATACTTAAACAGAATAACATGTCTCTGAAAAAGATTAATAAAATGCCGTTCGAACAGGTACATTGTACACTATAAGTTTTGCAAATGGATTCTAGGTCTAAGAAAGCAGGCTAGCAATACCATGTCTAGAGCCGAGCTCGGCAGGTACCCTATTTTTCCAACTATAGCCAAACTTGTCCAAAGATATAGTCCTAGACTGGAACAACTGCCAGATAATAGATTTGTAAAGCAAGTGTACAATCTTGAGCAAGATACAAAGGGAAACACTATTGTTGGGGTTTCTCCGAAGATAGCAACCCAACAAAGAAAATACATCAAATAGAAAATTGAACTTAAAAATCGAAAAAAACTCTTTTGGCAGGAATTAAATAGCTGGACCTCAAACAAATTAAGGACATACAAAACAATTAAAAAATCTTATGAATGTGAAAATTACATCAAAATGAGTGTCTCCTCCTTAGATATCAAAACACTGGCAAAAAGTGACCACGACTTGGCAATAGAAAGGGGCCGATACACAAACCCTAAAACTCCTCTTGATGAGAGAAAATGTAAAGCTTGCAACTGTGTACAAGATACACTGTTGAAAGGCAACAAATGCATGATGAGCTATTGAAAATCAGTGTGGTGGTTCTTTAGGACAGTGATCAGATATTGTCAATTCTCCTAAATCCACCCTGTGAAAAAAGCCTCAAAGTATAGCAGAATTTATAAAAAATGCTGTTAAAATACATAGTTCACCTACAATTTAGTACATCACAGCCACTGATTGTTGATAATGCTGTGAATAGCTTAACTAATTAATTAATCTTACAGCATAATGTGCATTAACATATGTGTAATTTAAGCATAATACATATGTAAACATATATAAATGTATATCCTTTATATATTGTGTAAATAATGTAGTCTAGTGAGCCTGCAAATGTATTCATACCATTAAGTGCTCAATAAACTTATTATTATTATTATTATACATGGACCAGTACCTTTAGTAGTTTAGGATGCCTAATTTTCCTCTGATTTTAATCATTAAATGTCACATAATGTAAGAGAGTTAAAGCTTGTACTAGTGCATACTGATACTAATGTTTGCATGTGCGTCGCGCACGCATGTGTGCATGCAGTCTCAATCAACCTACTGCTCTTTCAGATTCAAATGCTATTACCTGGAAACATGCTGGGAAGATCAAACATGCTGAGATATTCCACGGAAAGTTGTACTGTTGTGTCTTGTGGGTTGACAAAATGACCACTGGTCAATTGAACTTGAATGGCCCTCCTCACTTCCAGCATGTTCAAGGACTGCTTGTCACTGGTCCACTGCTCTTTGATCAGTTGAACGTAGGCCAGCAGCAAATCAGTTGACTTCTCCTGCAGACATTGTGGTGATAGAATAATAATATTTGTTTATTTCTAAGAGAGTTCAGAAATGGCGTAAAAATATTTCAATCTTTCAAATCAGTATGTGAATGGATGGATGGATGGATGGATGAATGACTAGGCTCATTGGTGACTAGACATAAATGAAGTCAAGGAATTAATAAAAGAAGTAAATGGCTATTCACTTATACATTTTACTTTTAAAGAATGAAAAGAAGAAAAAGTTAATCAAACAATTTAAATAATCCTCCTTCACACTGTGAATAAATAAACTTAAAGATAAGGTTTAGGCCAAAACAAAAATCAAACAACAACAACAATGCTAAATCAGCCTCATTATTTCACTTACTTTCCATTTCCCAGAGGCAAAGCATGGAAGGACATGTTTTTTGATAACATCCTCTGAACTGATGTGTTTGACACCCATGTTTTCTAGCATCCTCTTAACCGAAGCGTTCTGGACACCGTCCAGTGATATCAGGACATCTGGATGGACAGTAGGGATGTCCTGCTCTAAAACTGTCAATGCTGCTTGCATCGAGGCACCTGATCAGGAATCAATTCTTTTTTTTTTAATAATAATGTCATAAATACAGTTAGTTTATTTTTTACACATATTTTAATAATATGATTTGTAAATAAAAGAAGATAATATTAGTACCCTTACATGCACAATGTCACAATGTCTAAACTTTAACTAGAATTACATTACTTTAATCTTTTTCAAAAACTTACAAATAGAATATCTATGACTTTGTGGATGGAACAAACATTCAAATATACAGTAAATAAATAAATAAAACATCCACTGTAATAGCTTAAAATTAAACATCTGATTCATATGTACACATACTGGCATTCTTCCCTGCTGGAGACCTTTTTCCAGCTGAGAAAAACACAGTATTCTCTGAGAGAGCAACAACTGATCCATTCACCAATGGAATTATGGGTAGGGAGAGGATGGTCTCCATGGTGACATGATAGTCATCTGCTGGTGTTTTTTCAAGATGGTGGTAGAGGCAGGCAAGCCAGAGAGCAGAATCCAGGATAGTCAATTCTAAAATGAAAAACAGAAAGCAACTGTTACACTTCAGGTCTTGTCATTCTTACGCTTAACAAATACAAACAGTTGTATTTGTCTATATTTAATGTCCAACTATTACGTTTTTTCTTCTGTGCATTTTTGTACTTTAAAGTACAGAATCACTTCTTACAAAATTTAAATACAATATGTTAAATGCAAAACTATGGCATATTAAATAATGTTCTAAAAAACCCCATAAAATATCCATAACATCATAACATATCCATTCTATATGGTTGTCATCAGCACATGATATAATTAGTCTCCTTGATGCAAAAGCATCAGGCTAAGAAATATATATATATATATATATATATATATATATATATATATATATATATATATATATATATATACACATATATAAAGGCTCAAAAGCAGAGCATCAAAATTACCTCTCCCAGAATTAAGCTGATCCTTTAGGACACCTCTCAGGACCTCCACCACCTCCTTCACCTCAATGCTGCAAACCCCTAAGTTTTTCAACAGTACAGAGGATACTGACTTCTGCACGGCTTGATCCAGGTAATATTTGCCCAGATATTTCTGCAGGAGTTCTGGAGACACAATCTCTACTGTGCCCTTGTGTTTACACATCACAATCTCTGTTGGTGTTTTCCACTCTGAACCTACATTTTGAAAACACAATTGGACAGGAGTATTTTTGAGAAATCGAAAGCAAGTTCAACTTCAAAAATTTGAAATTAACTGTTATATCAATAGTGCCTCAGAGGCATATCTTGTGGTTAGGTGCATGTAATTACCAGATGGTGCTTCTTGCATATATTTTTTCAACTGCCGCTTTTGTTTTGAAAAGAGTAGATATAATCAGAAATCTATGGCTACTTTCCTGTACTGGGTGAAAATTGGTAAACATTATTTGGACTTGAAAGTAGTCAATTCAAAAAATTATTTTTGAGCTGACTCATTTATGAAGGGTGCTCTCTCTCTACGACTCTCTCCCTCTCTCTCTCTCTCACACACACACACACACACACACACACACACACACACCCCTACCTTCCTCTTTTCTCACAGGGAGGCAGGGCATTCCCTGTAAGAGCTGCAGAATTTGTTTGGCCACTGGCTGAAAGAAGTCATACAGCTCCCCCTCTAAAGGGACATGCTTCAGGAAGGCCACAACTGCACTGATCTTGTCAAACTCGGGGTGTTTCTAAAAACAGATAGCAACAACATTAAAGTTGCATATAAATATAGGTACGACTGACATGCATGCCAAAACACAAATTTAAAATAAGAGCATACTTAGATGTAGAAATGAATATGGGAGAACAATTAAATAAAACTCATACACCCAAATGTATAAAAGACATAATTATACATACATTTCCACACATGCACACATATACCAGTACATTAACACTAAATGTTTGGAGTTTGGGGACAGCTCAGAGTACTCTTGACAAGTGACACAATGCCGCCTGTGCCACTCTGAGACTAATGAACACGTCCCATGGCACATCAAAATATTTCAAGAGTGATAATTTTTTAACTAAGACTCCATTCCCATACCTAGATTGATCTAGAAGGATTGACCCATCACTGAGGGGTTTTCTCGCTAAATGGCACTCATCTTAAGTGGCTTTCATGTCTGGCATGCCTACTGAAACTGTTAGGGGGTAATTAACCATAGTTTAGCAGCTTCAGTAGCTGTGCCAGACATCTAACTTACTTCAGCTGAAAGTAATTTAGGAAGAATCCCCTCGGAGATGGGTCGATCTTGCTAGATTGATGTAGGTATGGGATGGGGTCTTTGTTTGTGATAAAACAGCTTTTGATCTCTACATTGACACTAACTTGGAAACAGTCCAGTGAGTCCACAAAAAGTTCTGGCAAATGACTTCTCAACCACTGGTTCCATTGCCTGTCCTGCAAAATGTCCTGTCTGGAAGCTGGGATTTCAAAATCACCTACAATACACAAAGATCACAGTGTAGAGTGACAAAAAATCTATGTGGCTCAATAATCCAGTGAATATAATCTTTGATGCAGCAAAATATGTGAAAAGATTTGCCCAAAGAAAAAACTATATGAATAAAATAAAAACAGGTGTTTTAAAATAATAAAATATAAATATAATGGATATAATTCACATTGTGGACGCCAAACTCAACCTCACCATTTCTGTGTGCGTGAGAGAGAGAGAGAGAGAGAGAGAGAGAGTGTGTCAAACATGATCTTACCCTGGACTACAAATTTGAATCCAAAGCATCTCAGAGGCAGAAAAGCAAATACATCTTGTTTTGGAGGCTGAAGAAAGCATGCAGATGTTTAAATTGATTAATAACAGGTTATTTAAAAAATCATTATTATTTAAGTTTCACTATATGTTCAATTTAATAACTTTAATTACCTTTAACACTGATGCCAGATTTACTTCAAAATGAAAGGATGGGAAATAATTGTGGGTTTAATCTTTTCAATACCTAGTTAGGAAATTTACTCAATATCAAATTAATTCAAATTATCTATGTCCTATTGCTGAGTATCACTTGCCTCGCCTTGTGATGTTTTTCCATCTGTCTGCAATGGGAAAGCTAAAGCAAGCTCTGTGCTTTCCACACTTGGGTTGAGCTAGATTATAAAACACAACATTATTTTATTATAAGGCCACACTTTTTTATTTTTATGGATGACATCCTCTGGGGACCCCAAAATCGGGGCGAGCGGGCGAAAAAAAAAAAAAAAAACACTCAAAAAAAAAACTTAAAAAAAAATAATATTAAAAAAAAANAGGTATGGCACAATTACTTTCAACAACTGTGTGGTATCCCGCCTCTAGGTGACAATGACATTGATGATGAACTGAAAAAATATGAAGATTGCCCTGGGAATCCCAAACTAGATGACCCTATAACCATTCTGGAGGTCCAAAACGCACTCAGAAAGCTAAAAAACGGCAAAGCACCTGGGGCAGATAGTATACGAAATGAAATGCTTAAGACCGGGTGACCATACTTAACTGGTGCAATGACTAAAATCTTTAACTTGGTCTTAAACTCTGGTAAGATTCCTGATGCTTGGAATTAAGGCATAGTCATACCACTCTATAAGTCTTGTGAGTGTTTGGATCCCTCAAATTACAGGGGCCTTTGTATTACAAGCTGTTTGGGTAAGTTATTCAATTCCATTGTGGCAAATAGGCTAACTGACCTGATTGAAAAGGAAGGCAAACTTAGCAAAGAACAGGGTGGGTTCAGACCAAGTTCCAGAACAACTGATCACATTTTCACACTTAAATCAATTATTAATTAATAACAGATATACTAGTCAAAATAGGAAGGTCTATGCATGTTTTATTGATTTTAAAAAGGCATTTGATTCAGTGTGGCACAAAGGTCTACTTCTCAAATTACAGAAACTTGGAATAGGGGGAAAATTTTACAATGTGATTAAACAAATGTACAAAAAAACAAAATTAGGAATCTCCACAGGCAACAGTTATACCAAACCTTTTTTTGCTAAAATTGGAATCCGCCAAGGTGATAATCTAAGTCCAACACTCTTTAACATATTTTTATAGACGACATAAAAGAATCCTTCCATACATGTAAAACCACAGACAAGGTAGATGACATCAACCACATACTTTATGCCAAAGAACTGGTCCTACTGTCGAGAACAAAGGACGAACTGCAAAATCTTCTGAACAAACAGAACAGTACTGTCAAAAGTGGAAGTTACACATGAATACAAAGAAAACAAAAATAATGGTGTTTAGCAAAAAGGGCAAACTTGACCATCAAACAAAATTTCACATAAATGATGAACCCATAGAAGAAGTAAAACAATACCCATATTTGGGAATTGTTTTCTCCAACACTGGCTCATTAAAGGAAGCAATTGAAAATTTGAAGAAAAAGGCACTTAAAGCCCTGTTTTCCCTCAAAGGAGCACTTGCCTCTCAAAACATTTCCAAAACACTTTTGTGCATGAGCTTATTTGACAAACTCATCAAACCAATTTTGCTTTATGGTTGTGAGGTCTGGTCACAGGAGATACTTAAACAGAATAACATGTCTCCGAAAAAGATTAATAAAATGCCGTTTGAACAGGTACATTGTACATTATAAGTTTTGCAAATGGATTCTAGGTCTAAGAAAGCAGGCTAGCAATACCATGTCTAGAGCCGAGCTCGGCAGGTACCCTATTTTTCCAACTATAGCCAAACTTGTCCAAAGATATAGTCCTAGACTGGAACAACTGCCAGATAATAGATTTGTAAAGCAAGTGTACAATCTTGAGCAAGATACAAAGGGAAACACATGGACAGAATCCATCCAATCTTTTCACTATTGTTGGGGTTTCTCCGAAGATAGCAACCCAACAAAGAAAATACATCAAATAGAAAATTGAACTTAAAAATCGAGAAAACTCTTTTGGCAGGAATTAAATAGCTGGACCTCAAACAAATTAAGGACATACAAAACAATTAAAAAATCTTATGAATGTGAAAATTACATCAAAATGAGTGTCTCCTCCTTAGATATCAAAACACTGGCAAAAAGTGAACACGACTTGGCAATAGAAAGGGGCCGATACACAAACCCTAAAACTCCTCTTGATGAGAGAAAATGTAAAGCTTGCAACTGTGTACAAGATACACTGTTGAAAGGCAACAAATGCATGATGAGCTTTTGAAAATCAGTGTGGTGGGTCTTGAGGACAGTAATCAGATATTGTCAATTCTCCTAAATCCACCCTGTGAAAAAAGTATAGCAGAATTTATAAAAACTGCTGTTAAAATACATAGTTCACCTACAATTTAGTACATCACAGCCACTGATTGTTGATAATGCTGTGAATAGCTTAACTAATTAATTAATCTTATAGCATAATGTGCATTAACATATGTGTAATTTAAGCATAATACATATGTAAACATATATAAATGTACATCCTTTATATATTGTGTAAATAATGTAGTCTAGTGAGCCTGCAAATGTATTCATACCATTAAGTGCTCAATAAACTTATTATTATTATTATTATTATTATACATGGACCAGTACCTTTAGTAGTTTGGGATGCCTAATTTTCCTCTGATTTTAATCCTTAAATGTCACATAATGTAAGAGAGTTAAAGCTTGTACTAGTACATACTGATACTAATGTTTGCATGTGCGTCGCGCACGCATGTGTGCATGCAGTCTCGACCAACCTACTGCTCTTTCATATTCAAGATGCTATTACCTGGAAACATGCTGGGAAGATCAAACATGCTGAGATATTCCACGGAAAGTTGTACTGTTGTGTCTTGTGGGTTGACAAAATGACCACTGGTCAATTGAACTTGAATGACCCTCCTCACTTCCTGCATGTTCAAGGACTGCTTGTCACTGGTCCACTGCTCTTTGATCAGTTGAACGTAGGCCAGCAGCAAATCAGTTGACTTCTCCTGCAGACATTGTGGTGATAGAATAATAATATTTGTTTATTTCTAAGAGAGTTCAGAAATGGCGTAAAAATATTTCAATCTTTCAACTCAGTATGTGAATGGATGGATGGATGGATGGATGGATGAATGACTGGGCTCATTGGTGACTAGACATAAATGAAGTCAAGGAATTAATAAAAGAAGTAAATGGCTATTCACTTATACATTTTACTTTTAAAGAATGAAAAAAAGAACAAGGCAGCAAAGCTGTCAAATGTACAGACAAAAAACAGAAAATAAAGATGCAAAAAAGGTCATTTTGTCAATTCTGATGCAATAATAAATAATGCTTATAATAGCACTGTCAGTCAACACTGAATTTTAATCTTGCACAACAGGTAACATGGTCAATAACAGGAGCGGACCCAGAGATATTTTCTGACAGTATTACAAAGTATCTATGTTGATCCATCCTCCATTTTGATGGTCTTCCAACAGAAAAAAATAGATACCAGTCAATATAAACTTAATAACCTGACTGTCTTCAGGAAGACCCAGAAGATGGTCCACCCCTTCAATAAAANTCACTTTCCATTTCCCAGAGGCAAAGCATGGAAGGACATGTTTTTTGATAACATCCTCTGAACTGATGTGTTTGACACCCATGTTTTCTAGCATCCTCTTAACTGAAGCGTTCTGGACACCGTCCAGTGATCTCAGGACATCTGGATGGACAGTAGGGATGTCCTGCTCTAAAACTGTTAATGCTGCTTGCATGGAGGCACCTGATCAGGGATCAATTCTTTTTTTTTGAATAATAATGTCATAAATACAGATAGTTTATTTTTTACACAAATTTTAATAATATGATTTGTAAATAAAAGAAGATAATATTAGTACCCTTACATGCACAATGTCACAATGTCTAAACTTTAACTAGAATTACATTAATTTAATCTTTTTCAAAAACTTACAAATAGAATATCTATGACTTTGTGGATGGAACAAACATTCAAATATACAGTAAATAAATAAATAAAACATCCACTGTAATAGCTTGAAATTAAACATCTGATTCATATGTACACATACTGGCATTCTTCCCTGCTGGAGACCTTTTTCCAGCTGAGAAAAACACAGTATTCTCTGAGAGAGCAACAACTGATCCATTCACCAATGGAATTATGGGTAGGGAGAGGATGGTCTCCATGGTGACATGATAGTCATCTGCTGGTGTTTTTTCAAGATGGTGGTAGAGGCAGGCAAGCCAGAGAGCAGAATCCAGGATAGTCAATTCTAAAATGAAAAACAGAAAGCAACTGTTACACTTCAGGTCTTGTCATTCTTACGCTTAACAAATACAAACAGTTGTATTTGCATGTCTATATTTAATGTCCAACTATTACGTTTTTTCTTCTGTGCATTTTTGTACTTTAAAGTACAGAATCACTTCTTACAAAATTTTAATACAATGTTAAATGCAAAACTATAGCATATTAAATAATGTTCTAAAAAATCCCATAAAATATCCATAACATCATAACATATCCATTCTATATGGTTGTCATCAGCACATGATATAATTAATTTGTCTCCTTGATGCAAAAGCATCAGGCTAATATATATATATATATATATATATAAATAAATAAATAAATATATATATATATATATATATATATATATATATATATATATATATATATATATATATATATAAAGGGCTCAAAAGCAGAGCATCAAAATTACCTCTCCCAGAATTAAGCTGATCCTTTAAGACACCCCTCAGGACCTCCACCACCTCCTTCACCTCAATGTTGCAAACCCCTAAGTTTTTCAACAGCACAGAAGATACTGACTTCTGCACGGCTTGATCCAGGTAATATTTGCCCAGATATTTCTGCAGGAGTTCTGGAGACACAATCTCTACTGTGCCCTTGTGTTTACACATCACAATCTCTGTTGGTGTTTTCCACTCTGAACCTAAATTTTGAAAACACAATTGGACAGGAGTATTTTTGAGAAATCGAAAGCAAGTTCAACTTCAAAAATTTGAAATTAACTGTAATATTAATAGTGCCTCAGAGGCATATCTTGTGGTTAGGTGCATGTAATTACCAGATGGTGCTTCTTGCATATATTTTTTCAACTGCCGCTTTTGTTTTGAAAAGAGTAGATATAATCAGAAATCTATGGCTACTCTCCTGTACTGGGTGAAAATTGGCAAACATTATTTGGACTTGAAAGTAGTCAATTCAAAAAATTATTTTTGAGCTGACTCATTTATGAAGTGCTCTCTCTCTCTCACTCTCTCTCTCTCTCTCTCTCTCTCTCTCTCTCTCTCTCTCTCACACACACACACACACACACACCTACCTTCCTCTTTATTCACAGGGAGGCAGGGCATTCCCTGTAAGAGCTGCAGAATTTGTTTGGCCACTGGCTGAAAGAAGTCATACAGCTCCCCCTCTACAGGGACATGCTTCAGGAAGGCCACAACTGCACTGATCTTTTCAAACTCGGGGTGTTTCTAAAAACAGATAGCAACAACATTAAAGTTGCATATAAATATCGGTACGACTGACATGCATGCCCAAACACAAATTTAAAATAAGAGCATACTTAGATGTAGAAATGAATATGGGAGAACAATTAAATAAAACTCATACACCCAAATGTATGACCTGCGCCGGGCCATCAAGCGCGCTAAGTTGCGGTATAGAGATAAACTTGAGGCAGACATCTCCAGCTGTAATTCTAGTGAGCTCTGGCAGGGAGTGAACAAAATCACCG
The DNA here is from genome assembly GCF_001039355.2 of Lingula anatina. The sequence continues at coordinate 199,783 of NW_019775771.1, forward strand.
GCTACAAACCTAAAACCAAACTCTCACCCACGGATGACACCAGCCTACCAGACAAGTTGAATGAATTCTACGCCCGCTTCGACAGACCAAATACTATATCTCCTATCATCTGTTCCCCGAGATAAAGAAGCACCCTTCCAGCTGTCGGAAGAAGACACCCGGCTTGGTCTTATTAGATTGAAAGTTAAGAAGGCGGCAGGTCCGGATGGGATTACACCTAGGTTGCTGAAATTATGTGCCGATGAGCTCTCTGGTGTACTGTGCAACATCTACAATTGGTCTTTACGCTCTAGCTATGTGCCAAAAATATTTAAACAATCTGTGATAATACCTGTTCCAAAGCGCACGCCTGTTACCTGTCTTAATGACTTTAGGCCTGTAGCTCTAACTTCCATTGTTATGAAAGTGCTTGAGAAATTTGTTATGCAACATGTGAAATCAAAATTACCGACGTCCTTCGACCCTTTTCAATTTGCATATAGAAAAAACAGGTCGACGGAAGATGCTGTTGCTATTACTCTACATAATGTTCTTACTTTTTTGGATCGTAAAATCCCTAACTATGCAAGGTTACTTTTTATTGACTATAGTTCTGCTTTTAACACGATATCGCCTTTTAAACTTCACGAAAAACTTATTAACTCTCTCCATTTTAGTAAATCACTAAGTAATTGGATTTTAAATTTCTTAATTAATCGTACACAACAGGTCAGAGTCGGCAATAACTTTTCCAAGACTATAGAGATAAATACTGGCACGCCTCAGGGCTGCGTCATTTCGCCTCTCTTATATTCTCTGTTTACATCCGACTGTGTGGCTTCGTATCCTGATTGCTTGATTGTTAAGTTTGCAGATGATACCACCTGCGCTGGCCTT
>NW_019775771.1:203749-219062 GCF_001039355.2 Lingula anatina
TTTTTTTTTTTTTTTTGAGACTGGAGGTTGAAAGTGAGAGGATTTTCAGTGCTATAATATTGCCAATGGTAGCAGGAAAATCGACTGATTAAAATACTTTAAAATCACATTGAACCTTCCGTTTCAGTAAACCATTGCAAAGGCATCATAACGTAGCTGAAATCCGACAGCATGCAAGTCTGAAGAAATTTTCAATTATTTGTCTAAAATGGTCTAAACATCAAATTCTTACAATATGTCACTTCAAAATACCTTGCAAATTCATCTGTTGACAGTATTCTCAAGAATGGCGTCACAACATAATCTGGATCCACAAAGTTCGCACTGAATATTGTTTGACATCGGTTGAAAACTTCCTGCACCACATCTGCTGCAGCCATGTCTGCAAACTGGCTCTTCTTCTTTGTAGTATTGCTGGATAAAAAAGGTTTAATTACTTATTTCACTTGACAATGATTACTTAAGTAATGCTCAGTTGATTGTTTTTCAATTGTTCAAAGTTTTAAACCAAAGTACAGTACATGCACCGACCTTTCATCTTTCAGAATGGACTCCTGCAACTGATTTTTTATTTTGTGTAGCTTCTTGTCCATTTGTTCAATCAGTTCATTTTTCAGCTTCCCTCTTGCCTCTGTATTCCAATTCTTTTGGTGTTTTTGAGCACTTTTTATCACCTAATGTCAAAAAGCATAAAATACCCTATATACATGTACAACTTATAATGTATAGCTAGCTTTATGACACAGATCTTGCTAAATGTTTATACTTGATTTCTGAATTTACAACTTTAAAAATTAAAAACTTTCTGATTATATTGGCCTAATTACCTGAATTATGGCAAGTTAGTTAATTGGGCAAAATAAATATTTTCTAGGAGGGAGGAGGGGGGCAGTTACAAATAACTTACAGAAATGGCAAGCCCAACACTCTTTACCCTCACGCCCAACTGTTCCAATGTCTCACATCCATATTGTTCTTGTACATAGGTGAGAAACTTCCTCAAGTCTACTTTATCAGTCCACAGTTTGTTTTTGTCCATATAGGACTGTAAAAAACATGACATGTAAATGTCTGATACTGTAACAATCAAAGCAAATACTATAAAATCAAATGCAATAAATCATCAGAATGTTATAATAAGCTTTAAAGGTACATACGAACCGAGCATCGGTGGAACATGTATTCCCAGTAATACATGTAAACCACTTCTACTAGATTCTTATATGACTCAAATAAATTCGACATGCTAAGGGATAAACTGAATAGATCACTCGATCAGCCATAAAAGACCTTTGAACTGTCCTTTCTTTAAATTTTTGGTTGTAAATTTAACCTACTTTCGTGACTTACTTTCCTGCCCTATTGACATACAGCTTAGAATGCCAACAGAAAAATCCGATCAAACATCATTTTTGGGTAAAATTAAACAATGCATTTTGGTAATTCTCTAAGTTATAGTACTTGAAACTATATGCTGGCATTTGGTTGGTTTTTGTGACAAAAAATTGACTTTGTATGCATCTTTAAAGATATGGCCCGACATTAAGAGAATTTCTAAGTACATGATGATGATCTGGATGAAGAGTCTTGATTTAAGTAGATATTTCATCTAAGAAAAAGTTCTAACACAGTTTCTCTACCTATGTTTTTAAGAGGTAGCTGCAGCTGATGAATACATGTACATTTGTAAATTTACAATAAAACTTTCAATATACTAAACCAAAATTCTTAATATTTCACAAGTTAAAATATGTCTACTGACTTTTTAAATAACAAAACTCCAAAATATGAAGCTAAATCTAAGAAAGAGGTCTACAGATTAAATATCATCAGTGTTGTAATTATGCTATTTTAAAATGTAAAATTATGCAAAATTCTCACCATAAGATGATGCAAAATGTCATCAGTAGTCACGGCTGGTACACTTGACAAAGTTGGAGGGATTCCAAATAATTCTTTTAGTTTTGGCTGCTTCACAAAGGGTCCTAAGTGTAACTCCTCAAAGCTGGTCTTCTCAAACAATTTTGGGACCCTTTCTCCAAGATCGTGCGCAGTTCCTATTGCATTGACCAATGAATAGGCATGAATATAAGCATTGACTTTGGACTGATTTTCAGTCAGTTTTTTAACACATGAAATTTCTGTTGCATATTGACATCCAAGTTCACAAATGTTTGAAACCTGAAAGCGTTCAAGAATGTATTTTTCTGTGTCTTCTGCTGTCACCAGTTTCCCTTGTTCCGCTGTTGAGGTGATGTAGACTAGACCAACTTCATTGATATCGTCTTTGGAAACGGTTAACTTTTTACCAGCACGAGATCCCACTACATACTTGTGATAATCAGCTGGCCTGGGAGATTGTCCACGACTGACCTTCATCTTTGCTAGAGAAGTTGGAGAGACATTTAATGACTGTCTTTCGCCTGACAGATGGCGACCTTTCTTCTTCTCCTCTTCCTCAAGCAGCTCTTTCTGTTGTTTCTTGCTGAGCTTAGCTTGGGCTCCAAGTGTTGGAAATTCCTCAGAATCCAATCTCTTTATTTCATATGGAGAAGGTAGCTGAGCCGGAGGAGAAATCAAATTTGTCTTTTCCATTTTCTTTCCTTTAGCCCCCCTTTTTCCTTTTTTCTTCGTTCCCTTGGCTGCAGCTCCCAGGGGTTCAGGGCTTGGACTCCCTGTTCGAGATGAATCACTTTCTGTCTTCCTCAGCAAGTCCCTTGGTGGCAATGTTGATTTTGATTTTGCACCCCCTGTTGTCTGGCCTCGTTTAACGTCTTCTCCTTTCTGTTTCATTACTCCTTCAGTTTTCTGCTCAGCTGACATTTCTGCTAGTAAATTATCTTCTGTGCCAGAGGGTTTTCCAAGTTGTTGGTCCTTGCTTGAATCTGCCACAATCAACCCCCCTTGTTGCTGCAACTGTTGTATCAGCACAACCTGATACTGAGACTGCAACCAAGCCACCTCCGCCTGCAATTGTTCTAGCTGTGGACGATAATGGCTTTCTACCCTTTGAATTTCTTTCTCAGTTAACCATTTCTGAGCCAAAGTAAGAACTGGGTTTTGTAAATTTTGCTGTAATTGTCCCCACTCTGCGCAGTACATCCGAGTCAACTGATCAAGTTGCTGCACTACAAAGCCATACCTAGTCTCTATCTGTAGAAGTTGGGAATTGGCAGATATTACTGGTGTGGCTGAAAGAATGGACATTCAATTGAACTGTGCTGAGTCACTGAGTACACATATGATTCTACAGAAACTGATAACCTTCCAAAATACTATTTAGAGATAACTGATTTCTCATTAATGATAAGCTAAGGCCTCTAAAGCACCTGAAACATTTCATATATATATATATATATATTTATTTATTTAATTAAATAAGAATGTTTTTAAAATGATATATTGCATACTAAATACATACTAGTATTATAACAATTAACTTTTTACATGGGCACTTCAAGTCTTGACAGAATTGTTACAGCTCAAATCTGGTGCTACCCCATTTCTGACACAGTCACAGTGTATTTTTAGTACAGGAACACAAATACTGATATGTACCTTTATTAAAAGGAAGTACTTTGTACTTTGTTTCATTAAATTACTGTATTGTATATGGGATAAAATGTAAACCAATCATTTATCTGATACTTACAATCAAAAATGAAACAAGACACTTACAGGGTTAAGAATTAATAACTGACCAAGTTCCAAGAATAAAAACAGAAACAGCATTTATTCATCACCAAAATGTCTTAATTAACCTGTATCTTGTTCCTTTTAAATGACTGAGGTAAATGCATTGTAATATTTCTTTTGGCAAATTAAGTACATATTCTAATAAATTTGTTAACAGTAGATTACTCAATAAAAAGCCTAGGACAGGCACTGTACTAGTACTTAATTATATGATGACTAATCAGTGTCTCTACCATTAAAGAACATGAACTGATGATTTATTTTCGCAATTAACTTCTTAATTTTTCAATATTTTTACCAGAATCTTTCAACCTATTTCACAAAACAGATTGCAACCAATTTCCACCCCTGAAATGACTTCAGATGTCACTAATTTTCAATGAAGGCGTTACACTGCTTGAAAATAAAAAAAAAAACACACCTGTCTCAACTTTTAGTTCTGCTGCTACCGGTACATGTACCGGTACTTGGGTTCTCTGGTCTTCATCTTCACTGGAACTACTGGTACTCTCTTCCATGCTCCTGAAGGGGAGTTCTTAAGTATTGAATATTCTAACATTAAACTGCTATAACAATAGTTTTATCAAGGTGGCTGCACATCCTAATGCTATTTATGTAACAGGGTTGTTATTTAATTTTTAATTAAAAAAATCTCTATAGCTTAAAAAAAGTCTGGAACAGGTAAATTTTACCATCACTTACTTGATAAATCTTCAGTCGTCCAATTCAATCCTTTTACCTTCTAGGTTTCTTACGTTTCAATATGCGGGATGCATATATTCTGTACATAGAACTCAAAATCGAAACTCTAAGAGGAGTTTTGGCTACTGAACTACAAAGCGAAAGTGGAAGTGTTTTGTCTATTTCCCTGAAAACCTCGTTTCGAAACTAGGTCAAGGCGGAAGGTGGGTTGAAGCGAAAAATAACGACATCTTTTGACATCGTTTATCCTTGAATCTCAGCTACCACACGAACTCTATACTCATCTGTTATTTTACCTACCATAGTGCAATAAATACCGATTTATTATTTATTCATATTTTCAACTGAATCACTTACTTACTTACTCGCGATTGAGGGTCCGGCTGCGGATTGCTGAGAGACCCGCCATATCAAATCTCAAGATGGTAGCGCGTGAGCAGTGTAGAATTGATCGTACACGAAAAACTATGCACTCAAGATGCTGGTCGACATGAATAATACATAGGTTAATTAATACGATCGACACATTGCCAAAGACTGATAAAAGTTTGATAAAAAGGACTACTCAACAAATTCTAAGATCACCAGTTATTTACAGGGATAACGAATTGTGAGGGTCAGGTGTGCCATGTGCCTTTACTTGTAGTCGTGGGGGACTTTTTTATGACCATCCCGACCTCTGCATTAAATTAGGTAACCCTTTATAATGCAGGTCCGTAGCCTGGAGGGTTCGAAAGAACCCCCAATTTTGCCAGGAAAATCCCCCCTCTGGGTAAAATTTTATGTAGCCTACTGTAGGCCTACATCGGTCGTTGCTCCCCAAACAGAATCATATGATATTACCCCCATCGTTACGTCCGTCATCGGTTTGAGAATGACCATTTTCTTGATGTCACTTTTGAGGTCCAAATGATTTTTTATTTACAGCACGGTTTTGAAAGTGACAGTTATGGTTGTGAGTCTCATTTTTACGTTGCGGGGTAGGGAAGGTATGGGGAAGTAGGCCTAATGATGAGGGAAAATAAAAAAATTAGTAATAGTAGTGTTTTTGGGGAAGAAAAACGTAATTTCATTTCTATGGACTAATTATATACTAGTATGTATGCCTGTGGAAAATTAAGGCCTGCAATTAATCATTGTGCAATATCTAGGCACACGTACAGAACTCAGAATTTAGCAGGCCCATGAATGAGCCTGCAATAGGCCTATATATAGGCCTACCACCAACATTTCCGCCATGCCAGGAAGCGTACGTATATTATAGGAGAGTGAATTATTTTTATTTCGTATGCTCTCATTTATTCATGTACCTGTATCTAATTTTTTTTTTGTCCGCAGCGTTAGACAGATATATATGACAAAATAATTGGAAAATTGGAAAGTTCAATGCTTTTCCCATAATTACTCAATTATACCATATCCCAAACCGATGGCAAAAATTCTTTCGTTAAGTTCTACGTTTCTAATTTTTTGAATAATTGTGTGCTGATGGAGACAGGGAAATTTCACTTGTAACGATTGTGAAATATTGAAATGCTTATAGTTTACCAGTTACATAAAGCACAAAAACCTCAACCAGCGTAAAGAAGAATACATACTAGTCAGGATCTATCAATAATTTGGTGAATGTTATAAATCATTCATCGATTGACGGCATTCTAGCTAAGTTAAAGGGATAATAACTCTTCGTATGAGATTTATATTTCACAATAAAACATTGTGAAAAACTCATAGAAATATAATATATTCTGTTTTACCACAAAAACGGCAGTTTTAGCTATTATTCTGATATCTGAGCTTGTCTTTAGACCACGTGACCTCCACTGATGGCTATACTCTGTTAAAATCTCTTAAAAGATTTTAACAAAAAACCAAACTTTTTAGAAAAAAACCAGGGACTAACTTTGAATGTAAAAATGGATTCATTAACCATTGGTAAGTATGGGAAAATTGTTGTTTACTCCAGGAAAATTCATTTTTAGGCCCAAACGAAGAGTTATTATCCCTTTAACTATCTTCGTGCTTATCAAAAACGGCCCTATTGTACATGCAGGAGAGTATTTTGGAGAGACAACTGACATTTGTACAAAACGGCCTGCAAAATGCATAATACGATGACAGTAAATAGGAAAACATTTTAGCGACATTTATGGAGATTAACTACCTTTCTACAAATAAATGGCTTGCACGTAATTATGGTGAGAACGAAGATTAGCAGTATCAATATAATTGTACACTGTAAAGATCCTGTCCAGCCTATCCCTTGTGTGAAGAAGTGCGTCGTTCCACCAGACTGTAACACTAGTCTCAGTTCGCTACCGTCCCACTGCACTCCTCCACCAAGTTCCTCACACAACTCCGACATCTTTGCATAAAGCCAGCTTGAAGCTTCTTCATCGGCTCTGTTCACACGTAGATTTTTCATCATTGTGGGAATCATTTTGAAGTCAACAACTTCTCCCGTAAGTGGATCAATATCGGCGAAATACATAAGGCTGCGCACGTTGTGAAATGGGCGCTTGTGTAATGGGGTAGGGGTCCCTTCGTAGTCACTGACAATATCTCCACAACCGTACATGATGAGTTTGCCATTGTAAACCTCTATGCCTTTTACATGGTGCGAGGAATGGCCGTGAATTACGTCCACGCCGGCAACGTCTATGGCGGCATGTGCAAATTCCCTCTCCATAGGAGAACTTTGCCATTTGTAGTTAGGTCCCCAGTGGATGGAAAGAATCACGATGTCTCCCGGTTTCTCGACTTTCTTTACTTGATCTGCAAGTTGTTTCACCACATATGGGATATCCTCAAAACTAAGAAGGTTCACTCCCGATTTTGTCTCTGTAGCGTTCCATTCTTCATATACGAGACCTGAAGTATGACACGCCCCAAAGACTACGATGCGTCCCTTATTCGGAATTTCAAAGATCGCCGGCTTCTGAGCTTCAAATATATTTTCTCCTGCACCAACATACTTCATGTTGGCCTTTTTCAGAGTTGTAAGAGTCTCAGCCAGACCGGGGTAGCCCCAATCTAGCACGTGGTTGTTACTAAGAACACAACAGTCCACTCCGGCTGCTTGCAAAGTTTCCACGTGCCGAGGATGTGTTCGGTACTGAACGCGTTTTCCTAGCCATGCGGTTTCGCTGGTGGTGATGGCTGTTTCTAAGTTTATTAAGCGAAAGTCTGGTTGTTTCTCTTGCAGGATCTGTAGCGCATCTCCCCATACGTAATCCATCCCGATCTCTTTTGGCAGGGGACCGTTCTTGTCTATGGCAAGTTGGGCGTACTCTCTAGAATCGTTCCTGAAATCCCTGTACATCCACGGTTTACAATGGTAAGGCAGGATTTGGTCTATGCCTCGCCCGATCATCACGTCACCCACCAAGAAAACTCGAATTATGCTCGTGAGCGCACCCGCCATTGTAAGAGCTGAAAGTAAACCAAATTTGTTTTAATCCAATCGAGCTCATAATGACCTGGCCTGTTAACTAAGCTTAATGCTTCTGTATAATTTTACTTTAGTCGTCTTTTCTACTTTTCTCTCTTATACAAATATGTGCCCGTATGTATTGCATTTTTAATAAGTAACATTAATCATATCTCTAATAAGTAACATTAAGATATTATCTAGCGCCCTCATCGAATTTAACTGCATCTTTTAGTCATTTCTGTTGGGTTTTCTGTGCGTGATCTGCAACTACCGGCATATATTCGTAGTTCTGAACATGACAGTGAATTAATGACAGTTTTGTTTTTGACTTGTTAAATATATACTACATGTAGTTTTATCTGTTTCGCGAAATAATTGCATTGATGGTGGACGTCAATATAATTCTAATCACCAATTTGCATATAAATGATTATAATTCAGGGCCGTAGCCTGAGCAAAATGCCAGGGGGGCAGTAAGCGGACACGAGGGGGCGAAGGCCCCGAGGAGGGAGGGTTTGGTATGGGGTGTCCCCCTCCCACGGTGTGGAAAATTAAAAAAAAAACTGTATGTATAATACTGCATTCTGGTGCATTTTAACTGTTATTTATTGGTCAATCAGAAGTCAGAAATTGTGGGTTCATTTTGCCATAAGTACAGTCATTTTTTCAACACAACACGCCAATTGGCCTGGGGGATAGCTCCCTCAGGGAGGGTGACCTTTTTTCATGAACTGAGTTGGCTAAAAACAGTACACCTTTGTAAACAGATTGTTGAATATTTGTCTAGTGGCCATGAGTGCCTTTTTTCACAGAATTGATACCAACTCTGCAATTATTTTTTTTACCTTTGCGATCATCTTTTTGCACCCCAATTTCCAGGGGGGGGCAGCTTCCCCCCCCCCCCCCCCCCCCCCCCCCCCCCCAAAAAAAAAAAAAAAATAATAANAAACTGTATGTATAATACTGCATTCTGGTGCATTTTAACTGTTATTTATTGGTCAATCAGAAGTCAGAAATTGTGGGTTCATTTTGCCATAAGTACAGTCATTTTTTCAACACAACACGCCAATTGGCCTGGGGGATAGCTCCCTCAGGGAGGGTGACCTTTTTTCATGAACTGAGTTGGCTAAAAACAGTACACCTTTGTAAACAGATTGTTGAATATTTGTCTAGTGGCCATGAGTGCCTTTTTTCACAGAATTGATACCAACTCTGCAATTATTTTTTTTACCTTTGCGATCATCTTTTTGCACCCCAATTTCCAGGGGGGGGCAGCTTCCCCCCCCCCCCCCCCCCCCCCCCCCCCCCCCCGGAGGCTACGGCCCTGTTAAATTTATTACATCACGTAGAACGACAATTTAACGTGTATGTATCAAACTGGTAACATTTCTCGTGCCACCTTGTGGCCATTCATAACATTAACTACAGAAATAACATTGCACACAGAGCAAGGACTGCTGAACTTGATACAACAGTATCGCATCTTGGGCAGGAGGCTGTATTTATATGTTTGTGGCCTACAGGGTTTTATGGGCAACTCTCTGACCACAGGGTTCGCTTCTAGTCTGTCACAAAATTACTCGAAAGTCTCTTCTTCCATTTTGTAACAGGTTTAAATACAGACTCCTACATGTAACACAATAAAACAAAAGAGTTTAAATTAAACTCTTGAATATCCCGCCATGATAAAAGGCCCGTGGATACAGATAACAACGCTTCCTTAATCATTGAAGTGACAAATCATACTGGCAATGTATAACAGCCTGAGAGCTACATTACTATGCGTAACTTCAATTGCTTGAGCTGTTAACCTACTTTTTATTGTAAATGTATTACGTAACGTCTATCTACATCCATCTTTAAAGCCATCACCGACGTCTTTCAGTTTTTTTTTTTTTGTTTTTTTTTTTGACATGTTTTAAGTAAAGGAATTACTACTAGTTAATATAAAAGGATGTACATACTGTACACGCAGTACTGAGTGGGATATTCCTTTATATATGTGAATGAAGTCACCAGATGCATTACATTGAGTGTTTTAAAGTGGGGATACGACACACTTTTGATATATGTCCCCAAATCGTGAATCCGATCTAGGTATGGGAATGGGGTCTGAGACTGCATTCCCACAGATTTTTAGATCGATCTATCCCCCTTGTCTATCCCTCCTACTAAAACCTGTACGCTCGACTGACAGCAATTTAGCGTGAACACACAGGGAGTTAGGTCGATCCAGATGGATCGATCTAAATCTGTGGGAACCCAGTCTAAGTAAGTAACCCGTAGAAGCCCGTGTCTGCATGCGTAATTCAGTAGGCCACAAACTGGCTAAAACTACCTGCAACATGTCGATTTCGCAAGTTTTTTCTTTGTTCTCGCAGCCCCATGGTGTAAGTCAGCAAGGAATGTTTGTAATTATCAATAGCGCTTCGTATGGTGCGTGTATATAGGTCATTCGACAAAAAAGTGAACATTTTAGCCACAAAATGTGCAATATATTCGCATAAGTGTTTGAAATCACTTTTAATTACCGTTGATTCCTTTCCATTTTAGAATAAACGAGCGAAAAATGGAGCAAGTCAAAACTGTGCAAATATTACACCAAACGTGTGCGTCCTTTTTTTTTTTTTTTTGCAATTGTGGAATGGCCCGTGTGACACCTCCCCTCCATTAGCTTGAGAGCACACTGGTACATGCAACTCACCGCTCTCTGTCTGTAAAGAGGCATATGATGAAGTAGAGAAGCGAGATTTCAGTGCACTGGCTGACTCGTTATGTATAGTGTAGTGGTGTATCATCTACATGCACTACTCTAGTTGGGCCACTGATTGTTTTTCCTCTACATATGCACCTGTCTCTGGCTAAATATTGTCAATATTCTAGCTGTGGCATGAGGAAAATGTGCCTAAATATCTGCCGCCCTGGTAGAGGATATACATGCACTATGTATATATGTGGTAGAACGGGGGAGTAGGTGTACCTGTGTCTATTGGATAACGTGTCCACAATACGTATGAGTAAGGAAGGGGGGATGCAAGCTGTTACACCAACGAGAGACTTCAAATATACATACGAACCGAGGATCGGTGGAGTGTGGATTCCCAGTAATACATGTAAACCACTTCTACTAGATTCTTATATGGCTCAAATAAATTCGACATGCCAAGGGATAAACTGAATAGATCACTCGATCAGCCGTAAAAGACCTTTAGACTGCTCCTTTCTTTAAATTTATGGTTGTAAATTTAACCTACTTCCGTGACCTACTTTCCTGCCCCATTGACATACAGCTTAGAATGCCAGCAGAAAAATCTGTTCAAACATCATTTTGGGGTAAAATTAAACAATGCCTTTTGGTAATTCTCTTAGTTATACTACTTGAAACTGTATACTGGCATTTGGTTGGTCTTTGTGACAAAAAATTGACTTTGTATGCATCTTTAAGTAAACAATTATCATATCACAGCAGATTGACGAAAGTGCACGTGGAAACCGCAACATTATTGTGGCGGCTACAAAATGGTTGCATGCAATAGATATTCAGAACTGCTAAGTTGATAACAAGTCAAACCGCCGTATCACAACGACTTTTCACTGACTGCATTAGCTTACAAAGTACTATTCCTCGGTTATTATAATGAGAATACCTTTTTAAACCTTAATTCTACATTTTATTCCACTTGACCCTAGCCAACACCATGCAAAATAAAATAAAAGTTTTTTTTAGGTTGTTGTAATATAGTTTTCTTCATTTTCTTACTTCAGTTCTTTACATTCTATAAAAATGTGGCCACATGGCTATTTGCAGGCTAAATTACCCGTCTTAGGCCTTTCATGCCGTGAAGTATCTAATCTGTAATAATATGGTCCCACTTCTACAGACGCCAACGGTCTACGTGGATCAACCCGACTCTCTGGGGAACTCTCGCTAACTGCAACCAGCTTAACTGAATGACAGGCGTTACAGAAAAACTGGAGGGCATACGAGCACGTTGGAAACAAGAGGAGGCATGGCATTCAGTTAAGCTGATTGCACTTAGCGAGAGTCCCTGCAAAGTTGGGGCGATCCACGTAGACCGATGGTGTCTATGGGAATGCAGTCTTCCCCGATTAGAGCGATCCAACTAGATCGACCTAACTCCCTGGGGGCTCACGCTAAATAGCTCTCAGCCGAGCGGGTACGAAAGTTAATTATCGCCTTACAGCTTGTAGTAGGCGGGACGGACATTTAAGCCGGATTGTCTGACAGTTATCTAGCGAGACTCCCCACTGGGAAAGATCGATCTCAAATCTATGGGAATGCCACCTAAGACCAAAAACTGGGGCAAATGGGTACGGGACATATTTGAAAATGCGTTTCGTTTTTTATTTGATTAGACGCGGTAAGATAAAAAACATGTTCGGCCGAAGAATGAATAAGAACAAAAAGAATATCCCAAAAATATTAATCATTTTACCTGTGACTTCCCAATGAATCTTCGTCTCCAACGAACTGTGTATACGGCGTTGAGACACCTCTGCCTCCTTCCCCTTTCAGCTAGTTCTGGTACCAGCACTTGGATATAACCGGTATAATATCCGTATTATATATGTAATCAGCAAAATCAGCAGGCCTGTTCACCAATTAAAGTATACTAGTACACTATTTATGATTGTAAAGGTCTCACCGGAAGTGCATGACCCAATTCGTTATTCGATATTATTGTAATGATAAAAGTACTTAAAAGTCCATCTAGGCTCACCACAGTGCCGTTATGCCGTGTATAGCTTATGAATGCGTCGGGACAATTTAATTGGTAGAACTGTTCAACACACATGTATATGATCTGAGCAGCCAGTATAATATGTGAGAGGTAATACACTGACACCCGAGTGATAATAGGCCTCTATTCCAGAACACTTCGAGCGACAGTGAGGGGTGTTCAGGGCATGCATCGCAAGAGTGCGGCAGTGTATTATATGACATATATACCGAGATAACTTACACGTAAATTACTCGCAAATTACTCACCGACTAACGTTCCTAATATAAAACCGCAGTAGAATTTACATTGCAACATGAATAAATAATAAAAATATAGTACACGTTTGTACAATATGCCTACTGGCATGTATTGCAAGGGTGTGACATAATGCAACATATGTAAATAATAAGATGTATAATATATGTTTTTACAATGTGCCTACTGGTACGTACTGCAATGAATCTCATGACATCTCTTTGTGATGTGCGCCAGTATTGCAATGTCATCATATTGGTCTGAATATGTGTCTATGTAGTGCATGATCATAATACTGCTACTAATGTGCTTATTTATTGCGATTTTATAGTATCTGTTTTAGTAATATATCCATGGTTTGCAAAGTGTTAAAATATCTATTTGTGTTATGCCTATGCATTGTAATGTTATAAAGTTTTTTTGTAATTTTTTTGTAATGTGCTTGTACAAGTGAATGTGTGTGTGTGTGTGTGTGTGTGTGTGTCTGTGTGCAGGATTTAAATTGATTTAGTGCTTTTGAATTATTTATTCACCTAGTCTAATAAAACGTTAAAAATAAAAAAGAATAAAAACTTGTAAAAGAAAAGAAAAAAGATAATAGCAGGAAAAATTGATTAAAACATATTGAAACAAAAATTGTTACGTTTAAAATCACTCACTTAGAAAAGTCATTCATTAAAATTCTATTCATAATTTTTTTTAAAACATAAGCCTGGAGATCATTTTAAAAAGAAGCAGGAGAGTCTATCCTACGTAGTAAAAGTGGGAGTAAATTCCATTCCCTAGGTACAGGTACTTTAAACGAATTGTCACCATATGTGAGACGTCTAGCTTTGCCGTGGTCTTAAGAGTAAATGGTCGGAAGAGCGTATAAATGGAGTGGGGGTCTCGTTAGTTGATAAATGTTCGTAAGTTGGTAAAAGATCCCGCAAATATGGTGGGACCAAGCTGTAAAAAGCGGCGTGAGCATACACTAAAGAATCCGTGCTATTATACATGTAGATACCGGTAGCCAGTGAAGTTGTTTGAGAATAAAGGTAACGTGACTGTTGCCAGGTAAGAACTCAAGCAGTAATATTTTGAATACGTTGTAGACTTTTTATTTTCCTGCGGACACCCATAAAAAACGATAATTGCAGTTATATAGTCGAAATGTAATAAGGGCATGTATGAAATAGTCTCACAGTGACCCATTCACACAGTGCTAAGCAATTGCATGAGTGGATGCCATATACACTTTTCTGACAAATGGCGTTCCTAACCTTGACCTATGCCAGATAAAAAGAAGTCGAGCCGACCAAGTTAAAGTTGACCGGCCAATGCAGCCAGATGCGGCGGACGCAGGGCCGATCTCATCAAGTGCAGGTAAATTACTCAGGGTTGGAACTTTGTTCCAGCATCCTATTAGGAATAACATCCAATATCAGCTGGACGGCCATTTTTAACGATATTTTTTCAGAAACGCTGTAATGGGCTATCTTACTATGACATGCAATATATACAGTTATTTATTAATAATAACTCTTTCAAACAGTAGGCCTAGCATTCAAGAAGGCTATTATTGCCGACGTATTTTTCCTTTTCGATGGCAATATACGTAGAACATGGAGCATTTTACATGACCGAAGGACAAAGTTCAAGTCAATATCTGTAATAGATTTCTTTGATCAGTTGATCAAATTAAAAGATACATGTTATAATGTGGACATTTTAAAACATTTTTATCTATGGCCTCTGCCAAGGAGGTTTTGTTTTTCCCTCCGTTTGTCTTTTTGTCTTTCTTTCCTTCAGAAGCCTAACTCATACGTATGTATGGATTTTGATTTTAAAAGTTTTCTGCATAGCCCAGAAAAGGACTAAGTTTAAAATGATAAGATTTTGGGTCCAATAATGTTTGAAAGTATTTTACACCATTGCCAATGACCTTGTGCAATGGATAAGCTCCCAACTACCACAATTAATTAGTGCAGGTGATTGGCGGAGGCTGCCATCTCCAGTTTTTTTTCTAGTTTTTAGATTGGTTTGTTTTTATTTACAGAATTTGTAAATAGTAAATCGATAATAAATAACCTTTGCTTGCCTGGGCAACGGCGCTGCAGTGGTGGTGAGTAAGTTGCGCAGTAATATCGCAATTTTCGCGGTATTTTCGTGCACTTGCAAACGAGACTTTGGTAGCCTATGTTGATGTTTTTTATTGTTATCAGCCATGGATGGCCATGAAACTGTTGTACTTATTACAAGCACTGTGGCCACATGCACGGGAGAGTGAGAAAATGCAGTTAACGTAGTTTTAAAATTGTATTTGTAAAAGAAAAAAAAAACTGACTAAATCGCAGCGCAATAAACTAGCTTGTGGACATGCAGATATTTATTGTTTTAAGACGTAGGCCTACCGTACAAGTAAATGTAAACTTAAAGACCGCAGGTATAACCATCAGTCAGAAAAACCAAACAGGAAGAAGGGCAGCGGAGATTTTGGTGC
>NW_019775772.1:7054-26686 GCF_001039355.2 Lingula anatina
AGTTTAAAAATTCTTGTTGATTGCATTTTTACAGCTTGTCAAGCACAAAACTGGTGGCTGTGTCCCTTATTTTGTGTATGTGGGGGTCTATACGAATGCGCTTGCTCCAGCTTGTGGTACAATATTCGGAGGCGGTATCGCCTCTCTGATCCTCTAGTATTTCTCCTGTTTTCACTCTTTCACCTACTTCAAAGGACCAACACTTGTACGATTAACTACCATTGGTGTATCATATAGAAGCACACTGTCAAGAGTTTAATTCTTGTTTCTTAAGGCTGTATCAAATGCAGGTGCTTCCTGACATACCACTGAGCTCCTCACCTGTTTGTTAAAGGCATCTCCCTCCATCCTGACGACATTCTCCAGTGCCTGGAGAGCAGCTTTCCTCACGTTGACCTTCTCGTCACAGGCGCGCCTTCGCAGCATGGAAACTACACCTTTACCATCAGCCAGCGCTGGTAGGGAAAAATAACCTTCAGTGTCACTTGTCTTACTTTGAAATAATTTTTTTTCATGGCAAACTGATTATCTAAAATTGCTCCAAGTTTTAGCATAGACTTACTTAAAAAATATTCACATGATGACTAGGAAAAAAAACTTCTATAGAGAAAGTAATCATTCAAAATTTGGGCATATTTCACTATAACCTGCACATTTTGAAACAAAACTAGCATAAAATACAGATCTTATAGGTCTTGCAGTGAAATTGCTCATTTGCAAAAAAAAGTCAGAAGAAGTAGGAGATTAAACATATAATATATGGACGTACTTGGTAGTACTTCAGGTAAAAACAAGGCGTTAACTTACAGAACTCTGCTCCTGGTGTGAGCTGTACAGCCAGTGCTGCCACAGGCAGGGGAGTACTCTCCTTGGGGTCCACAGTAGCAGCAGCAGGGGGGCCTTCCAAAGCTTGTCCTTCTGTCGCGACTGTCTTGTCTGACGTCTCGTCAATAGTTTTATCTGAACTGGTTTCTGTTTCTTGAGGGGTGTGGCCTTCAGAGCCTTGACCCTCTGAATAAATACAAACAACTGCCAGACTTTCGATTGGCTAAAATTTTTGCAAGATTTCAAGATTTGGTAGCTCAGGACCTGGGTTGGTCTGAGCCAGAAAATCATGTCCATTAAGATTAAAGAGAAAAAGAAAACTGTTGAACATTGAGAAATGTTGAAAAACAATGATGAAATTCATATCACCATCCATCAACTATTCCGAAAAAAGACAATCTCTAACTAATGCTATCTCTGACTTCAAATACCACAACAGCAATGGGTGGTTTTATAAAAGTTATGATAAAGTCTGTGTGTGTGTGCATGCATGTGTATGTACTCGCACATAAAAAAAGAAACGTGTCCAAACCTGAGGCCGGTGCTGTCCGCTGTGTCTCGGGGGTTGGCACCACTCTTGATATTGGTACTCTCCCCAGGGGACCATTCCTAGGGGTAAACATCTCCTTAATGGTTAGACCTATGGCCGAGTCTTTAGATGCCACACACTGGGAAAACCCTGCTATGGCACGGGAACGCACACTAAGTACAGGAAATACAATATACATTTATATCGTATTTAAAATATAAGGCAGCAAAGCTGTCAAATGGACAAACACATTGATGGACAGACACACTGATATAACCGATAGAAGCAGTAACATCAAAATCACCTAAAAATGATGAACAACAATTTAACAAACATTTAACAGTGAAAGTGCACAAAATTAACAAAATACACATTTATATGTTATTTTGAAATTTAATTTCTGACTGAGAAATGACCGAGCTGTATTGAAATAAGTGAGTTATTTGACGTAATTGAATACCTGGAGTTGACATCAGAGCACCTGGCTAACACCATCTGTATCAGGAAAGACTGGCTCATATATAATTATATTGAAATAAATGAATTATTTGACATTATAGAATACCTGGAGTTGACATCAGAGCACCTGGCTAACACCATCTGTATTAGGAAAGACTGGCTCATATATAATTATATTGAAATAAATGAATTATTTAACATTATAGAATACCTGGAGTTGACATCAGAGCACCTGGCTAACACCATCTGTATTAGGAAAGACTGGCTCAGGTAAACTGCATGGTCTGCATGGACTGAGTCTGGAATAAAAATAACAAGAGTTGGGGTTCCAAATTCTTCATAATTATTCCCCTTTAAAATGCTTGAGTAGGTACCATATTCCACTCCCACTACTCATTTAGTTCTATTATAATTACCATTCTGAAACAAAATCTGAGTTGGAGTTCCAAATAATTCTTCTTCTTCCACTATCTGAAAAATTCTCTCTTTTTATTATTATTATTTCATTCTTAAACAAAATCGGAGTTGGAGTTCTAAATACTACTTGATAAATTCAATTACTATAACCTGCACACTTCTCTTTTTCCCATTTATAGCAAAATCGGTTGAAAATCTATAACTTTATTCTACACATCTTGCCACAATGAAAATTATTTTTTGCCCTTTAAATTCATCTTTACTGATCATTTTTCTTTGTGTGAGAAGTCCATGCTACTCACCATCCTGCTTTCTCTCTGGTTCACTGAGGAGCAGTGTGACTATCTCCAGGGCAAATACTCTGTAACTGATCTGTGAAAGGGAAAATATCTTAGTATTCATTTCAAATCAATATTGGATATTTAAAAACCTCTTGTTATTAATGACCTTGAAAAAGCTACTAAAACTGTACAAAATCCGACTAGGTTACATCTTACATAAGCAGGGACTTAGAAGTGAGAGAAGAGGGAGGAGGGAGGGAGAGAAGAGAGAAGAATGAGGAAAGAGTTGTGAGGACAAGTGAGAAAGGGGGGAGGAAGGAGAAGTGAGGAATGGACGAGTGAGGAATGAGGGGAGGTGTTTGAAGGAGAGGAGTGAGAAAAGGCGGAGGAAGGAGAAGAGAAGTGAGGGAGGAGGGAGAAAAGTAGGAGTGAGGGGGAGTGAGGAGTGAGGGAAGAGTTGGGAGGAGAGGAGTGAGAGAGGGGGGAGGGAGGAGATATGAGGGATTTAGTGAGGGAAGAAGGAGTGAGGGGAACAGAGAGAAGATGGCAGTGGTAGGGAGGGATAAGAGGAGTAGGAGGGAGAAATGGAGAGAAGATTAGAGAAGTAGGGGTAAGGAGGGTGGAGTGGATAGTGAGTATTAAAGAGTGTAATGTCAGACAACCTCACCTTGGCATGTCTGGAGTATCTATAGATCCACTCCATCATCCTGGCATAGGCAGAGTTTGGAAGCTCTTGGAGTAGTGTCACCACAGCCTGGAAGGTAAACAGATACTTTAAGTCCAAAAGAAGGGGTCAACAAATGAATAACTAGAAAAAGAATTGCTCAGCAAAAGTAAATTACCTTTTGTAATTGGGACATTTGGACTACTCTAAAATATGATGAAATGGATTTTTCTTCGTCTCTTATGTAATGATGATAAAACAGCAAATTGTTTCTAAAGAGATTAAAAGTTCTTTCTATGAGGCATGACATTTTGCAATGCTCTAAAATAATTAAAAATAATTTTATTGGTGTTTCTTTTTCTCTAAAATAGATTTCTATCCATCATCAGTTGTATTGGAATTGCTAGCAAGTATCCCAATAAGGAATAATCTGGCCTAATATTAGTTTTATATTATCAAAAGGCAGTCACCTGTGCCACTTTGGCTCTGTACTCAGCTCTGTCTGGGACCTTGGTACACATGTGCTGTAGCAGAATTCTGGCACTGGCTGCAGCAGCTTCTGGCTTGGTACGCAACAGGTGACTGAAAATATGGTACAGGATTGTACAGGTGAATTTCTCAATTTTTCCTCAAAAACAAATAAAAAGAATGATAAAAAATAAAAGAAAAAAGAAAAAGTTGAAAGACATGGTCACATTAATGTAATAACAATAAATTAATAAAATAAACAAATAATTTAAAAAATTAATAAATAAGTAGAAATTCAAATAAAAAAAAAGGGAAAAAACCTCAGGCAAAATGTCATCTAGCCAAAAAGAAGTCATCATGGTGCATTTCTGAAAACATGCCAATCTCACTCACTATGTTTAAATTTCTATCATTTTTAACAAGTAAGTACACATATAATATAAATTCAATAAAAGAAATTCTATCTCATGCAAATGAGAAATTGTCACAGCAAAAAGTGTTAAATACATTTGCGTATATTCCATTCCTTTTGTCGTTTCTTACCAAACAAATGCCAGAGCATTATCCTTGATGGTCTGTATATCCCTGGGGATGGCCTGTGCTGCCACGCCCTTCCCATCCCCTATCAACATCAAGATACTGGGAAGAAGATACTTGAAGGCCTGAAATAATGGAAGACAGCCTTTAAATTAAACTTTTTCCTAACAAATATCTTTGGATCTTAATGTACTTCCTTCTAGATTATCACAGTCCTTATTTTAATAAATTTATGACAGATTTTATGAAAAAGTTAAAAATTAAATCTAAAAATCTTAAAATGTGTAAAAGTATTCTTAAAGATATGGAAATAGATTTACAAATAGAAGAAAATTCAAGTCAACTTACAGTGGTGATCATAACATTGATGTCACCATGAGAAGCTGAACACAGACAGTCCATACCCTAGAAAACATTTTATAGAAAATACAGCAAAACCAATAAGGTAAAAAAAAATTATATCAAATAAAATTCTACATTTCTATCCTTTTTTTGCTACCAAAAAATATCACATTCAAAACAATGAAACAGGGTAAACAAAAAAAAAAAAAAAAGAAAATGAAATACAAAATCACCCTTACAGTTTATAATAAAGCTGAGTGCAAAAGAACTCTGCCTTTAAGTACCAATATAAGCATTTGAAGAAAAAAGTCCTTAAAATTATATTTTAGATTAAACTGAGAGGGAAAAGTTAAAGTTAGCAACTCCTTTTGCATTTTACACCCCAGATCCAAAATCAAAACAACCGTTGGCACATTGTAAAGGTGAATAAAAGTATTATGAATGAAGGTCAACATTATGTATTCCTCATTCCATTCTTTTCTCCAAACTCTTTTGTAAGAAACCCCATTTCTGAGGCATGAATAGGACGATACAGAGGATACAAAGGTGTATTGAATAAAAGCGCTAAGGGAAACCTCTCAGTTTTGAATGCCAACTGAGGGGTGTAAATTACACGTCCGTTTCCCTTAGCACAAGTGTAAACCATATTTGGCATACATTTGAAATTTAGGTAGAAAACAGTATATATACAGCTACTGTACCTTGGCCTTTTTATCTTTGATATCTCTTATATCTTTAACATCTTGGAGATTACCTGGATCACAAGGTGAGGGACTTTTAATTTAAACAACATTAAAAACTACTTAATTTCCTGTAATTACATAAACAGCCAAAATTACTGAGAAGAAGATATAATACTAGTCAACCATTTGTAGGTAAGGTCCTGTTACAGTTCTCTGTTCTCTAACAGGAAATATAGTCCTTCAAAAGGTAAATGTCTCATTCTGGACAGAAGAAACAAGTGCAAATACTGACTTTCTGAAGAACTATAGGCAGTTGACCAAAATAAATATGGAAGCGTGGCGAATAAAAGGGAGCCCATTACTATACCCCCACAGGGTATAAGTTGTTTCCCTTCAAATAGTAAAACAGGGGCAGATTGAGGCCGTCTTCTGGGTCTTCCGGAAGACAGATTTTAAAGTTTAAATTGATTGGTATCTAATTATTTCTGTAGATCAAGAAAGATAGTTTGGAAGACTGTCAGAAAATATCCCTGGATCCCCTCTGTAAAATGACTGACAATGCAAATAATTTTTACAGATCGTTAATTCTCTAACTTTCATGTTATCAGCAGTAACTTTAATGCCTTTTTTATTTCAGTTGCTGCCCAAAATACAATCTTATGCATGAACAAAATAGAGGAAGACCACACAATTCTCTTTGATGAAAAATTCTTGAAGAGCATCGCCTCTAAGATAGCAAACGAGTGGGACACCTTGGCACCTCAATTTGGTTTCAGCAAAAAGAAAGTGAAAGAAATCAGAAGAGACAATCCAGCAGACAACATCCGGCAGTGCCAGGTGATGCTGGTCAACTGGGCAAGACACAACTTCTCAAGTGACGCCAATAAATCTGAGAAACTGACGGAGATTCTATTATCTCTTGACAGGAGTGATCTGGTGTCAGAGTTACATGAGAAAGAAAGAATATGGCTGAGCTTTATCTGAAAAATTCTTCAAAAGTTGCAGAGACATGTAGATCAAGGAGATATCTGACAGGCCTAGCTGTCTGGCTAAACCTTTGTGTTGAGGTGACGTAAATATTATCCTGTTACAAAAAGATACAATCCCAGCAGCAAAAGAAATGGTAACCGAATCCTGTGTCCAACTTTAGGGGATATTTATATATACTTCATTTGCATTGATCTGTATAATGACTGTATCATAATGCTAAGTATGTGATCAGTGAACAGAAGCAATCTTCAGTGTACTACAATGGTTCAGGACATTATGAGGTGCAATATTCAGGGACAAATGTATTCTGCAGTATATCAGACAACCAGAAATGGAGATCAGTATTACGCCATATTTTGCCAAAATGTATTTCTAAGACAACTTGGATTTATTGATGCAATAAATTTAATTACAAGAGTAAAAACAACCAACTTAGGACCATTTATTCACAATCACATGCATAAATTATAAGGGAGTATTTGCCATAGCTAAAATATTTCATCTTAATAATATGGAAAAAATTGTGGAAAACATCTTCAGGACTTCTGCATTCATTTTGTCTACTGAATGACGAACGCTAAATAAACATCCTTTCATTAAAATCTTTTTTTTCTTTTTTTTTTTTTTTTTTTTTTGTTTTGAAAGACACACATACAAGAATAACAGATGTCATTGTACAACTCACCATAAAAGCCAGCTTGGATATGGAGTGGACTCTGTTGACATCACTGAAATAAAAAATACATTTTTTATTATTTAAGACCAACAGCCTCAGTGACCATGAGACATTTAATGACTCTTGGTCCAACTGTGACAGCAGTCCCCAAATTCTAGCCTTTTATATAATACTGCTTCACAGTGAGTCAAAAGACAGTGTATATAAGGAATTAATTGAGGATTTAGTTTTTTAAAGGAAAAGTTATGATAATGTTGTTTTACCTGGTAAGATCAAAATCTTCTCCCACAGTCTCAGCTTCCTGTTTGGACAGTTCCACCAATATTTGTAATGCATGCTGTGCAGATGATTCTGATTCTTTCAGTGAGTAATTCTTAAGGAGTGTGGTGAAGTTCTAGAAAGAAGAAAAGTTATTCTAATTAAGAGTTTACCATTATGCCATGGGGGGGGTGGGGGGGGTGGGGGGGCAGATTGTCTGGGTCATAATATTGAAAGTACAGAAATAGAGGCCAGAATATTTGTGTGCATGGGAATCAATAATCTACATAAATCAGAGATTCCCTGCTTACCCTAAGTAAAGACAGCAGGCAGCTTCTCAGCTTAGATATCTCCTGGGGAGTGAGAATGTCCTCATCTTCATCCTCATCCTCATCTTCTCTTTCACCAAAATCCTACAAGGAAATAATTCAAGGTAGATGATGCCGATTGATTCAATAACAAGATCTATACCAGAGTTCATTACAATCTGATTGAAACAGATTCTGATACGTGTTTCTAACTGACACACTCTATAACAAAGCCATAACAAAGCTATAACAAGGTGTCTTGGATCAATCTATGGAGAAATAGAATTTCAATGTGTAATTTTCAGATCCTTCACCACCAACTGAAATCTAATAATTGTATGCATTTTTTCAGAATTCTAAAATAGAGAATTACAGCAAAATCAATATAACTAATACTTTTACGAGTCATATCTTTATGTACTGTAACAATGACAACTAATATTCCTAAATATCCTTGATCTTACAATGAATGACTCCTCTTTCCTCTTCTTGTGAATGACATTAGTAGCAGTCAAATGTGAAATAACATAACATCAAGACAACTTCTAAATATGCTTTTCAGTGCCTGCCACTTACTAGGTAAAAAGTACTATGGTACAACCAAAGGACATGATCATGATAACTACTGTACTTACATCCCCAGCTACGTCCTGTTCTGGTTCTTTGGTTGTCTTTCTTGCTTTACCTCTCCTGCCTGCCTGACTGCTACGGACTGGAGACGGCTTCCTCTTCCTTTTGGGGGAACCTTCAACGACAGGGAGCAATTTTATCTCAAGTTTAACTTTCTCCAGGGACATAAGATGCATAAGCGTTAATTCCCATTTTGTGCTTTTTTGTTAATGTCTAATTTTCCTTTACTTTGTAACTCTAAAAATTAACACTACTTACTGACTTAATGATTATGAAATGATTACCACTTGACAAAATTAATTCTACTGTCTCCATTCTACAACATATACCTAGTTGAGTCCAAGACTTAAAGACATCCACTGATTTTTGGAACAACATTGGGTGAAAGATTTTGAATGCTCCACTCCCTGGAAAGAAAATGTTATTAAAAATAAATAAGTAGAATTACGCCTTCAATGAGATTAACCATATATGAAACAGTAGAACCATTTAAAGAAACTTTCAAGTGTTTTAAAAAATTCAAAATTATTCCCCTAACATCGTAGGTAAAATATATGGAATAGTACAATTCAAGGTATTGTGTTACCTGGTATACATATTAAAGTGAAGTAGACATCAGCTGCTGAGATTGCAGCCTCTCTTAGTTGGGCATTTGCCACTCTCTGAAAAATTAATATCAATAGAGAACATATTACTGAATATAGACCTGTGCACACAAAGAGTGCCAAAATGCAGAAATGAAAAAACTATTATTTTTCATTAGAATATTTATAAAAAAGCTAATTGTAAAATTGTTGTGTTGATGAAAGTGGACCTTTTTTTAATAAGAAATATCTTGAAAATGCAAGCACTGAAATAATGCAACTCTCTATAACCGGGTTGAGACTGCCACTTAGTGAAAATGTCAGAAAATATTTCCTGGGGTCCATGGGGCCACTTAGGCAAATGCTATTTTTGGCTCCCAAAAAGTCAGAAATCTGCTGAATAGTCAGAAAGATTTTTATCTCTTCTATAAGGGAACTGGGGGGGGGGGGGGGTATTATACACCCAATACCCAGATTTTCACATAAAGACAGGACTTACATCGTCATGTGTATGCTGTATCATCACATACCTTTGACCCTGCTTCTATGATGTAATAAAGAAAAGATACAAAGTTTCTGTGTGGGAGGTCATTTTCTACCAGTACTGTCCAGAAACCTGCCAAAAAAACAAAGAGCTTATTTATAAATGCTTTCCTGTGTTTAGGGATTTCCCCAGGATTTGGGGTAAAGGGGGTCCAAAATGTTGATCTGTAATTTGGTCAGTTTTACAAGGAGTCCAAAATCAAACAGACTGACATTCGCCAAATATTTCATAAGCTTCCCAGCTTTGAAAATATAGGATGTCTTTTGAGGCCAGTGGCTGTCGAAATGAAGGCTGGGTAACTCTCTGGAGAGCAGTGCCTATGATACACAAGTGTCGACATTGCTGTGATTACTTATACTAAATATGACAGAAAAAATTATTCATTATTGATAATCATATAATTTACTCAATATCTCAGGTCACACTATGATAATCTACTAGTGACTTAAAAGTACTGACTATTCTCTAGCTGTGGTTTATAACATACTTGATCATGATTTTGCATATTACATGTAACAATGAATTCATATTAACACAAACAGAAGTGCTAGAGTAGAGAATGATGATTAACTAACCCTCCCCAGACTTCCCCTCCTCTCCCAGTGCCCAGGGCTGGAGGATCTTCCTGGTTAACTTCAGGGTCTCCACATGGTACCCACTGCCCTCAAGGCCTTCCTCTGTACTGATAGGCAGTGGGTCGTAGTCTGTGAAGTCTCTCTCCCATACTTCCTTTACCCAATCTGAAAGTCAAGTCAATATTAAGTTATTCAGATTTAAAACCAATGAATAAGGTTAAGATCAACTGTGAAATGGAGACCGGTGGTGTGAATCTACATGTGTTTGTTAGTGTTTGAGGGAGTTGCCTCAGTTTGCGGCCTTACACGCTTACAGTTCTCTTGCGGTGCCATAGGAATGCATTAGGCCGCACACTGAAGCTAGGATGGGGGGTTGACCACTGGCTATACCACTAATTACTGGACATATCTAGCCCCTAGAGCTTCGAGTCAGTAATTGATTATAAAATATATGTGGCCATCTTTTAAATATCGCTTTGATACGAGGGCATTCGGCCTGTATCATTTTAGATTTTTAATCGCACTACCGATATCTAGTCTGTCAACAATGTTCTGTCCTCTCAGACCTGCTGATTGAAATGAAACAGTGTTTTTCCTATCGATACTATACGAATGAGTTAATGCTTTATTTTTTACCTGTATCCAAGCCAGTAAAATCGAGTGTGGAGAGGCACTCGACTGTTTTCCCTACGTCCGCCATATCGAAAACAACCGCCAAATCAGTAAGAGCTCTTTTCAAAAGGAGAACCAAAATGCATCATTTAGCCTCAACTCCTTTCAATAATTTTTCCATTTTTTGTACAAAAACAAAATTCAACAGACTCAGTTTTTGAATTTATGATAAAGAATTCATCATAAGCTTTCTGAAACGTTTTACTTTGTTCGCTAAGTGCTAATTTTTCTAGTGAAATTATTCTTTGATAGGATTCGAGATTAAAATATCTCCCCAACAGGACACAGACAGTCAACATGGCACTTTCTCAAGCAAGTAAGAAATCAGTCATTTTCTTAACGTAGAGACACACTAATATCATGTTTTATTTGTTAATGCTAACTTGTGAACAAGGGCAGTTGATGACATAAGTGAAAAATGAAGACGTAACGTAGGGTCATCTGTTTATTTTCATTTGGAGGTGTGTCTGCTTGATCATTCTCTGATTGGTCAGTTCACATAATTTTTAGGTCGAGTTCAAATCCACGTGTATACACACAGCTTGTCTAAGAGTTAGTGTGCCATCTGTCCATTTGGTGAACTAGAGTGATCCAAATGATATTAATCGGTTGAAAACAAAAACAAGTAAATCAGTTATCAGTTTTTGACAGGCACAATATTGTTGACAAGCCAGTGTACCAGTAAAAGATAATGTTCCAGTATTTCCAATATGGTTATTTATTTTTTATTAATCAGCCTCAGTCACTTTTAGTCTTTAGAACAATTTAGTGTGATTATAATTGAATTCCCGAAGGCATGAAGTTTAAACTAGGGTTTTTTGTATTTTTTTGTGCTAAAGTAAGCCGTGAAAGTGAGAGAGAAACTTATTTAATTTAGTTCATATTCTTGTGCAATTACAGATAAATATCTGGGAAAAAAATAGACATCGATGGCAAAACTAGAACTGTTTCTGAAATGGTGTGGCATATATAACTACTTAAAGAAGCATATTGTTGAAAGTTTATAGCTTATCCTATAACTCGTGATGTTTTCTTCAGAGAATCTCAGACACTTTCTTAAGACATTCCAAGTCCAACGAGTCCTGAGTGCCAACACCGTTGCCGTGGCAGCAATTAAAGAAGACTTGGGTAATGTTCTCAGTGAAATCAAGGAGGCGGGTCTCTGGAAACCTGAGAGGATTATTACATCAAAACAGGATTCTGCTATTGAAGTGAAAGGGTCCAAGGGAAAAATTCTGAACTTTTGTGCCAATAATTATTTAGGCCTATCAGTAAGTGAATTCATTACAGCCCAATGATGTTATTTGTTTTTATACACTCTCATATGTGATGGGCTGATATCACATCAGTTTTGATATTTTTGTTCTTCAGGAAATAAATGCCAGGAGCATTCATGAACTTAACGATACTGAAACATCTTTTGTAAATAAAGATTGAAGGAGATATTTGGTTTTAAAGAACATTGATAATTTATTTGAGGTGCTAACAAATAAGATATGATAAAGCGATTCCTCATATAATAAATGAATGTAACTTACAGAGTCACCCAGATGTTATAGAAGCAGGCAAGAGAGCCCTTGACAGTCATGGTGCTGGACTTAGCTCCGTCAGATTCATATGTGGAACACAAGTAAGTGCTTTCACCATGGGTTGCTTTCATAAAAGGACTGTTGACTGAAGGTTTATTGCTCCTCCTATAGTTAACTTGCCATACCCAATGATATCTTTAGGATATGGTGTACATTGGCAAACTGCATGAATTTTTTACTTTAAAACCCTTTTTTTCTCTGTCATGACTCCAGGTGGTTTAAGTAAATGAAATGAGACCCTGTTTTAAAAAAAGGAAAAAAATCTTATGTTTTAGACAAGCAGTTTTTTTAATTTCATTAGACTGCCAGAATTGATCAAAGTAGTCTTTTATTTTATTTTCTGTAGGATCTACACAAGGAGCTTGAAGCAAAAATTGCAAAGTTTCATGGCATGGAAGATGCTATTGTGTATGCCAGCTGCTTTGATGCTAATGCAGGTAATTGAGTCACAGATCAATTGATTTGTGTTTTTTTATGGATGTATGTATCATGTGTTTTTTTATATGTTGATGTTCAGGTTACCTCTGACCTTTGTGAATTTTGCCAGTACAAATTAATACAGGCTATCTGTAGGCAAAGTATATGTCTAAGTTTGCTGAAGACCCACATCTTTTTCAACATACTGGTAGAAGTAGGATGACATGCACCATTTTATGTTCTACAATTTACAGGTTTGTTTGAACAAATTCTGAGTTCTGAGGATGCAGTTCTGTCCGATGCCCTGAATCATGCGTCTATCATTGATGGGATAAGACTTTGCAAAGCTCAGAAGTATCGGTACAATCACATGGACATGGAAGGTTGGTCATGTGACAGCTAGTGTAGTTTGTTACAGTGTATCACTGGATTAGGAGGAGTTGCTAAGGAGATTATTATTTAACTGTTATAATATCTTGAAACAAAAACTGTAGTGATTATATGTAAAATGATACCAGCGTGTCAGATTTACACATACATGACTGTGTATGCTACAGTTAAATACAGTATTATCCACAATTTGTAGTTGATTTATACTACTTTCTTTATGTTTTCTGTAGATCTTGAATCCAAACTAAAGGATGCTCAGAAGTGCAGACTAAGGTTGATAGCCAGTGATGGGGTCTTCAGTATGGACGGGAATGTTACTCCATTAAAGTAGGCTAAGTTATTTTAGTCACACAGTGCATTTTAACTTTGCTGCTTTGATAAAAAAAGTAGTTTTTATGATCGAAATTGGGTTATAGAATTATTTTGCTAACTTTGATTTATCTTAATATATTTAAGCCATTCCTTTGTTGCGTGTTTATTGTTTTTTAATCATGACAAGTTTGTGAAATGTTTTTGGTTATCTTACAGGGAAATCTGTGATCTTGCAGACAAATATAATGCCTTGGTATTCATTGATGAGTGTCATGCTACAGGCTTCTTTGGCAAAACTGGAAGGTGTGTCTGGAGCTGAATGGTTGTCAGCATTATTACATACTAATTACTAAATACTGTTTTTTTTTTTTTTTTTTTTTTTTGTTTTTTTTTTTTTTTTTTTTTTTTTTTTTTTTGTAAATGATAAATAATAGGATTTTACCTGAAACAGGAATTCAGTAATCAGTTTGTAGATATTTGTAGATGTTCTGAGTAGGACTCTTATATTTTCTATACTTATGACATAAATAATATTTGTTGGTATTATATTGTGTAATTTTCAGTATTTTGGCAAACATAAGTGCCCATCCAATGCTGTCAATTTTTGTGAAATTTTCTGGACCTGCTATATAATTAGTGGTCATTGATTTCCATGAGGTTTATACAACATATGATAGAAAATAATATCTGTACTCCTCTTAACAGAGAAATATTCCTTTACAAGGTTTATTTTAACTTACCCCTTTGGATATGTCATTTATAAATTTGTCCCAGGTCTGGAAAAATCTATGTATCAGATTATAAAATACATTATTTTAACATACTCTGAAATTTCCACTTAAACAGATTTTTAAAAATTAATTTATATATTTATTTATATAGAGGAACTGATGAGTACACGGGCACACAGGGCAGGGTGGATATCATCAACTCCACGCTGGGGAAAGCACTGGGAGGGGCCTCAGGTACAACAGTTTCTCACTCTTTGTAATGAAAACAATTTTTTGACTTAATTTCCTTTTGTCCATTATTAAACTGCTTGAAATTTGAAGATGGGGTACATGCCATTTTGTAATTTATAATCCTTTTATTTATACTGAAAAATAATTGATGCTGTCAAATTAGCAAAACCAGGTTGTCCATGTCTCTGTTCTGTATACTTAAGGTGGGTACACGGCTGGACCCAGGGAGTTAACAGAGCTGCTGCGTCAAAGATCACGTCCGTATCTGTTTTCTAATGCATTACCCCCAGCAGTAGTGGCCTGTGCCATCAAGGTAAGCAGTGCTCTGCCTGTAGTTAATTATTTGTATAACTGTGTGATACAGTATATACCCTATGATTCATGTTTATACTATTAGTTACTGCAATAACAGTGTAATATTTAGAAGTTTGAGTGTCCTTCAATTGGCATGATACGCCTGGCGTTCAGTAAGATTTAATCTTGGCCCCTCACTCCCATTCAGCATTTTAAGACATTGAGACATTGTTTCTAATTTGTTCAAGTTATCAGACTTACCCTGCAACTCAATTTCCATATACATTGCACGTCTCTGGTTGTAGTTGATAAGAGGAATTTTGCTTATATATATTATACATATTGGTTACTTTCATGATGTGAAATGTGCTGATTATTTTTTATTACTGTGACTCTTGACAGGTACTTGACATGCTCCTTGAAGGAACTAACCTCACTGCCAAGGTGCTGTCTAACACAAAACGTTTTCGCTCCAAGATGACAGCTGCAGGGTTCAACTTGGGAGTATGTATCTCATTTTAATTGAATGAAATTCTGAATTAGGGAAAAGTTGGCATTGATTTTTTTGAAAATGTTATTGTGTTGTTGAATTAATAATTACATAAGTGATTCAGAATAAAGTTTTTAAAATCTATTACTGGACTTCAGCCAATCTACGTGTCTACTGAAATAACGTGCTCAGGTGGAATTGCTTTTGTCTTGCTTTATGATCAACATGGAAGAAATTTGATCACATTTTCCCATGTTCTGGATAGTCCGAATAATGCTTGTTAAGTGACAGGTATTAAAAACTTCAATACAATATGTGAAAATAATTCTGGATGACTTAATTATCTGCACAGTCTTAATTTCTTATTATGTTTAAAAGCTATTAAAGAGCAAATATTATTAATAATGAATTAAGTTTAAGACAAAACAATGTCACCTTTTTTGTGTAAAGACTGTAAATTAAAGTGAATAGCTAAATTATTAAATTATCTAAATATTTAACCTATTTAATATGGAGAACTGTGTATTTCCCCCAGGGTGACCCAGACCACCCCATCTGCCCAGTGATGTTGGGGGATGCTAAATTAGCAAATCAGTATGCTGAAGAAATGCTGTGTGAGTAGAAATGTGTGCAGTATATGTTTGAAGTTTCCCATACATTTCCCTTTTTAGGGTACTTTCCATATGTAATAGTCAGTAGTATTCTTTGACAGAAATGATGAATCATGATGTAAACAATTTTTGTTGATTTGTTTTAATTTACTTGTTCTGATTTAAAGCAACCTTTGGCTAATGGGACATTTCTTTTGATTGAAGAAACTAAAATACTGAAGCTGTGTAAAATAATTATTTTGTAAACAATTTGATCATGTTTTCAGCAAGAGACATCTATGTTATTGGGTTCAGTTACCCAGTGGTTCCCAAGGATACGGCCAGAATTAGGGTTCAGATTTCTGCTGCTCACAGTGAGGAGGACATTGATAAGGCTGTGGATGCCTTTGTGGACATTGGACGTAAACTGAAGGTCATTCCATGAGATGGAGGATGAAAATCAGGTCTACCCAACTACCAGACTCCGCATTGGATGATCGGATCACACTACCCGTTTTCAAGGTGTGTGTCAGTACGCACTTCAACGTATCGGATGCAACACTGCTCTTGCCTAGTACGCGATGTGATAGCAATGATTCTGAGCTGGGTTGGAAAGTAGTGCATTTCATCTCAAAATTTGTTCGGGGTATGATACTGTGAAATGCGCACACCTTGAAAACGGGTAGTGTGGTCCTATCTACCAGTGAATTTAGGATCATTCTGTGTCGAGTCTGATTGGGTAGGCCTGTAACTCTTAGATGATATATGTAATGTTTTAAGATACCTTATACCTTAAAAAGTAAAGACTAATTGGATCAACTAGTATTTTCATTAAAAATGAATTGTCAAAAGGAAAAAGAATCTCTAAAAAGTGCCATTTGGTATTTGTAGATAATTTGTTAAACCCATTCCAAGTGTTTACTTCCAATTTGATACATGACCATTCCCTGTATTGTATAGTCAATTAAAATATTTAAAAGATGTCACTTCAAAAAGATCTTTTGGATCAGATTATATCTTGAAAGATTGTCAGATGGATAAAGGCATTTTGGCATTAACTTAATCATGTCTTTAAAAATCTAAAATTACCTTTAGGCTTTTAGTAATCATGTATTTAAAACTCATTCCAGATAGTTTACTTCTTGTTGAAAATTATGAAACATTCCATGTTTGGTTGGATTGCCCAAGCATTGATCCTTTAGCTCATTCTTTTGAGTTTGTTAATTATGCTTATTTAATTATGTTGAGTTTGTTAAATATGATGTAATGACGATCTCTCTTTCACAAATGAAACTATGGCAGCTATGTTTTAAACGCAGTAGCATAATAAGAAACTATTTTATGCTTGAATCTCGTATTCTTGAAAAATTTATTTTTACTGGCAGTAGGTGTATTTAAGTGTATTTCATATTAAAAAGAGGTTTTACTGCCAATTTATTATAATACATTGAAGCACTGACCGTTGATTTACACATATTTGCCTTTTCAAATGATCTGAATCTCATCTTACATGTACTAGTAAATCAGTTCCGTGTTTATCAGAGAATGAAGGACCATTTAGTTAGCTCTGGAAAAATATAAAGCATTCCTATAAAATCATCAGATTAATGATATAATATTGTTTTCACATTTTATGGAAAATTTGATATTTTCCACAATCTGAGCTAAGAACTTATTGACAGGCAGAGGATTTGGCCATAGAAACATGGACTGAATCTTGGTCTTTTTGTTCATGGAGTGTATTGATATTGTGAAATAAAAAATTATTCAGGTGCATTCAGTTTGTGTACAAGGCTTTATTCATGGGTATTATATGAATAGATGGTCAATGTTAGCTTCTAACCTGAGTCTATTTGTAATTTTGCATGTAAGTTTAAACATAATTCTGTGTCTTAGACAAGGCAGTAAGCTGCCAAATGTACAGACATATACAGCAGATGCACAAATGAGGTTCTTTTGTCAATTTTAAAGCAATATTACAAAATCCTTAACAACATTATCACCACCAATTTTCATTATGTACAACAGTTAACATGGACAATAAAAAAATGTTTATATCATATAGAACCTTAGGTTCATGGAATTTCAAAACCACAAATAAAAAATGAAGTGTGGGCAAAATGAGAAGTTAAATAAAAAATAACTGCATAATATCTTGAGAAAAACAATTTCATCAGGCTGCTTTTCCAACTTAAACTGCATTTTACTCGTAAGAATCATTCCTTTGAGGATAGTATCACAGTTTTTCTTTCATATATACTGTTTTACAGAGGCATTGCACGAGATAAGATTTTGGACAATTTTAATGCAACATATTAAAAAACAATGCCACCATTTTAAAATTTTGTGATGTTAGTAATGAACTTTACACACTGCGCGTGAGCATATATCACAAAAGTTTCACTGGTGAAGACCAAAAGTGCATAAATGCTGGCTGAGTACATGTCAGCACATTAATTCTTACATTAGACAACTTTTAATGTATAGGTACCCAGTATAGTGGACATTACAGTTCATAGTTCGGCCATTCTCAAAGCTGAGAGGCCAGTATTTTCAGAGTTACTTGCATTTCTCAACGGAAAACAATGGGACAGGCTGCCATCACTTATCGCGCCGAACATAACCATGACATTACCAAGGACAGAGTAAAACACAGAAATGTTCCAAACACACTTGGGTGTCGGGGGGCGGCTGTGCCTGGTATATTGGGTTCCTCACATGTAACATTGGCAGGTGCAGTGGGACACATGCTAATTAACGACTGCTCCCTCCCCGTGGGGAGCTGAACATTGGTCAATCCACACAAATCTACGATCTTCTGAAAATTTGAATCGCTTGCGTCGAAAGCTACAGAATTCATAACGCTTAATTCGTGAAATTTGTAAGACCCGTCCGCATTTTTCTTTAGCCCAATTATGTACTGTTTCCCCTCGGATATTTCAGTCCTGGAACACGTATGTCGTGGGCTGACCCTATCAATGGTAATATTTTCAGGAAAATCCCCTTGCTGCGAGTTTTTGTAGATACAGAAGACGCGAAATATTGCGTTGGTTTTCTGGGGCGTCTCGGGGTATTGCGACGTATCATTCAGTTCGTAATGTCGGACGTCTTCCCCATAGACAACGATGTCTGCCTTGGAAAGGACCTCCGTCATGTCCCAGGTTCGGGGAACGCCCACTACGGAACACGAGTCTGAGCACTGGAGAACAGCACACAACAAGACGACCAGGATATGTAACACTAATGACGCCATCTTAATTAATTTTTCTCGTTTACTTCTTCACGAGCCTCGGCGCTGCCTTGATGTCAGACCTTTACATGCTCAGGTGTAATATAATGTCTATTTATCGATCCTTACCCCATAGGTGAGAGTGTATGCGACTTGAAGCTTAAGGCATTTCTGTCAGTTGTGATCCAAGGGTCCTGTTGGTTGTCATAGACGCCCTTCGACCTTTTCACCTTACCTTACCTTACCTTGACAGCCTCGTTGTAGGTCGGTCGTGTACCTCTGGTAAATTTAATTTTAAATTGCCTTTTTTTTTAGAATCAGGGATAAGCCGGCCGTGTGTCTCCAGAAACTTTATGCTAATTACCTTTGATCAGCCGAGGACCGGCTTGGAGGACAGTTAAGGTGATAACGATCAGGGGTACGCCGGGCGCGTGCCTCCGGCAAACTGATCGTTCTTACCTTTGATCATCTAAGGTGATTACAGTCAGGGGTACCCCGGTCGCGAGCCAATGTTTGGAGTCAAGTATGCTGAATATAAAAAAGCAAGTATTCTCTAAGGTTATCCATCACTCTAACCATGCCTGGAAAGCAAGATGGATCGAGTATTCTCATCTTAGGAGACACATCAGGCGGTTGCAGGACGACCATTTGCGAACCCCAGGTGAACATACGTTACTGTCACAAACGCAAAACGTTCAACTGTGAAACGTTTTACTCATTTTGAAAATTCAATCATCGCTAGTTTTGGTCTTTGATTTATCTCCTACATGTATAACATATAAAATTATGATAATCTTCTGTATAGAATCATAAGCCGTACCAAATCCCAAATGGCACCGTTCGCCCTCTAAAAATATACCAAAAATGTTTGGGCTCTCCAGCGGGCCCCGGACCCCACGCCAAGTGGGGAGGCGCGA
>NW_019775772.1:26894-63763 GCF_001039355.2 Lingula anatina
CCCCCCCCCCCCCCCCTTCAAATAATATAATCCTGGATTCGCCCCTACCGACAGTAAAATAAACATTAAATAAATTATTTTCCCCTCGTGCTCCAAATATTGTATATCAGAAATGTCAAACTATCATGGAATTCACAATATATTTTTCAGTCAGCAAAAGAAAACATTGTTTTCTCTTGCACCAAGTAGCCAAAGACCATTTTTTAGGGAACAGTATTAGTCTATGACGCAAAGCCCCTTAAAATATATATAAAAAGCATCCTTACGTCATGTCAAATTTACTGAACCACTACAAAATATATCGGAATGCGGTATAAAAATTAAAATTAAATGACCCGGAACGTCATGTTGCCATTTATGGCTCTTTGCGTAAAATATGGACTTAAATTTTATTTCAATTTAATTTTTATTTAAATTGAGACAGTTTCTGTTCTATACACATATACGCTTTAAAAAATTGAATTCATTCAACTTTATTTTATGACACTTCAGCATGTGAAATGCACCTCTATATTGGGTTTGGGTGTTTAAATCATGAAGAGGGTGTGCGCTTTTGGAGTTACACGCGACTCAAGAGGCCCAACATTTCATACTTTAAGGAAGGTGACCTTCACCTCTCGGCATTGGGATACTTTTACCTGAACAGATCCCTTCAGGAAACCTTTGTCTCTTCGTGCTCTCAATTTTGATGATAATTTTCAGGGTCACCAAATGTATAAAAAAGCAAGACCAACTCTCAAGCGGGCATACTAGTTGATTGGAACATATTGTAAACCTTTTCTGAGATAAGTGGGTGGTCCTGAAAAGGACCGTTAATAGGTAGTAGATGAGTCTTCTTTGATCGGAAGCAACTTTCGGAGGCGCCTTGATACCACTGCCGGTGCTCTTTTAGCTCTGATGCTGGTGCGGTGTAGGAGCCAGGTCGTAGTGCCACACACTGTACCATCTTCCAGGGTCGTAGTGTCGCTGACCTTTCACATGGGCTGACTCACAAATCTGAAAAGACCCCGCCCCCTAAACGCAAGCAACACGATCAAGGAACTGCTGAGAGATAAACCCTTCACCTATTAGTATTACTTAAAACCGATACCTGGTCAGAAATATAATGTGCCAATCACTATAAAAACTGGTCGAAGCGCCGCACTGGGCCATCTTCCAGGGTCGTAGTGTCGCAGATCTTTCACATGGGCTGAATCACAAATCATAAGTCTTTACGAGTTCATTTTTATTGCTTTCGGACTTTAACCTGTTTATTTATTTATTTATTTATTTATTTATTTATTTATTTATTTATTTATTTATTTATTTATTGGAAACTGCTGGGGTAACCCACCACGTAGCAGAAGAAACTACGGAGCCCCGCAGGGGTCACATTTTAGAAATCTCTTACGCGTATTTTTATTGAAACTGCTTGGGTATTTATTTATTTATTTTGGAAACTGCTAGGGTAACCCACCGCGTAGCAGAAGAAAAACTCTCTTTAAGCGTTGTCTTTAAGCGTTGTTATTGAAAAAGCTGCTAGGGTAACCCACCACGTAGCAGAAGAAAAAATTCTTTACGTGTTTATTTTTATTTATTTATTTTTATTGAAACTGCTAGGGTACTTATTTATTTATTTTGGAAACTGCTAGGGTAACCCACCACGTAGCAGAAGAAAAACTCTCTTTAAGCGCATTTGTTATTGAAAAAGCTGCTAGGGTAACCCACCACGTAGCAAAAGAAAAACTCTCTTTAAGCGTTGTCTTTAAGCGTTGTTATTGAAAAAGCTGCTAGGGTAACCCACCACGTAGCAGAAGAAAAAATTCTTTACGTGTTTATTTTTATTTATTTATTTTTATTGAAACTGCTAGGGTACTTATTTATTTATTTTGGAAACTGCTAGGGTAACCCACCACGTAGCAGAAGAAAAACTCTCTTTACGCGCATTTGTTATTGAAAAAGCTACCAGGGAAACCCACCACGTAGAAGGAAAAAATCTCTGAATGTCATCGGCATTATTGCGACGGTTTTCGCGAGGAATCTCGTTTCTGTTACGCTTGTACTTGGTATTTTGAACCCGCTTTACGTCTCGTGGTGCGTTTTCAGGATCTTCGAATTCCTTCACCAACTGCGAATTATATTTCCTGGCTGAAGCATCCGACACGACTTCCTCATCGCGTTCTTTAAGTTGATGTGGTTCTTTTCTCACGTTGAGATTTTTTGGAGTTGCCATGAACAGAAGCCATTTGCGGCCAAAATCCTACATACTCAACTATTGCCACAGAATCAGACAAGGGGCTTCTTTCTTTCAGGGAATCGGGCACTTTTTCAAGCCAGGTTATTCTTCTCTTAAAGGCACTTTGTCTTTTTAAAGTGGAGTAATGATGTTTTAGTGTGAGGATTTCACTTTGTAATGGTTGAGGGACTAACGGTGTCCAGGCTTTACGAACGAGAGTTCCATAACTCCCTTTTTTCTCAATGACGAATTTTAAACTTCTCTCTGTATGAACATAATGACACGATTTTGTAGAGGAACACTTGCTATCCCATACCCCACAGTCATCCGTAAACTGACTCTTCTTCCCTTTTTCATGTCGTTTTCGATTGTCACTGTTGTCTACAACAAAATAGACGTTTTCTTTTATTCCGCGCGGTATACTGGATTCGACTTTCGGTGGGTTGCAAACTATACTTAACAGCGTTTCTGGAGCTTGAAATCTAGTAATGCTTATTCCAAGCATTTCTGGCAAGTCGCTTTCCCCTTCGGAGTTTGAATCGGGAGTAAAAACAAAATCGCCGTTTTCGTCGTCAGAAATATCTATGAAGGCGTCAGTGGGTGCCGACTCGGTCACTGGGAGGCACATGGTGATGTAGGATGCGTCTTTACGTGACCGCTTCTGAGGTGGTGTTTCAGGATCCTCACGATCGTGCACTGGGGAACTCTCCTTATCTGAACACTCAATAAGCGGAGCGAAATGGTCCGGAGTCCAAGTACCAGTACCCTCGCCGGTACCATAGAGACGGGACCACATAACTACTACTGGGGTCACACGATTGTTAAACGGTAGCCTTGGCTCAAAGGTTTGGCCAAGGCATCCAAAGGCTGGATCGAGTAATCCGTTCATATGAGGATAGACAGATATTATTGGGCGACCAACAACAGAAGAAAGAGCGTGAATTGTCCAGCCAGTGGATTCGTTCCCTTTGACACAATCCATTCGCGCATCATTGAAATCAGCATTCAGGGCCTCCCAGTAATTGTCAGTGTGCTGCAGCTTATAGAACCCTTCATTTTCAGACATTTCCACGCTGCAACGGACACGAAGCTCATTTGCCAATCTCTCGGAACCACAAAGAGCAACAGAAACAGAATGGAACAAACTGCCGTTACCAGAGACGCGGATTGGTTTTCTACCTTTTGGGACGCCCCTACATAACACCAAGATGTCCACTGCAGTAGAATCTACAGTAAGGCCTTCACCAGCAGAGAAATGGTGAAGGTTGCCTTGAAAATGAGTTGTACTTACCCCAAAAATCTTCATGAAAATGCCTTCTTGTCGTGCTGCTTCTTCAAGGTTATCTGGGACAACACCTTTAAGACGCAGCAGGGCTTGGTGAAAGTCATAATCTCCACCTGGGGTTGAATTACAACTTTTGCACCAATACCCTAGCTTACTTTGCCCCAAAGCCTTGAAATCTGTCTCTGTTAACCCCTGGCATTCTTTATGAAACCAGGAATTACAGGACTGGCAGAATATGGACAAAGTGTAGGCAGTGTCCTTCCTGCAATCGCCACATGGATATCTCTTAGGCATCTTTGCGGTAAAGATTTCGAATCGCTTGTTCGTCGAATCGCTCGGTTCAATGTATGTTCAGGGAGCCAAAGCTATGAATGAAGACAGGTAGTGGATTGAGCGTGGCTTTTATAGGATTTTCAGACAATGCCATACGTAATGAAACAAGATTACATTAAGCGTGGGCAATCATCTTACCTGTCTATGCATAATCAAAGGCATTTAAGAAGAAATTGACAGGGGACACCTACTCTATACCCATGGCAACTGATCTTATCAGTAGCGTCACGCGTCAGCACAGGGGCAATCAACTTACCTGTCCATGCATAATCAAAGGTATTTTAAAAGAAGTTGACAAGGGACACCTACTCTATACCCATGACAACTGATCATATCAGTAGTGTCCCGCGTCAGCACAGGCTAGTTCGTTTTGACACGTGGGATAAACAAGGCATACTTCAGAACAACAATTACACTTATTAAAATAAACTCAAAATGCAAACGATATGTAAACGTCACCAAAGGGATTTAAGTATAGAATAATTAAAAGTAGGGACTGTTTAGAACAATATATTTTATCATTTCCTAAAAAGCAGAGTCCATTTGTAAATATAAATCATGGAAACTGCCAATTACATCTTATAAATTGTTATATTTTACATCTGATTTTGATTCTGATTGAAATAACCGCATTCAGTGCACTAATGTAGCTTTTACGCATACACAGCCCGTTCTCCGCACGCTCAGCTGTCAACTTGAACGTTTTTTGAATAT
The DNA here is from genome assembly GCF_001039355.2 of Lingula anatina. The sequence continues at coordinate 31,442 of NW_019775772.1, forward strand.
AAAAGAAACCTAGCTATAACGATTTTTATTACTATATACTTACGAGCTTTTTTTACTTTTTGCATTTTGGAAGGCTAGTATACATCGTTTTACGTGGTTTTCAATGTAACAAAGGTGACAACCGAGTCTGGTTCTCCGTTTTGAAAACGTCTACAGGCCTGCGTCCATGACCTCTATCTGGGCCCTATATATACTTNGACAGGCGTTTTAATAGGCAAATTTGGTAAAAAATAATTTTTGATGAAAAATTGGAGTTATGAGTATTATATTTAGGTCAGTAAATCCACCAATTTCGGATTAACGCAGACAAAGTTTAACTATATCAAATAATCCTGGATCCAACCCCCTTTACACCTGTATTGAATAGGCTTGCGTTAATCTTAAATGTTTTGATTATTAAACGTTTTTTATGGCAGAAATTGATGCCTTACAAACACTTTTAGTACTGCCATTTCAAATGGAATATGGTTAACTTGCGTGCTGATAGTTCACTGCCATGGTAAGCTTGATGGAAGAGCCAGAATCGCAGTCCGTCAAAACAAGGAGTGATACATAAGATCTCAAAAGTTGTGCTAAATGTTAATTATAAGAAAGATTGAGAATTATCCCAACCCCAAGCAACCAAAAGTTGAATAACTTTACATTATATAAAAGGGATGGATGATATACTTTGTTCTACATGTATACATGTAGATGTATAAAGCTGGGGAAGCAATCACCATCATTAACTAAGAACAGCAATGCACCTCTCATTGCCAAGGAAATGTCCAAGGTCTGGACCTCCAAGAACAATTTTCTCCCTTTAATTAGAACATTCCCAACAGAAATATGTTGGATAATTACCAAACAAGCTTTGTCCTTTCTTTACATCACAAAGTCCATTCTTTCTTTCTTGCTGAATAAAAAAGCTTAATTTCTCATTATTACTGGTCTACTGGATTTGACGTCTCTCCCATGGCATATTATTCACTGGGAAAAATCTGAAGTCCATCGTAATGTTATGTATCATTTCAACTTAACTGGGCTTAACTTATAAGTAACAACCCCAAGAAAATAACTTTGATAACAACAAAACATCTTTATAAATATTTGCATCAAACGTTAACCAGTTGAGTGTACAACTATACCAAAAATAAATAAATAAATAAATAAATAAATAAATAAATCTAATAATTAAATATGACAGAATTGCATGAAACCAATGCTCTGTGCTATATATCCTGCTAAATATTCTGCTCCCCTGTTCTGCCAGTTTACTTGGTGCATGATCAGTATGCTTTTATTGATCCTGACATATAACAGGGAATTGCTGCTGTTAAATGAATTTTTTCAAAGAAAGATCCATGGATCCAGATGGAAATATTCTCTCTCAAATAAATAAATAAATAAAATAACAAAATAAATAAATTAACCGTAAAAAGTTGAATGATTTTGACTTTGATGCAATGACTCTGAAGTATCGATCTCTACTTTCAAAGTTATAAATAAGTTAACATAGAAAGTCATCAAGAAATGAAAGTGAATACTTACTCATTGGCATGTTGTAAAGTTAAAGGTCATAGTGTGGTTTAATTAAAGCTTAAAGTTTCTCTTCTTAATTAGCAATTTAAGCATGCAAGCAACCATGTTAATTCACCTACTGATTTGAAAAAGATACCTCAAATAAAAAATTTGAAAATATTTTTTCATCTTTTAAAACTGATAAAATACGCTACATATTCCTGCCCTAAATATAGAGGTCCTGCTAAACCCTTTTGTACACATGCTTTCAGCTGTAGAGCACTGCATTGTCACCAATATAAGAAAGGTTCTGGTTGCCAGCTTAATAAAAGGGCCATACTTTATACACTATTTATTTTATTATGAATATATATTTTAGAATTTTTACTATATATCACACTGTGTCCTGAGGTATAATAAGGCAATCATGGCCTTAATTCAGTCCACTGTGTTTCTGGGAAACTATTGTAACAAAACATAACATTGTAGTGGAAAGTTTGTAAATATAATCTTAGTGTCTTTAAAAAAGGACATAAAAGAAAATGGCACTTAATAAATATACAATATATTATATTATATTATGTTAAAACATAACCAAAATCATATAACAAAAACATAAAATTCAACATCTTAATAAAACCTTCAATGGAAAATGGTGTTCATATAAAAATCAACAAATCACATGATGATGAAGTAAAAAACTATTTAAAGCTCTCCATCAAAGTGCCATTCTTGGGAAGCTAAACAATACAATCTCATTTAATTGTAGATAACCAGCTACAGATTTCCATCCTAATATTACCCTTTGCTAAAGCATATACAATCTGCTTAAAAAGTAGTCAATTAGCAATACTTGATCATTCCCTGCCATTTCAGTGAATATGCCTGCTGCTGAGCCCACAAAAACAACCTTTTAGACCTTATTCACCAAGATACTTCATCATCTCTTCCAACCATTCAACAGCCTGCTCAAACCTCTCATATGGAATAACACTGTTCAAAGTCACTAGGAAGTGTTGTAATTTGGAATATCTCTCCTTGATGTCAAACTTGCAAGCTTTCTGTAATTTTCTAAGGCAAACTGGACACAGAAATAATGGTTGTGATAGCGCTTCCTCCATAGACTTGCTCTCATTCATTACACAGGCAAAGAAAACACAGTGTTGTAGCCCAAATATGTGACAAGTTTCATGGCAAAGAACCTAAAATTATAAATTTAAAAATTAATATTGATCAACATACTTAGTTAAACATATTCAATTTTATAGTGTTTATTATGATGATTGTTAGTAGCTAAATAATCACCGAAGATGTGTAACTGAATTTGAAATCAATACTGTTTGATATAATTGTTACCAATCATGACAATTTTAGTTTGCTATTTTTTAAATAATTATATCACTTTTTGTTTACTGCATGTTCAAAAACTAAATGATCAAAAGTAAAAAAAACATGTTTCAGTTAATATATGATGCACACTGTACTCCATATATTGGAAATACAAATGAAGAAAACAAACCTTTATCAATTTCCACAAAAGTTTAGCATCAATTGAACTGATATCCCGTGTTTCTCCCCTGACAAAAGTCTTTGGTTCAAATCTGCCAAAACTTAGTGCCCCACTTCTGTTGAGAAGAGAGGCTTCACCAAGTACAAAGTTTAGATCTTCACATGGATACAGATCTGTCCAGGTAATGCCTAAAATACAGTAGCCATCAGCTGGTAATCTCTTCTTTAACTGATGACAGACATCGCCTACAAGAAGTTGTTTTTGCTCCGTTACAGCATGAATCCTGTTCTTTATCTTCCACTCAGCAATACTACAAACAGGAAGCAACTCCACTTGCATCCCCCAAAAGAAACACTCAGTAAATACCTGCAGGAGTTGGAAAAGTGTGAGATCAGCTCCATCAAAACTGATTCTAAAGTCTGTCACAAACTGAGGGAAGTCATCAAGAGGTTTTATGTAAATTACTCTCTTTCTTCGGAGATGGATAAAATGAAAACCAATTCCCATCACAGCTTTCCACTGCTGGTAGTTTTGTTGCATCAGCCTTGTGGAAGGTTTATCATAAGCTGTGAATAAGGAGCACATGTCATCACTGCTGTAGCAAGATGTGGAAGACTGTTCCCTACATTGACACGCCAGTTCATAAACTTTTCTTTCAAGATGTCCAAACTTCCCTTCATCTCCCACCAGTCTTCTGCAGTTTGATTGTCTACATACATACTCTGGATCTTTGGTGAATGCATGCCCCATAGCATCTGACGAAAAAAATTGTCAAATATAATCATAGCTACATGCATATACTTTCAGTTTCACTCTTCTCTTCAAGTCATCAATCACATTTGAACTCTAAACACTGAAAGACCGCAAGCATAAACTGCCTTTAATTTGCTGATGCTCATAAATTTTCATTTCTTGACATCACTTATAGCTTAATTCAAATACCTTCAATTTAACTGATATTATGGCAGAAATCCTTACCTCAAATATTCGGGTTTTAGTGTAACACCTGAGGAGTAAAAGGCAAAATAAATAATTGACCTTGACCTCGTGCATAAAAATGACAGAATGAAGTAGTTGAAGATATATTTCACAAATGATTATAAACATTAATTTCCAAAAATAGTTTACTCGAAAGATTCTTAATTTCCAATAACTTTTACATGGGTACCTTTTTAGAAAATGTGGATAAGAAAGTTGTTGTTAAAATTTAAAAAGTTTGGGTTTTCTTCGCCAAGCTTGTTTCCCTATCTACCCACCATGAGCGTTGACAACATTATGGCGGAGCATAAACAGGTGTCAGCTAGTTGAGAGCCTGGATTAAAATGTCTCGAAAGACGGTCAAAATGAAGACTTAGGAGCAACTTCAGCTTACTTTTAGGTAATTGGTTCTATTGTTTCATATTTCTCTCAGCTCATAATTTTATTTTAAAATCGTTTTAATTGTAAGCGGCGCTCGAGACGTGAGTTCGAACTTCGCGGTTACATTCAAGGCACTTAATTGGCATTTGGCATACTCCTTACTAAATCCCTTCTGTGCAGTGTTCATCACTGTCAGATTGTGTGGGAACAACTGTATTGATTGAAAATAATGATGGAAATCAGACACTGCCTTAATTGTGCTAATTGAAATAAAAAGTAACAACGTAACGAGAGCATACATTCGTCTGTGAACGCTACACTGCTGCATTGCATACTTCCGTTCATTTCAAACCACCCAGCAGACAAAGCACTATCCCTAAACCATAAACATGTTAGTTTGTAAACGTGCACCCTTTTATTAGGGAAAATAAATGTAAGCATGTACATCGAAATTGGATCCATTTGAACCTTTTTGAACATATACATGTAACATGGCCTTCCTAACCCCCCCCCCCCCGACCCAGGTAGACACACCAAATAGCGTATGTTAGAAAAATCACCAAGTAGATTGTGAAAAGGCTGGTTGACATAATATATTTTAAAATTTCCTCATATATGCTTTGATTCAGAATTTCTACTCTCATTTCAGAATCAGCTCAGAATCAAACAGTCATGCCCACCATCAAGACTTTTGCAAGGATCAAACCTTGTAAAAATGCTTATGATGACTTTGATGTTACCAAGGACAGGGTGTACCTGCGTACGGCACAGAACAGGGATTATAACACCTCCCCCACCAAGACCCGCGCTAACACAGGCACAGTAAACCATGAGTTCAAGTTTGACACTGTGTTCAGCTCCAGCACTGTCCAGGAGGAGGTGTTTGAGACGGCAGCTAAGGATATTGTAGATCGTAAGTTTGAGAAGTAATATGAATAGATCTGAAAATATATATGCAGCAGGAATTCATATTTTTTCAAATTATTTCAAGGCATTGAAAAATCATAGATTTATTTAATATTTGAAGGATTTTATAATTAGTTGTTTCTTCCATGGAATGATATTTCATTGTAATGCAAGTAAGTTGGGGGAATGATGACTTTTTTGTAGAGAGTCAAAGTTCTTTGGGTACATAATCCTTTTTTTTTAAATACAGTTGCCTACATTGTAATGATTCACTATATTTCAAATTCTATTTTAGATTTCCTGACTGGCTACAATGCCACTATCTTTGCCTATGGCCAGACTGGGAGTGGGAAGACCTTCACTGTGGAGGGCAGCGCCAGGAGATATGAAGACAGAGGACTGGCTCCAAGGTGAGATAATGACCTCGTTTTACTAGCACATTTTCTTATACTACTCTGGAGCAATCCAAATTCATACCTTGAACACACTAGATTAAAGTTAGTGACTGTGCATAGTAGGATTTCTTTTTTTTTTCAGTATTTTACTGAAGCCCTTTTCTCTACTCAATCTAGTTAAAATCACCTTGTAACATATTAGTTTAATTGTAGAATTATAAAATCTAAATTATTTAAATTAAATTGAAATCTTTTCTTTGACAGGGCACTGTCCATGATCTACAAGGCCCTGGAGTCCCGTCAAGATGAAGACATCAGTGTCCATATCTCCTACATGGAAATCTACCAGGAGGTGGGCTATGACTTGCTGAACCCTGGGGCTAGAACTAATTCACTAGTCACACCATTCCCAAAGGTAAGATGTACTTCATAAAAAAAAAGCAGCACGGGATATAAAGGAGCTACTGTAATATTATTTGCATTCCTGTGATGGTCAATACTTGACTGAATCATGTTATATTCATACTCATGAATATTTATAGTTTTAATTTGGCTCATCTGTGAAAAATCGATATGATATTTGTTTTCTCCATTCTTTGGTCCATTATTTCAACCATGGTTAATAATAATAATTATTGTATGCATACTAAAAAAATGCTAGAAGTCTATACTACATTTCCCCTGACCTCCTGTCCCAGTTAGTTGACTTTGCTATAATGTCTCCCAGGTGGTAGTAGTGGAGGGTCCCAAGGGCAGCTGTATAGTGAGGAACTTGTCCAGTCACATGGCTGCTAATGAAGAGGTGGCCCAGAACCTTCTCCTCCAGGGTCAGGCTAACAGGAAGGTGGGAGAGACACCCATGAACCAGAGGTCTTCAAGATCACATGCTGTGTTCACTGTGACACTGTCCACCAAAAAACCTGATTCTGATATTGTAGTCAAGTGAGTGCTTATTTATTGTTATATCTACTATAAATGATGGGTATATATAAACAAAATATGAAATGATGTGACCCATTTATGAATCATATTACAGTTGAATAATATTATAATGTATTATAATAATGATAAAAAATAAATACAAATATTAATTGCTGAATTTGCTCCTAATGGCTTTAGATATTGTTCAGTAACATGTTCTGTGCTTCTGATCATAACTGTTACCATAACTTCTGAACATTTTGTTTTCATTTAATGTCAATTATGTACACAAAGTTTCACTGGGTTTTAATGATTGTATATTTCCTTGGATTTTGAAATGCAGACAACAGAACATTTGTTCCTAAGGTAGAAATGAGATGTTTTATTAATGTTAACTTTCTACTATTAGGTCTAAACTTCACCTAGTTGACTTGGCTGGCTCAGAGAGAGTGGCCAAGACGGGGGTCTCTGGGTTACAGCTGACAGAGGCCAAATACATCAACCTGTCCCTGCACTACCTGGAGGGGGTGATCATTGCCCTGCAGAAGGAGGCCCAGGGAGGGAGCCAGGGGCCCATGAGGAGCCATAGCAGTTATGGAACACCAGCAAATAGAAAGTAAGTCACGTGTGATAGCATTAGCAGAGTAACAGCACATTGTGATTTATGTAGCATATACACAACACATTTTGAGATCGAGTTATAGAGTTACAGTATTGTAGATTTCCAGGTGATTATTTTTGTCACGGTTGAATGCTTAAGTTGTTTAATTTGAATTTTTTAAAAACACCAATGCTTGCTACCTGACATTTGTTTTAGAAAGTGTTTTTGTTTTAATAAATTTACACCATAACTATGATCCTTCTTAGACTTAAAGATGATTGAATTAGATGTCTGTTATGATGTATGAAAATTTATATCTTCATTTTATTTGTTCAGAATTTAAACCAACCATCTTTGTTTAAGATAAGAAAGATCATGTGTATTTGACAGGCACTAGAGAAATGCATAATTCAGCAAGGAAAAGCTGTCTGCATGGCACATGTTTGTATGACTTGAAATTCATGCATCAATAAAATGTCATTGTTTGTTTGATCCAGGCCTGTAGCCAGGGTGAGGGTGGTGGTGGTGGTGGGAGGGGGGGGGGGTGAGCTTTTGTGCTGGGAAAAGGGCCACTAGGTAAAATCTGATCTAAGTACATATAGGTTTCATGGTAAAAGGCCCATGTCTTCAGCAAAAGACCCCCCCCTCTGAAATTGCTGGCTACAGGTCTGGTTTGATTTGTGTCATTTGACCACTGACCACACTGACCCACTGTTTGTTTCTAGTCACCCCTACACCTCTCCAAGGAAGAGTAGGAATGCCAGGTATTAATGCCTACTGGTTGTCAGTCACATTTATGTTTAACCTTAATCATTTTATTAATTTATAACTTTCTCATTCGTCTGCTTGAGACCACTGTGCTTACTACTTGAGTCTAGAAAAATTGGGAAAATGTTTGACTGAAATCTGTGCAATGTACATTTTGTCATTTTTTACAGAAAAAAATAAATAAAAATGACATATGGAAAAGCTACGAAAAATGCTCCAGGAAACATTGGGCTGAAATTAAATTTCTGAACTTCAGACTAGGATAAGTAAAATTTTCTGAGTACATATAGTAAGCACAGATTTGGGCTCTGGGATGCCATGCGCCCTTTTGTTAATTATATTACCAAAGCTAGATGTGCTTCAGCTCGCGCCAGGTGTAACTTACCTAATAAACCTGCCAGCATGGAGCTAGAGATATCCCAATAAGAGCTAGAGGTGCATCTGGTGTTTATGTCTGGCTTTTGAATTTATATTAATTTCTTATCATTTATATCTATTTATATAAGATCCATAACCTGACGTGAAATTTTGATCTGATGAAAAATATTTAAACTTTTATTAATCTCAGACTACTAATAATAATGTTTTAACCAACTTTTTTTGGGAGAATAAAGACCAGGAAAAGCTATACAAATTTTGGTTCTATTTGTGTATCTTTGAGTGCTTTGTCAACAAGTGTTCAATAATCTATATTATTCACATATAATTCACATTAACCATTTTTATAATTGTTTATATTTATATATGTTATATCTTAGTTATAATGCTTTCATTGTTTAAGCTTGGTGTTTAATCTTGTATATATATGTTTGACCAAAATACAGGTGTTTTAATATTTGCATTAGCATAATACTGAGAAACTGGTACATTGAAATTATGTAGTCTATATTTTAAACAATATGTTGGCAGATTCTTCTAAAATATATACTGACTCATGATAAAAAGTACATTTTAAAGATAATTGTGGTTTGCTGTCTTATAGATCAGCACCTGTAAACAAGCGGTGAGGATGTGAGAGGAGTGGTTGGACATCTCACTCAATTTTGATGTTGTTTTATTGCAAAATATTGTATTTCCTGTTAATGTTCACTAGTACGTTGATTTTAATTTTTCACCCTTGCTGTTTTCATTTCTGTTTGGTGAACATTTTGTGTGGAGTTATAAGAATTATAAATCATTGTTTTGCACAGTGCAATTCTTTTGCACTGATTTTGTGAACTGTTGTGTAAGAATAACATTTTTTTCTGTTGGGGTCACTCTATACCTGGAGTTATCTTAGATGCTTAGATTTTTGTGATATACGGATCCTGTAAACTTGAACATCAGTATATTAAACCAAGGAGGCCACTTGATTCAGTATGAAGTATTCTAATTCAGTTATGTCCCCCAGTCAGTGTATTATGGACTTTTATTTAATCCCTACTTTACACTGTATCCATATTTTTACCCCGGCTGATTTCTCTCAAAACAAATGTGTTTACTTGCATTTAGTATTAAACACCTGTTCTGGTCTAGAGGCACTGGGGCCATTGAGCTGATTGATTTCCTTTCAATGAGCTCTTCTATGATTTCTCACATGAATAATCACTGATAGTGAAAACTATTATTGTATTCTAAAGGTCTGCAAATAGTGATATTGGGCTGTGCATGGTTATTATAGAAGTTCTGGTCTGTAGTATTTAAACAGGACATTACGTTATGAAGGCAGACAAACAGCATGAAGGATTTGTGAAAATATTTGACATTGCTGCTCATTTGGTCTTATATTTGTTTTAGTCTTGAGGTCTTTGGCTATTGATTGACCTGAAACTCCTCTTTGTTATGTTCATGCACTTGAATTGAACTTCAGCTCTTTAATGTTATATATCTGTGTTGCTAAGCCAGATATTATAGTTCTACTGGTTTAAAAAATCAATAAAATCTTAACCTTAAGAAATGTTCTTACAAGGTTTGAAGTCAAACAGAAATTAATGCAATTTTAAAATTCCTCCTTAAAATTCATCATAATTCAGTTACACATACATATTACATCAAATTTCTTTTCTGTCATGTTTTTTATCATACAGACATTTAACTTATATTACACACACACTTGCACGTACACACACACACACACACACACACACACACAGTACTATCTGTATCATCCTCTATATTCTCTAAGGCATTATAACCTCCCCCTTTCCAGCTGGGTTGGCAGTATCTACAGTGGTTATGGAGGCAGACCTAGTACCTCTGATGGCAGATATTCTACACATGTTCCTTATAGAAACTCTCTACTCACTATGATGCTGAGAGACAGTCTGGGTAGGTTCTCGCTCTGTTACCACAACAACTACAAGTATAATTGTTGAAATATGTGTTTGCATGTGTGTGCATGCATGTGCATGTTTTTTATGTGTTGCAATATATTTTAAAATACACTTCTCTGTTATTATATTTGCAAGTATGGATAGTTAAAATCTCCTTACCATTACAGTGTTGCAGATGCTTGTTAACAGTATTATTTTTATTATAATTATAAATAATAAGAATTGAAAAATACTGCTTGCATAACTGTGTACTTACCATTCAAAAGCGAAAGAAGCCATTAACGCAATTAATTGTACATTATTTAATGATTAGTTCAAATAGATCAAATGTATTCTACCTTCTATCCCAGGTGGTAACTGTCTAACTGTGATGATAGCTACGCTGTCTATGGAGGAAGAGAACCTCGGCGAGACCATCTCTACCTGTAGATTTGCTCAGAGGGTGGCTTGTATTGCCAATAATGCTAAGTAAGTATATTTATTTGTTTTAATAAACAATTAATATAAGCACTTAGTTGGCTGTAATTAAATATTTTTATTAACATTTTTTAAATTTGAAAATGTACATTTGGTTTTGTATGCACTGAGTTTGCAAGGAGTCTGTTTGAGTAAGGTGTGCATATTGTATAAGTTTGAACCATGAGACATTGTAATACTTTACCTTTTTTCTAGGAAAAATGAAGAGATAGATGACAAATCCATGATCCAAAGATTAAGGAAAAGAATAGCAGAACTTGAAGCAGAGGTAGCAAACTTAAAGGCCTTACAGGTAAGTTGATATAAAAAAAATTATATCATTATCGATTCAATTAGTAAATAGTTGATGGTGAAAAATGTTATAATGGGATTAACTGTCTAGAAGATTTAAGACTCCGTTCACATGAAAAGTTTATTTTCTAAAAATCTATTTTCTATTTGCGGTATCTTATGATCACTCCGAGCGCAGCCGAGAATTAATTACAGCTTTGGAAGTAACTGGCTCGCGCTGCCAGAAATTACGCCGTGTGGTATTCGGGGCACAGACCGTGATCACAAGATACCGCGAATAGAAAAAAGATTTTTAGAAAATAGACTTGTCATGTGAACGGAGCCTAAGTCTTGTTTTTGTGACTACTGTTTTGATGGATACTTTCTGATTTACTACCACATCTTTCAAATCAGTGGTTTTATTAGTCAGAGGCATTTGTTGGTGAAAAGCTTTATCAGTTTATGCTAACTTTTCCAGTCGAGGATTAGACTGGATAATCCTTTTATCTTTTTATTACATTGATACTGCAATGCCAATTGCTTTTAAATCCATAACCGTTTTGTGATGATTATGTTGGATGCCCTCGGTGAGCATAATAATGTTGAAGCTATAAATATAGTTTGTTATTCTTTGTGAGAGTGGGGTTGCTTAATAATTTATGATATACTAGTGCTGGGGTTGAAGCATAATGCTTCAGCACATTAAATGTGTATACACTGATAAACATAGAACTCACATAACTACATTTACTTCACGGCACATTTATCATGACAAAGTGGAGGTATAGCTTAAAGCTGATTTTCAAAATAACTGTTGTTCCATGTTGTGGTTCTGTTTTAGTACCAGAGCATGGACGGTGAGACGCTGGCTGCCATGATGGAGAAACTGACAGACGAAGACAAGATAACCTGTAGCCGGCTGATGCAGCAGTACATAGTGGGGAAAGTGAAGGACCCTGTCACTGCAGGTATGGATAATATCACTTTTTATGTACAGACACATTTTGTATGTACATATTGCCATCATCTGCATCTATCCTTGTCTCCGTGCACTTTCAGTTAATTGTTATATTTACTGTAAGTTAGGATTACATTTAACAGCTAGGTGGTGTAAATTTTAAAATTTATTAGGAATGCTAGAGGTACTTGACATGAAATTGCCATCCTTTTACACTAGAAGTTATGTATGTAATGATCTTTCCATAGATATCAGCTTAGATTAAAAACTTGCAGTAAAGTTTTCTGTACTTTGTTTGGGTATTATAACATAACTTATATACATCACAATAGGTGTCACAGATCCCTTCAAGTTCCGGGAATGTCTGCGCATCCTTAAGGAGATGATCATGAAGAAATATGCTGGTGGTCAGAATAATGGGACTGGGGTCAGCCTGTCAGAGGAGGTGAAGAGTCGGCCCATCTCCAACACCTCAGGGATCAGTACAGCGACCAGTGGGTTTGACGAGACTATGCCAGGACAGGCAGAGAAGGAGCCAAGGTACAGGAATTATAGATACATAAAGGAGTGTATGAATAAATATGTGAATAGAACTTCTATGTTTGTTGACAAATATCTTTGGAGGTGAATAGGCAAAACATCTTTTTGCAGAGGGATTGGCTTATGATTAATATAACTTCTGTGCTTTTAAGACATAACTTAAGTATATGAGGTTTGCTGGTTTGATTTTAAGTTTCTACTAGTTTACTTGTTTTGTCTTCTCTGGCATCTGGCCTTGGACTATGATCATGATCAGTAAAGGTTAAGCTATATGCTTGTGAAGTGGCATCATTGTGACAATTTATTTTGCTTTATATTTTACTTAATGCTTTTAATATTACACTGTAAAAAACAAAGTGTTTATAACTTCTGTGTATTTTCAGCAATAATTTCATGCCTCAATAATATCATTTAATTTCAGAGAAGATTATGCTGATTTGAGACACTAAGTTTCTAAGAATGTATTTTGTTTATTTTTTCTCTATTACAGCAACAAGATTAGATTTGCTGGGTTAGTGCAGAGTGGAGAAGGCTCCTCACAGATTGCCTACTTACTCTTTTACTGTTTTACCTGCACATCTGAGGTCATCCTAGAATGCATCCCTAAATACCTTTCTAAATCATAAAATAGATTCCAATAGTATCCCAAATATTGACTGATAGTTATCTGTCAGCTTATTTTATATCTTAAGAAAAAAGATCTCATTCCCTGAGTTACCTTGTTGATTCAAGGTTATCTAAAGCTGTCAACCTCTGCCTCTACTCAGAGTTATTGTGTTTAGAATGTTAGTCCCCAGGCTCTTTTAGATTAAACTTCAAAATAGAGAGTTTCATATACTTCTATCACCTCTAGTAATTTCCCCAGGATATGCCTCAAATGTGTTATAATACTTGCTTTCAGCCAACCAATATAATGCTTGTCACTTCCTGCTTGACAGTGTAGCAGCTTCACATTTTCATGAGCTTCACATTTTATCATTTTCACATTTTACCAGCTTCACATGTAGTGCTTGCATTTCTAATTGTGAATTTTTATCCACCTTCTCTCAAAAGCATATTATATGATTTCATTATTAACAGAATACGAATTTATTACTTGCAGTGTTACATAAGCACAGTCACAATCAGTTTGGCCTTCGTGTTTTGTGACAAGGATTTGATATTGAAGATAATAACTTTTGACACTTAAAGAACATGTGATTTTTTAAAAGAGAAAAAATATATCGGAAAAATCCAGTCCCTATTGCAGATTTGCAAACTACTAATATTTGAATCATTTGTTTTGAAAATACCTTACAAAAGATTGGCAATTGATATCATATTGCACTGCTGTTGACTGAAAGAAGTATGGTATTGAAAAACTTCACTCCAATATTTTGACTGTTTTTTCACTCTCACTATCTCTGAGCACAGCATTTTCAGTGTATGCACAGTGTTACGATCCCATAAGATATCTGATTTGCTACAAATCACCTTGTATGATGTCTTGTTAGTAATGTTATGATCACAAACATCAATTTCATGACTTAATTTCTTCTCATCACGTTCTGTGATGCCACCTTATTCTCTCATAGTATATAAGGAGGTCTTAATATTCAAATTAGGTGTGATTTTCAAAGCTTGATAGTATAGTGCTTTTCCATCTGGTAGGTTGATACATTGTAAGACATGCTTGCTGCATATTCAAATAAACAGTTTATACCATCAAATACTGTAAAAAGATATGAAATTGAAAAATTCCTGCTAGAATTTTTAAATAGAAGTTATAGATTGCAGACACCAGGTGATGGGCATGTTATTAATATCTTTGTAATGGAGAGTAGCCATGCTTTGAGGTACAAAACTTAGACGTCAGTGCTTTTAAGAATTGTGTGCTGTAGTGCTAAGTATCAGTAGGCAATGAAACAGAATAAATCATTTCTTGAAACTGTACTTGGAACTGGCTCCGAGTATTTCAGACATGGAACAAACTCTGCCACAGTTTTGTTCTACATCTTCATTCCTTATATTGACCCTGTTGTGTAATTATCTCATATTTAACAGGCCGTTCAGCAGCCCAGCCGTGTTCAAGATTCAGCGGGCAGTATCTGATGACCAGCTGGCAAGACCAGCCACAGCCTATGAGAGGCCAACAGACATGGACTATATAGATATCTACAGGGACCCTATGATGAACAACTTGGGTAATTATGTGATTGAATTTGTATTGAAGCTACTTTAGTGATGTATAATATCAAATTCCAACTTAAGATTCCTAGATCAAATTTTGCTTTTTCAATTAAAATTGTTGGAATGATATCCAGTCTTTTTGGTCTCACTCGGGGCTGCTCACCAAAATATATATTTTGATTCTTTAAAAAATTCTGCTTAACACTTACATGTCATGAATATTTTCAAGCAAAGTTGGAATTAAGTGATAATCTCCTGTTTCTTTCCCAGTCAAGCCCACTCCCTCGGCATCCTCTCCCAGGAACTCAGACACCATAGACAGCAAACCTAGGAAAACACCAGAGACATACAAGTCTCCATTTGAAAGAAAGAAAGAGAAAGAGATTAAAAAACTGAACAAGAAAGTTGAGAAGACATTTGAGGACCAGCTGGAGCAGCAGCACCACTTGATAGAATTCCAGGCCTCCATCAAAGAGCAGCAGTTAGAACTGATTGAGAAGGAGTTAAGGTATGTATAACATTTGAAGCATGTCTATGACATCTGTTGGTGTTGATTTGGCTGTGAATGCAGTAGTTGTGAATGTGCTCCGAATACTGTGTTGAGATCTGATCATCAAATATGGCATCTACTGCAATGATATATGCTTGTAAATTTTAGTTGTTTAAGAGGGTTGTTATAATAAATCAAATTCCATTGACTACAAGTACCAGAAACAACTAGAAATTTAGTTTGTAAATTTGTAGTTTTTATACATTTATTTTTTTAAACTTTATTCATTAATGTTTAAGCAAAGTATTTTGGAATGGCAGGCCTGTAACCAGCAATTTCAAACTTTTCCAAGCAAAAAGGGCAGTTTGTTTAAACACCCCTGAATCCCCCTCCAGCTGCGGGCCTGAATAGTTTGAGATTTACCCACATCGTCTATTATTCTGTTATTTCTATCAGCAATAAACTGGAGGCCACCAGAACTCAGGTGACAAACCAGCAATCTTACCTCATCCAGCTGAAGCAAAGCCGTGCAGACCCAGAGCTACTGGCTCAGGAGAAACTGGTTGAAAGACAACTCAGGAAAAGAGAGGTACGTGCTTGTATGAATTCTACAATAAATAATATGATTATTATGTTTGATGTTGTAAGATATTTTTGGTGGAGACTGTTGGCATTACAAACATAATTGAAATCTTTGGGTAATAATTTGTGACTATGCTTCAGAATATTTAATTTGTTAATTTCATATATTTGATTCAAAGGCAAAGTTAGACAGCAGACTGAAAATAATAAGGCAGCAGAAGTCAGAAATCCAAGAGGCGTACAAGTCCCAGAAAGAGGCTCTTCACAATTCTGCAAGGACAGAAAGCCCTCGCAGAGTCGGCAGCAGTTTGGAGGAAAAGTTTCAGCAGTATGTGAAAAGAGATGGCAAGCTCAACTCCAGACAAGTTTTGGATATGCTGTCTCAACAGGATAAAGATCAGGAAAAGGTATGATAAGAATGTAGGACCCAGAACCTTGTTGAAAATCGAGATCCAAAGAATTAACATGTTCCAAAAAAATTGATTTTTAGAATTAAAATGCATTCATATTGTAACCTTTGCCAGACAACAGTTTTTCTGTGTATTGTAAAGGAAGTAAAATACAGTTTTCTTTCTTATGCTTACAATTTCTTTTAATTGATTTTTAGAATTGAAGTGCATTCATATATTCATATATTCAATTTCTTTTATTATTTCAGCTGCAATCAAAGATTGAGAAGAGCCGTGTTCTTTCTTTGAGCAAGCAGCTAGAAATTAAGGAGGTTTCCACAAGACAGAAACTGCAGGAATTTAAAGAAAGACTAAAACAAGCCAAGCTGGGCAACTACAGCTTTGACAGTTCTGATAGCATAAGCTCTCCAGAGAAGACTGGCCAAAGTGTGGACACTAACTCACTTCTAGGGTCTGTGAATGACCGGCCGACCACCAATATGTCTTCCTATTCAGATAGTCAAGATACCTCCGTGTCTTACCAGGAAAGTAGAGATTCCTCCACCCCAACGGTGCTGAAACCAAAGATGAGGTACGCTTTTGGAGAGTTATTGCCTCCAACTCCTGAAGTGCCAGAACATGAATCTCCACGGCAACGTGAATTTAGTCCAATCAGCAGTCATCCAGCAGTACCAAAGATTAATATTTTAGACCTTGAAAATGATGCATCTATGAGTGAACGTGTAAATGACAGACATAAGCCTAATCATATGAGAGATGGTTCAGTATCCCCACGAGATGTTCAGAAGACTCCGAGAGATCCCAGGAAAAATTTATTTATTTTAAACCCTGAGAGGTCACCAGAGAGACACAACAAAAGTGGAGGAAAGTCGACTGATAAGTGGGAGTCTGCTTATAGGTATAAATCTCCAGAAAGGAGTGTGAACTTTGATAATATGTCAGGCATACAAGGCAGGGCAATGTCTCAGTTTTCTGACTTTGATTCCACTGCATCCTCAACTGATCCACTAGCTCAGTACTCAGGCCAGTTCATCACATCCTCACCATTCCAGAAAACTGCATCCCATCCAAGTAACAGTAGTGCCAAATATCAGAATAATCATCACAAATCTCCATCAAATGATAATACTTACACTCACCAGCAGAGATCCAGGGAACAAGATTCAGTAATCACAAACACTTCCAAGGAGAGTAGCAGGTCTGGTAGAAGTCCAGAGAGGAATGGTAAGAAATACCGCACCCAGTATTACAAAGCTCTCCGCAAGGCACAGAAGCATGGCAAGAGGGCTAATTTCAGTAAATTTGATTTAGACAGATTAGACATGGGTAGTAGTTCCTCTAAAAGATCTCAGCCTGAGGACTATGACAGATCATTTGAGAAATACACCCCCAGCGAGTATGTGCAGAATACAAATACTAGTTTTGATGCCAGAAAGATGGGACTGTCCTCTAAAAGTTTTGACTCAACTTTAGCGTCCATGCTTGGAAAAGAGGCGTTGAATGCGCAATATACTAGTGACATCTATAATCAGTTTGCCAATACAAACTCTCCCAGAGGGCAACACCAATCTCGATCACCAGAACGGAGAAGGGACAAGGTGAATTCTCAAAGTAAAAGTCCGGCACGATCTCGGGGTCGCTCAAGAAATGAATCTCCAGATAGTAGAGACAGAAAAAGCGTATCTCCCACCAAAAGCCGTGCTCAAAATTCCAGAAGCAGTAATTCCCCAAGCAGATCTTCTGGATGGAGAAGAAGCAAAGATGCGTCGCCAAGTAGAAACAACAATAACAAGACAGCCTCTGGTAAAGAAAGAGGCAGAAAGAATGACAGAAATAAAGAGAGAAGGGAGACGTCGCCCAGTAGAAACTCCTGGGGGCCAGAGGCTAAGGTGAGCGCCACCTATCTGTATACAAATTATTAGAATATGGGTATACCTTTACTTATGCTAGTTAAAATCTTTTCTTCTATTTTGAAGATAATTTTTCAAATCTGAAAGCATTTTTAACTTATTAAGTTATTATAAATGCCTCTTTCTATCTTGCAGAACAAGTCCATTTCAGAGAGCTTAGAAAAATTTTTGACAGAATTGCCACCATCTACGTCTAAATTGAGACACTCAGGTATGTGTGAACTTGTGTTTAATTATAGAATGATGAAAGTGTAACTTTTATGCACTTACATAGTACAGATATAGGTCATGCCATGAAAGTGTTCATTCATCTTTGGAAAAACTAGGAACGAGATCATCTGTTTAGTACACATAGGTCAGTACATGAAGTACTTTTCACATGAGTTACAGGGTTCAAGTTCTCATTTATTTTTTGAAACTGTTTTTTACAGTAACATTTTCTTCTAAATATCCTTTCATGTCAGTGCAAAAGGTTTTATATGGAATTTTTTTCAACTGAAGCTGATCTCACCCATATAAATAGGCATGGACTCAATGTGTATTGAGTAAACAGCCATTCCCCTTACAAAGTGAACAACGTGACCCAGAACTTCAGTCACACGTGATCTTTTAAGCTTGGCAGTCTGCCAGTAGGACCTTGTTCCCTGGTTTCACTAAATATTGATGAATGAGGGCTGGTTGTTATGAAATGATGATATCAGTGCAGTTATTGGTAAACATTTAATACTGTAAATAAAGATGCAGAATAAACAAGAGGCAAAATTTGTAGAGAAGTTAAAGAATGGCCATTCTCCTGTGACATTAACATATTTTAGAATTTTACCCCCAGTTGAATTGTTTTGAAATTCACAAACATGTATCTGTACCCAGCTAGAATGGGAGTCCCGGCTGCCCACAGGAGCCCCAGCTGCCAGAGAGACTGCCAGGGAGACTGCTCTTTTGCAGTCTGGGGCTCCAGTGTGCAGTCTCCTTGAGCAGGCAGACTGCAAAGGGGGCTGCAAAAACTTAACACTTTTTGGAGGAGACTGCAATGGGGGCTGTAATAACTTAATACTTTTTGCGGGGACTGCTAAGGGGACTGCAATAACTTAATACTTTTTGGAGGAGACTGCAAAGGGGACTGCAATAACTTAATACTTTTTGGAGGAGACTGCAAAGGGGACTGCAATAACTTAATACTTTTTGGAGGGGACTGCAAAGGGGGCTGCAATAACTTAATACTTTTTGGAGGGGACTGCAAAGGGGGCTGCAATAACTTAAACATTTTTGCGGGGACTGCAAAAGGGGCTGCAATAACTTAAACATTTTTGCGGGAACTGCTAAGGAGGCTGCAATAACTTGAAAAAATTTTCACAAGGGACTGCAAACTAAACTGAAATAGCTAACATTTTCAGAAGATTAGGAACACCTTGACACCACTATATAGTTCTCAAACTTTAACCAGCAACTGATTAAAATTGTATATCATGGACATTTTTATATAATGCAGTAGATCCACAAACAGCTGGCTGAATACTGAACAGTTGTAAAAAAAATGGTTTTCAAGATTGTTCCAGTTACACTTCTAAATGCTTGACTTTTATATAAAAAAATCCAAATCATTTGGCTTTATTGTACATAATATTGTTATTATTTCTTTAAACAATTCAGACAACATTGCACTGTTCACAACTGCCAATTTAAACACTGCTAACAAACTGCTAAAATCTTTTTGAATATGACTTTGGTATATTTAATTGACACAGATAACACATGTAGTTACAAAAAGTTAAAGCTTCAATCATGCTCTTTTGTCATGGGCATGCTGCAAACAAAACACTTATCTAGAGCTACACATTTGCTAAAGTAGAGCATTTCTTTTATGTCCTGTATTTCTACAACTCTATCATTGTCTGTAATTTTAACTAGATTAAAATGGCGTGGTAGCTTTATTTCACTAATTTCTACTTCTAACTCCTTTAAGATGGCTAGGTATTTAATTTCAGCTGTGCAGTCCTCTACTTTTAAAAAATATTGTATTTGTCCAATAATACCATTTTCTCTACTTAAACATCTAACAGTGTAACTATTTCTCTTCGTCACATTCCTGTACGAAAGAGATTGAAAGGTGATGCCATTCATGAGAAGGCGGCAAAATTGTTGTACTCTTTTGATTGGGCCACAAATATCTTCTATTAGTTGTCTAGTTCTATCTAAAAGATTACAGCTAACAAAATGTCCTATTGCATAATTGTGTCCAAAAAGCAGTGACCTGTTGTGAGGTAATGTTTTCTTTGCCAACTTAAAATAGAATATCTCAGCTTCTGTACCTGGAAGTAATTGCTTTACTAATTCTGGTAATTGTTGGTGAATAACAACAGCAGATGAAATCTGTAATTCCACAGAGCTTGTCCCATGGAAAAGTTTTCTCAAATCTCCATTAAGGTCTTCATAAAAAAAACAAGACTGTGTCCATAAGGGACCCAATTCAGTCACCTTGTCACATAAATGAACAAGGCAGTGTACATTGTATGTTTCATTCCGAGGTGAATACAAGCAATCAATCTGGGCACAAAATAACTTCAAGAGAACTCTTGCTCTTGCTACATCAGCAGTGGTTATACTAGATTTGAGGAGAAGGTAAATTGATTCTACAAGAAAAAAGTAATGACTAAGATATTCATATGGTAGGATGCCTACTAAACAAGCTACAGAATGAAATAAAAGAATTGATCTGAATTCAGAAGCTTTCCAGTGCTTAAGTTCAGTAAAAGCCCTTGGTGAGCGGTTTATTACATTTGGAGGAGTTAATGCTTTAATTCTATCATCTAACACAGACATGTAATTTCCAATATAATATGGCTCTGATTTGTTACTACTGTCTAACCACAAATGGAGCAGCATCTTCTGAACTCCCAATAAAACACAATGCATATAATCTATAGAAACTGAACGGATAACATCAAAATTTGGCAAACGAGACATCACACTAAACCCTTTTACACCACATGTAGTTTTATTAGTTGTCTCTGCCTCTACTGCATATTTCAGAGTTTCAGCATGGTCCCTTGGCTTATCAGGCTCTGTGTGAAATGGAAATGCCATCATGGACCCCCTTGCACTTGTTTTCACACTTTCACCTTTATGCAAGCAGCAACCGCAGCCGAAAAATCCATTAAACTGTGTGAAATTCTGTACTAAACACTTGGCAGGAGCATCACAGACAATACTAAGTAACATAGCTCGGAGAAGGAATGGCTGACCATCCAAAGTTATTTCAGCTCCTGTCAATAAATAGGAATTAAATGACCAAATGTATCTGAAAAAAGCATGGCATTCAAATTTTTCTGACATTTAAAAATATCTAAAATCAATATTTTATCCATGCATTGTCTCAAATTCTGCAAGTCCTGGTCCATTTTTAGCTCACAGTACCCATGCATCTAGTTAAAGATTAAAAACTGTCAGAAATAAGTTATAAATATAATGAAATCATTGTCTTGTGTTCTATATTAGAGTGAGTTAAATAAGATACCATTTGTACCTACCTTTACTATACAACATAGACAGTTCCTCCACAAGTGGCTTCAAAAAGATGTTCATTATTGGCTTCTGTTCCCCAAACCAAAGCCCAGAAAATATACGATTTTCAGCTTTGTACCTATATTGAACCAAAAATGATCCATTGAATACTAGTAGGTTATTGTGATTTTAAACAGTATAAGTGGAAAGTACTGCTACAAAATCTGTTAATGACAGAACAGGAATAATTTTTTTTATTTTACTGTAATTCCAGAAAAATATATTGTACATGCAAATATATACTGGACATTAAAATGACTTTCATGTCTATTCTGGAGCTAAAATTGTTTGTAACCACTAACACAACTCACCTTTTTTCACTGTTTAGCTCATTAATGGTAAGATAAACTGGCCATATGCTGAATGATGAAGATCTAAATATTGAGACCCCATCAGTGTTAAACTGTAGGGACAAGTGCACCTCCCTGGTCTTTTGCTCCTCACTTGTTCCCAAAAAGTAACCATCTTGAAAGTAGTGTTGGTACAGTTTGCCATCATACACATCTTCAATTCTGTCATTAGACTGTTCTGATCTGCTGAGGCTTGGTACTAATGAGTACTTAGATACACCTAAAATAAATTTGAAAGATAGAGCTTCATAAAGTGTTTTAACATGGTTTTAGAATTGTTGGTTTGTCAGTATTAGAAGAACATATAAAAATTCAGTTTCAAAAAGTTGTATTACAAATTTGGATGTAATGTTTTGATATTTTGATGCATGCTAAAATTGAAACTGAATAATCAACTTGTGCACAAACTTAAAAAATCCAGGACAGCAGAGTTTAAGACCCCATTTCCAGAGATTAGATCGATCTACTTTAGATTACCCTAACTCCCTGGGGGTTCAGGCTAAATAGCTGTCAGCCAAGCAGACACGAAAGTTAATTACCCCCTTACAGCTTGTAGTAGGAGGGACAGACATTTAAGTCGGATTATCTGACAGTAATCTAGTGAGACTCCCCATGGGGATAGATCGATCTAAAAGCTCTGGGAATACAGCCTAATACAACTGCTTGCTGTATGAGTCCGGTCTGTGCCATCAATATTAATTAAATTCATCATGAATTAATGATTGGAATTTTTAAAGTAAAGAAATTTTTAAAAACCTGTGAGAATAGACTGCAGTTGCCCAAACAGTGGAATGTACATAAAATATCCTTCTTCCTGCTTGTTACATGAGGTGCAAATTGGTTGACTTGTGGGACCATGGTAGGTATTACAAAACTTGCAGTAAAAATGTTTCTGTACTGGGGTCTTCAGCTCATTGAAAAATGAATAAAAAAGATGTATGCTGCGTCTACACATGTTGGGCATCAAGCAGTGCAGTTCCAATAACATTAAAAGATCATTGGTAGCTTCCCCAGATAACTGATGCCTCATAATGAAGACCATGATCAGCAGCATACTTTCAAACAATGTCAGCCTGGCTCCCTGGTACAAAGGCTCATGCGCTGGACCAGAAGGCTCTCCTAAACATAAGAAAAAGTAAACAAGTGTATATCTAAGTTTAAATATTAATTGATATCCATGTTGGATTTAAAGGGAAAGTGAACTTTCTGAGAACTTGTATTCAATGAATCAATACCCTGGTGCACGAGCTTTGTCAGTCATTTTAATCCAGAGCATTTTACAACCAATATTGGGCTTGCAGTTTCAGTAGGTAATATGTGACAGATACAACATAGAAGCACTAGGGACATGACTTTTATAGAATTCAATTCTCCTAAATGTGTACTTTCCCTTAACATTTGCTATCTTTTATAATTATAAATATCATGATTTCAAGTAAAATGTAACAAAAAATGTTACTATACATTGAACAAATCTTAGCTTACTATGTAATCCTTGACTTCTTTTCTTAATTAAAATTTTTGGTAGATTAAAGTAAATAAAATGGAAATTTTAGGGAAAGCAAATAGCTGTTGTGATCAGCATTTATTCAATAGAAAAGGAAGTTATTAAGAAGACCAAGAAACGGAAGCTGTCAAGAAGACAAATGAAATGAAAATATTTCTTTCTCTTTAACAAGTATAAATAAAGTAATTTACTGTAAGTATATTCATCTCCAGATTTTTCTTCGTCTGAGACAACTTCATCCTCATCATCAGCATAACATTCGTATCTGCAACCATCATCCACAGGAGCTACATAATTAATGAAAACATGAATAATGCAAGGACAATTGCACAAATGTACATTGTACAATCAGAGGACATTTTTTTCGGTAAAATGTTCTTGTTAATTTTGGTTTAATTGTTCATTTTTTAACCTTTCAAGGGCATCATTTACATTAATACTGTTTAAGTATTCTTTACATAATATACACGCTACATCTACACATCTAAACAAAATTCCCATTTTGATTAGCAATTGCTATAACTCAATGGAAGTTTGCCAAATAACACATCTGATTGATGTTAAGCAGTGAATAGCAAGTGCAGAGTGCAGGAAGATTATAATATGGTACTCTTTTAGCAGAGTTTTAGCAATTTCTATTCCCTGGCTGCATCTAGCCATATATAAATGTAGACGGAGATTGACAAGAATTACAAACATTCATTAAGAAGCATTTCAATTTAATATCAAATGGAATAAACATACCTTCAGAAAATATCCCTTTATCATCATCCTCAACTTCATAACTGTCGTCAGAGGACTTTACTGCAGATTTATTTCGCCAAAGCGTTGTTCTTGGCGATTTTAATCCAATTAGTGACTTTTTATATGGTCCACGTCTTTTGAGTGTAGTATCTGAGCTCGAGGTTTCTTCCATTTCTGAAATGATGGTCACTTAGAAAATAATTCTACGTGGCAACATGTAGGCTTTATATGTACAAAACTTTTTTATCATAACCACAAAAGCCCACATGCTTTTTTTTTTTAATAAGTTGATCTAATCTGGGGTGGGAAATCGCGATACGCTCGTCTCAATAAAAGTGAGAAAATTTTTTTCACGGTCTTGCTATTCACTTGATTATTTTTTGTATACACTTGATTGGATCTTGATAGACATGACCAAAAGCTAACATCTATCCATCAGTATATCTATCTATTTAACGTACAATTAAGCGTACATATTTTCCCTTCTCAATGCTATTCAGAAAGGAGCGTCCCCAGGCCAAACTAGGCTATACAGCACAAAGCCCTCTCCCAACGATTCTTATACCGCTAATTTAACGCTTTAGAACATGATTCATTTAGGATGATTAAAATCTGACTTTTACACATTTATGTAGAATAATCCCGTTTTCAACAACTGAATGATCGAATGCAGTGTTACGTAAGATTTGCGTTTCTACGGCAGATTGGGCCAAAAGATCTGCAGTGAAATTGAAGAAAACGTGTCGCAACCTATCTAAAATAATTAATGGCACTTTAATGTACGCACATAAGACTCATCGCAGTGAAAAATGCCCTAAATATCCACTTACCTTCTAAGCGCATACACGACGCAAACTTCGTTAGTTTCTGGGAGTTCACGTGCAGATCCAACTTTGCGTCTTGAGTGAAGGTCACGTGACAGGCTCTGCGCGTCTAGGCGCGAAACTTCCCAGTAGTGCGAGGTTGTACTAATTAAAAGTTACTAACGGTTTCAAGATCTTTCTGCAAGTTTCTTCGGAGTGCACAGAGTTTGAAATACTGAAATTGTGATGGAGTCCGAAAAGAAGAGGTCCGTGAAGACGGTGACCAAACAAAGTGAAAGTAAGTATTTTACTTTTAGATAAGAAGCGTTGTAACTTTTTATTGTAATTTGTACGCCCGATATTCCATATTACCCGTTTGCATAAGGGGCGTAGATCTATAGCACTAATCAACGTTTAAAATCAAGCATTTAACTTAAACCTCCTTAAACGTGTTGTATAATTACGTTTAAATTTAAATCTGCTAGACTGGGTGGTTACCTTTTACGTCTCAGGGAGATCGTTAAAATTTTTAAACGTTGGATAAAAATGGCAAAGTTTATGGAATTTTTGTTATTTGATCAATTAATTAGGTTAGATCAACAAAATGTTGCTCTAAACTGGTTTGCATACATACGTACTGCATGTATGTAACTGACAATATTTGCTTGTTAAATTTACAAATATAATTTATGCATGCATGGCTGCAGAAATTATTCCATGCTCAATTTCATCATTTTATCAATAGTATCATAAAAAATAAATATTTTTAAATAACCTCAAAACAACTTCCTTCACCTTACCTTTTTTTACCTTTATTATTATTTTGACATACAAATAATTAACATTTCCCTAAAAAGTGACAGAGAGCAACAAATGGAAAAATGGCCACAGCTAGTAATTGGGTCATAGCATATCCCCAATGTATTGAAAACGGGTCAGTTATGTCATCACTAAATAGGCCAGTATATGCAATTTTAATTTGTTACAATGTGTGTTTTATAAAATGTTATTGTATACATTTAGCTCAACTGATATGGGACACTTTTTATTTTTCTTCTATATGGACCAAACTTATTTAGGCAAAATTAGTATAGAAGATATTAATGAGTATAATTAAGTCCCAACTTTTTTTTAAATTTATTATTATGATCACTTTCACACAATTTGGGATTTATTTATTCTAATTAATTCCTCAATGTTTTGTAAATATTCAAAACATTTTTATCAATAAATGTATATAAATTTTGAAATCAAATAAATCAGAAGAAAATAATTCTAATTTTACTCTGTGTCTTATTCAGAATAGATGATTAGAAGCAGACTTTTATAATTCCTTGTTTAGTAATGGCCCTTCAGAAACTCACTGATGAATGTACTCCCCATAGCTGATGATTAATGATAAGGTAGAATTACACATAAACACTGGGTGTAAATTTAGGTCAAAACTGCCTAAAATGTTAGATAAGGAGTAGAAGCAATTATTATTTGGAGCTGACCTGTGACCTGTTGGACAGGATCAAATTTGTTTGGAAATTTAAGCTCACTCATACAGCAGGCTTGGAATGATCATTTTAGTATGGGGTGCATGCTTGTAGAAAATTATATTGGCTTATTGGGCAAGGATAATGTAGTAGTAATTCTTTTATTTAGTCTAGTTGTATCCTCGCTACTGTGTGAAGCATTGACTTAGGCCTATAAACTTAAAAGGATGATATCCCTAGTAGAATACAGGCTATTAGCTTTGACAAATTGACACTTTTTATCCTTACCCTTTTTAACTTTTATTCCAGAAGACATTATTATTAGTAAAAGTTTTAATCTTAATGCCACAACTTGCAGGGTTTGTCTTTAATTTGCATTTTCAAACACAAATCCCTTTTTTTTAAATGTCATTAAAGGTCAGAAAGCTCCATTATAGTCATTCTTTAAATGACCCTGGTCACCTACAGATATAACATGACAACAGTTCCCAGCCATTGTTAAAGCAAACATATGTTCCTGATACTTTGTAATGTACATGTATATACTAGTACATACAAGCCCAACACTTCACAATAAAACTTTCCTGTAAGTTGTTGTCTCTCTCTTGAATAGAGTCCAGCAGGTTGGACTCTGCAGAAAGGCTTATTACATCAGAAGTGGGATTCAGTTTCAGCTGCACATGTGCTGAATTATATAATTGCAGCTTGTCTGGTTCATCCAGATTTGTTGAAGTTGACTTTATTTCTCTCCCCTTGTCATCTATCCGTAACAAGAGATAAGTCACCTTCACTTTCTCATAATACACATTACACCCCTAGAAAAGAAGCACTGAAATATATGTCACAGTACCACAACTCACAGAACTTGAAATGAATTTTCCTTGGGTAAACTGGATTTTTCTGGGGCCCTTTTTATGTACTTCATAGTCCCTTATTGTCTTGATCTTCAAATCAGTCCAATTAAACTATCCAAGAACAAATGTCCAATGTTTTCAATTTTTACTTAAGCTAATTGAACAATTCCCTTAAGGTTTAACCCCATTAAATATGTAAAGATTGATGGATGTATTTTTTTATTAATATAAAAAATTGGCATTTAACTCTTTTTGAGGGTGAATGGTGAGTTTAAGTTGCTAATAACTTTTTAAAAAACTTTGTTATCCCTAATAATTGGAACTTTATATATATATATATATATATATATATATATGCTACATAGGACATAGCCTTATTATTATATCTAAATATATATATATATATTTCAGTTGTGTGGGTGGTGGTGCAATTTGTACTAGATGGGGTACTCAGTCTTCTCAAAGGAGACCAAGTTACTTCTCTAGAGGGCCATTGCACAGCCCAAGATGGCTCAATTGAGGAAGGAGCCCTGTGCATAGCCCCATATGCTGGGCAGGATTATGAAGCCAAGGTGCTTTATAAATCTAGTAAGTGTTCATTTCCAGTATTGAAAATGTGTAAAGGAGGGGCACATGTCTGTGTTTGTTTTAAACTAATATTCTAACAAAATTAATAAAGGCACACCTCCCATTTGTGTTAAGGACTGTACAGGTAGCGAATGCAGTCACTAGTATACTTCCCTGCAATCCACTTATTTTTTTCAAAGGCATTCTTAATAAT
Organism: Lingula anatina; assembly: GCF_001039355.2. The sequence goes on from NW_019775772.1 coordinate 59,601, forward strand.
GTCATTTTTTTTAGACTAGGGTTACATGATTTTTTAGACTAGTGTACATGATTTATAATAATTCAGGTGTATTTATACTATCCCTGTAGTGATATATTTGCAGAAAAGAAAAGTTCCTTAGTCTGGTAAATTCATGTACAGTGTACCTTTCTTTTTAGCCAACAAAGAAGAATGTATGAAAAAGAAACAAAAAGAAGAAACTAAAAAGAAGACTTCCTCCCAAAATAGTAAGTAAATTCCTGAAACTGCAGATTTGACTTTTATAAATATTGATAATGCAAACTTTTTGAAGCTATCTTTGACTTACTAGTAGTTCTGTAAAATTAGCTCCTTTTTAACTTTACATTCAAAAGCTGTCAGTGAGCAATTAGGATTCTTTTTTTTTTCATTAATGGTTTCAAATTACTTTTCTTTTCAGCAACCAAAGAATCATGCACCAAAAAGAAGCAAAAGGAAGTCAAAAAGAATCCCTCCCAAACTACCAGTAGTAAGTAATTTCCAAAAACTGCAACTGCAATAGTGCAATGGTTTAGATTATATATTGGATAAATTCAATACAGTTATATCTCAGATATCATAAAGTGTGAATTGGTGCAATATGTGAATAGACAATAATATATTATCACTGACTAATGGGTCAGATATTTGAGTATATATTAAAAAGAAAAGGAAACTACATATAATTTCCTTTAAAAATGACTTTAAGGTACATGTATTTGAGTTACATGTATTGGACTTACAGGTATACTGATCAGCATTACAGGACTGAGATCATGTCCAAGTTATGCATATTTTAACATAATTTGAGTTTGATTTATTTTATAGATAAAAAATCAACCAGCTGTGATGAACCTGGTAAGTTTACAGTTCATATTATTTCCTTATACAACAATGAAAAAATTATTAGGGCTGTGTGCTACATGAGAATCATGTACTAGTAGGTTTGTGATTTTGTTTTTATTAATAATTACATGTAGTTCTATCTTCAAGTGGAAGTAAGGCTAAATATCTCTTAGATACATATAGTCAAAATTGGTTCATTTGTATATAATCTTTTATCTTCTTAATGACTTACTAAGGTCACATTTTGTTCCCCTAGATATATGGTCTTAAATTCCAGTTTATTTGTCTTCATTTCTTGAATGCTGGGTCCACCTATCCTCACTGCTCACACTTCATGTATCATGTGAATGTCAAATCCAATGAAAACTGCAATTTCAAATTACAGTTTACCCTAGGAAAATTATTTTTCTATGAGTTTTGCTCTTTTTTTTTTCATTGGCCCTTTCTCATCACTGCTACTTCAAGCTAAGTGTTTCATATTTTATTCAAACATTTATTTTCATTCAAAAGATTTTAAAATAATAATTTATGATAAGCATGTCTAACACAGAATTATTGCATTTTATTTAGGGGTTGCTTCAGAGAAGAGGCAGAAATTGGAGCAGCAGAAAGCCGACAAGCTCCTTCTGCGTGAAGTTGCCTTTCAACAAAAGGAGGCACTGCTTGAAGAACTAAGGGGGCAGCTCTCGGACAGTGATATTGATGAGGTTTCCATAGATTCTAGTTTAGATTCATCATTAGATGAATCTATGGAAGACTTTTCAAAGGAACTGTTGGAGGTTGCTCCCAGTTCTATCAATGATAAGGGCCACCCCACCACAGCCCAGAAACAACCCAGGCCACAGGTGGGGTGTGCCGCCTGTGCCAGCATGCAGGAAGAAAACAAACAACTAAGAAAGAGAATAGTTGACCTGATGGAAGAGGTCAGCACTCTGAAGACAGAAAAGGCTAAACTTGGTATGTTTGTTTATTCAAAATTAGTAATTGTTAGAATACTTGCTAGGAAATATGGACCTTACATATACATATTAGAATTAAATTACAGTAGGTAAACAATGGATACTTCAATTAAAAATGCAATATGATGTTGTACAAAGTACATGTATAAGTGTAATTCAAAATTACTACATTTCAGTAGGAAAACAATCTACCTCCAAAGGAGAGTCTTGTCTCAGCCGCCCCAATGCTGGCCTCTGTACACCACAAGAAGTGGAGCTATTTGGAGTAAGACATTTTTAAACATTTTTTAAACTGTATAGAATTTTATATTTTTATTGAAAAGTGACATTATATTTAAAATATATCTATCACAGTTTTGAATGTTCGGATGTCAGACTCTGAGTTTATAACTGTGTCTACACTAGTACTATCAATAATGATTACTAAGAATGTTCAATTCAAATAGCCCAACCAGCCTAGAAGAATGGGCCTTAAAGTCAATTTATTCGAAGATTTATATATGTATAAAATGATACATTCATATGATTTGTTCAGTCACCTGAGTGTAATGCTGAAATAATCTGAAAGATTATTCATAAAAGTTAAAAAAAGATTATACATTACATAATATATAATCTTCACACCGATTTTTTTGAACATCAGATGTTGGAAGTTAATCCGGGAAGTGGGCTCTTTGTACACCCAGACCAAATGATGATAATCAAAAGGAAAGTTGCCACTGGAGATGGGCGGAAACTGGCCAGGACCCTCTTGGGAATTTTTTTCTCTAATGAGCAACTGGCCAGTGGAAGCCTGTCTCCAACTGGCAACTATCAGCAGCTGGACCAGAACATCATTAGGCAAATTAAAAGTAAGTAAAGCAAGAATATAAAAACTATTTCCCCTTATATAAAAACATGGTTGATCTTGATACAAAAGTGCCATTAAATTATTTAAAAAGTATCTATTTGTACGGTTCAGCTAGCACATTAGGCCAAAGTATTGTTTGTCTGAAGGTTAATGCATATTATTATTATTTATAAAAAAAGATTTATTATCAAAGAGCTGGGAGCACCACACACCCACAACCCCACCTCACCCCACTACCAATAATTAATCCTAAATACACCCTTTTTTGTAATTTGATAGATATCTCTACTATATATATATATATATATATATATATATATATATATATATATATAACTAGATCAACTAATTTTGATGTTTCAGGATTGGAAACTATTTCTTTAATTGGTTATGTTAATATATATATATATATATATATATATATATATATATATAATTTTTAGGTTTTGAGTGATTCTTTTCTGAGCTAGGGTCACGTGAAATACCAATGTACAAACATGTTTTACCAGTTGAATTTATTTATCTATTCTACACTTCCAGTCACATGTACATCACAGACGTTGACAAAGCCGGGTGATGTCCACACAGCCATGCGAAGTGTGCTGACTTCAAAGAGAGCAAAGGCAAAGAAATGGAAGACCATTTGAAGGCTTGCATGGACATCATTTCATATGAGATATGAGAAACTGTTAGTTATATAAGCATTTAAAGAACAGAACTATATTTTACCTGGTGCTTATGCATAAAGTACATAAATCAATATTTTCTATCATGTACAACAAGTTCATATTGACTTAGCTGAGGACAAGGAATACTTTCACGTTCAAACATTGCAAAAAAATCTCTAATTTACTCACATGTGACCTGCTGTTTGGCAACCTTCTTGACACATTTTTATATTCCATGAAAGGGCCAGGAAAGACCTTTCATTCATATTATTTACAGGAGATGGCTTCTGTTTGGGATGTTTCTAGTTTGCATGTGCTCTATTTCTATATTCTTTTTGTAACTGGTAGATAGTAGATCTCAACATTTTGCAATAGGTGTAAGTTGGGGGGGGGGGGTAAGATTTCTAATATAGTAGTTTAGAAGTATAAAATTTTAAATATTGAAGAGAAATAAAAAAATATGTTAGATAAATGGATACTTAGATTCCTTTTGATAAATGTAATTATTGTTTGAATATACATATGTATGAGTTACAAAAAAAAAAATATTTTTGTCTTTTTATTTTGCCAAGCAAACTGCTAGGAAGACTGCAGAGTAGACTGCTAGAGGGGCTTCCAAGCAGACTGCCAGGGAGACTGCCCTGGCAGTCCCCCTGGCAGCGCGTTCCAAAAATGCAAATTAAGACTGCCAGGGAGACTCCCTCCATACTTAAGGATACCAGCAAAAGAGACTGCCGTGGGAGCGGGGACTGCTAGGGAGACTGCAAAGCAGGCTCCATGGGGGGACTGTTAAGGAGACTGCAAGCAGACTGCAAAGGGGACTGCTTTTCTAGCTGGGTTGTA
>NW_019775772.1:65042-134276 GCF_001039355.2 Lingula anatina
AGACTGCCAGGGAGACTGCCAAAGCAGACTGCCAGGGGGACTGCCAAGCAGACTGCCAGGGAGACTGCCAAAGCAGACTGCCAGGGAGACTGCCCTGGCAGTCCCCCTGGCAGCGCGTTCCAAAAATGCAAATTAAGACTGCTAGGGAGACTGCCAAAACAGACTGCCAAGGGGACTGCCAAAGAGACTGCCAGGGGGACTGCCCTGGCAGTCCCCCTGGCAGCGCGTTCCAAAAATGCAAATTAAGACTGCCAGGGAGACTGCCAAAGCAGACTGCCAGGGGGACTGCCAAGCAGACTGCCAGGGAGACTGCCAAAGCAGACTGCCAGGGAGACTGCCAAAGCAGACTGCCAGGGGGACTGCCAAGCAGACTGCCAGGGGGACTGCCAAAGCAGACTGCCAGGGAGACTGCCCTGGCAGTCCCCCTGGCAGCGCGTTCCAAAAATGCAAATTAAGACTGCCAGGGAGACTCCCTCCATACTTAAGGATACCAGCAAAAGAGACTGCCGTGGGAGCGGGGACTGCTAGGGAGACTGCAAAGCAGGCTCCATGGGGGGACTGTTAAGGAGACTGCAAGCAGACTGCAAAGGGGACTGCTTTTCTAGCTGGGTAATATTTCACTTTAACCAAATTTGCTCCAGCTACATGTATATGTTTCATTGTAAATTGCATATTACAAGACTATTATCCAATACACCACACTGTCAACCACACTGAAATCTGAGTTGGTCTGTGCACCAGCATGTGCACGCATGTGCACACTCACATGCACTCACCCACATACACAGTGTTAGAGTGTGCAGCAGCATGGCACATGATACCTAAGTAAGTCTAAGCTAACGCCTCAAGCAATCAGTCACATGGATAGGACTACGTGTGTACTACAATATTTAATGTCAGTCCATGATTTATGTATTGGATATTATCTCTAACCTTTGCCATGTTTGTGGCCATGCTTGAGCTTGCATAAATCAACATTAAATGGAATTAAATTCAGATAGTCAACAGTGTGAGCCATGCAGTCATTGAAAGGTCACAGGACTTCCTTTTAGGTTTCTACTCGGGAGCCTGCAATATTGCTATTGATTTAAATCTAAACTAGGGTTTTGTTTTGGTACAGATTCATTGCTTTGAGACATCCAATGCTCTTGATCTTAAAGATAAATTTGTATTTAGGCATATTTTAAAGTTGAAAAGCTGCATAAACCTCCTTAATTGTGTAAACTAAGGAAACACATCTGATATGTGTTTCCTTAATGTGTAAACTAAGGAAACACATATCAGATGTGAATTTGTAAAAGACCCCTGCTACATAAATTCAATTTCAACTGCCACCAATATTTCATGCTTCAAGATTAACCCAATTTGAACTATGATTAAATAAAAGATTTAATTTGGTTTTCTTTAAAATGTTGGAGTAAAATTGTTCATATTGAGACCTAGTTGAATATTTAGCAAACCACCATGATGACATTGGCTGCAAGTGCTAATTTCTAGGGTTCCTGGCACTTGTTCAACTGGTGCTGTATGGATTATACAGCAATGCTGCTTTAAATTATAGATCTATACCTCCATTAGAGCAAGCTAGGCAAGATAATGAAATTTATTTTTGATAGAGCTCATGCAGCTATAATTTATACACAAGGGTATGTGTTAGTGCAAATCTTGATAGTTTTTACCAAAGTTGAGTGCTATTTTTTTGTGTCATTAGCATAGTACTTTGATCCATGTTACCTCTCTGCAAAAGTATAGCTCAGCTAGTTTGAAGATTAGGAAACCTACGACATTTTCACTGGTTGTTGTGCTTGTGGATCATTCTGGATCAGTAACTGAAAAATCCAAATAAGGAAGATCGATTTACAAGTCACAGTGTTACAAAGTTGGGGTGTCATTTTACATGTCAGTTCCAGAGCCACAATGGTCTTTAAGAGTTGTGTGTTATGAAAAAAAAAAGAGCTGCACCCTTGTTGTGTAAGGCACATGTCTACACATGTGATGGTACATTTTATTCATGATATGTGAACAGAAATAACTGCCCCTGGAAATAAGCCAAGTATAACCCTTATAATAAATAACCACAAGTACATAATGATTATTGCCCTATTTTGTTTTTAGTTCACTATGTATGTCAGTAAGGGGGGGGGGGGTAGTATCTACAATGTTTCATTCATTATTTATTTACAAAGTAGGTATGTCTGAAAGTAAAAGATCAATATTTACCCCCATTCCTTCCTCACTCTGAAGGAGCAGGATAACAAATTATTTTAGTTCCAGTGAGTTAATCATTAATCAAGTAGTGCTCAACTAGATGCCACTCTGCCCCCTTGTAGGTGATACATTTATCACATCACACTAAGGGCGCATTCAGATTCACACTTTGTACTAGCTGGGCCGATCCAATTTTTGCTATTGATAGTTTATTACCCCCTACTTGCTTGAGGAGGTGTATCAGACAATTAAGCTGATTCTACTGATTGTACTTTGGAGTCCCCTGCAGTGTTGGACCAACCAAGCTAGTATATATGATGTGTGAATCTGAATGCGGTCTATGTTTAACCAAGGATCGATGTTATAACTCCTTGGAGTTATAACTCCTTGGTTTAACTCAGTGTATCCAACCAGCCCTGTGTCGTACACCCATACTATGTGGTACACCTACAGCAGCACATGTGTACTGTTTTCCTGTTTATTATGAACACATCTGGTTCAAGGCTATCCTGTACAATGTAATTTCTTTTCTTGAAATATTTTTTCAGAAAATGAATTAATCTGTACAGATAAATTATTTATATTTATTCTTATGGAAATGGAAGAAACTCTACATGCATATGCAGATATTAATTTGAAGAATGCCTTCAAATCAAGACAGATAGTTTAATCTATAAAGGTATACATCGTACAAGTATATTATTACCACACATGTGTTAGGGTTAAAAGATCTTTCGATATTTTTCTTCATGCTAAAAAGGCAAAAGACAAAGCCTTTCCGTAGCATGTCAATAATTAACCCAAATGTTAGCCACAACAACACTTGACTTGAACTCTGGCATACTTGCTGCACTTTGAATGGTCACAAGACTGTTTATTTCCGTTCAATACATGTAAATTTAGAAATGATCATCTTGACGTGTGATGTTGAGGCATGTGGAAGTGATTTGATGTAAATTAACTGGTGTAAGCAAGGATTGGTCATGTGCCAAAATACTGACACACAAATGTGATACATTACTAAATATGTCATCTATCTCCCTTCTTCTTCTTCTTCTTTCTCTCTCATATGCACAATTTTCTTTCCATTGGATTCCAACTCTTTTATTCCATTTCTGAAATTGAAAGATTTATTACACTGAAATTTTCAATTTACATATGTATACATGTATTAAACTGATTCAAATTCCTCAGATCTCCAGATTTATTTGCAATAAAATTATATTTTCTCCTCTGTTTCTTACATTAAATATTAAGGATATTATTTATTATGATCTATACTTCCTTTGAAAGATAAGCATTATACATTGTAGGTATCAGGAGCTTGGATGACAGTGATATTCCTACACCAAGACCTGCAGCTCGCAAAGACTTCAGGGTTCAGGCAGCTGAAAATAAACCAAAACTGGTGGAGTTTCAAGAATGTTTGGAGGAATACCATCCCAAGATTAAAGCCCTGCCTGACCAAGACCGTGAAAACAAATTCATGTCAGTGGCAAGAGAGCAAAAGGACCGTGTGACCCGTATTCGTAAAGCCAGACACGCTGCAGAGGTCATTCAGAGGGCATGGAAGCGATACAAGACAAGAAAAAGATGAGACTTTGATGAAGTAACATATTCAACTTTTCCCTTACATTTGAGCATGGACAAATTGACGTAATTTTGTCCATGATTTGAGTGACTTTCACAGTATTAAACACCATTCAAACACAATAATGTATATGTAGGTGCTGCAGTCGTAATTATCCAGTACGCAGGATAAAGGAATGTCTGTCTCTAAAACAAATTTATCATGTCATCATGTCAAGCCAAACTGTGATTTTGTTAATCACCAATTTTTTTCATGTATTCTTTTGTGAAAGTATCACCAATAGTTTCATTTTTTAAAAGTTTTAATGCAATTTAAAAAATGTTTCGAAAATAACATATTGCAAATTTCATCTTGTTAAGAATTAATTTCATTTTAGTCTTAATAGTTTTGTTTTTAAAACTGCTAATGTGCAAGTTAAAATGTCCTTTTTTTTAGATTTTTGTAAGGATAAATATTTAACCAGGAAATGCTTTTTACCATAATTCCTGTCACATACTTGTATTGGTGTGAGCTCATGGACAAAGCTGAAGATAGTTTATAGTAAAGGTATTCTGTCAAGTCAGAATTTTGCCATCGTTTTATATTTATCTTGAAATGGAGACTAACTACTATGCACACAGGCAGGGAATGTTCTGGCATGTTTCTCCCTATTTTTTGGTAAAATCTTTCAGTATACATCTCACCCTGTATAAATTGGTAAAATGCTGCACTAAGAGGCCTCATTTGCTTGTAGTATATATATAAGATCAATTGTGCATAGTGGTGGAGAATCTATATATTGGGTAGAACAAATAAAATGTTAGCATGTAAATATGAATTGTCATATCTTTAAGTAAATCTGTGTTTATTTTGAAGGCAACTTAGGTCATTCAACAAAGTTCAGTTTACAGCCAAATATCAAAGCCATAATCAAACTGCTAAATATTTGATATGCTAAGTGAGGGATTTTGAAGCGGGGAGGGGTCTGATAAGTTACCTAAACACGGATAAGAAGAAAGTCATCAATGAAACAACTGTCCACAAGCAGGACAAAGTTAAGGATGTCCTCAAATAGGGTTGCTGAGTCATTTTGATTAATGCACTTAATCCCAGTGCATCTAGAATTTTGAACACGTATGACTGTTGGTCACTAAATAAAGATTTTTTTCATGGTTTCTTTATAGCAAAACTGCACCCATGCTACACACAGATATACTGTTAATCACACACCCTGCACCCTCGGAACTAAATCAAATTCAAATTTTATTCCCTTAATTTAATTCTAAATATACAGGGCGTTTGGTTCAGGTTACACAATATTAAATGCAAAAATTTCAATTTCATCACCAATTGTTTTACACCTTAATTTTGAAATATCTCCATAGATTTCCATAGAGACAGCTGTCACTATTTGTGTTCTTTCATCCACGTTTTGGATTTAGGTGCAGCTTAATTACCCCAAGGTGTCAGCTTGACACCTTGTGTATCCTTAATTGGAAGAAGTAAGCACACTTGTTTTTTCTAAGAATGGCAAGAACAATCAATAAGAAATAAAAAATCTTAGTTTGCATAGCTTTATCTGATTTACTTGTGAACATACCGTCATATTTTAGTAGTCAAGCATTTAATGTGCATGACAATACTTATTGGTCATTCTGTTTGGAAACTTCTCTGCTTGGTTGGGTTCAAGTTTGAACATCAAAAACATAAGGTTGTGTTTTTGCAATCTAAAAGTGTACATTCTGCTTCAGGCCAAATATAAAAGTTGAATAAATTTTGATAAGTCTGGGGCATACTCATTTCAACTGAAGAGAAAACTCCATTCATTCAAAAACAAAGAACTTCTGCAGTTTATGGCATCTTTATTTAAAATGAAAAACTAACTGGAAGTTTCTTCCTTTCCTGATGACAAACAGTCTCTCTCTTAGCTTTTCTGTCTGTCCAGATGGCATCCCTTCACTCAAATATCTTTAAAAGATTTCTTACAATAAATGAAACCAAAAGTTAAAACCAGAAGCAAACCAAAGATGCAAGCATAGAGTGATTTGGAAAGACAAACTAATTTTCGTGACCTTAACAAGGCGATTATGTTAAAAATGGGAATGCACACTTCTCCACAGAAACAACTTCTACATATTGATTAATACGAGAATGTTTATTTAGATAGTCCTCTAAGACAACAATTTGTGTCTGAGTGGCACTCCTCATATGTGGATGTTTAATCCTGCAGGGTCTCCTTGTCGAACATGTACTCGCCCAGACCCTTGCCGCACCTCTTCAGGTTGGTGATGTGGTCCGAGATCTGCTTGATGGACTCCACCTGCTCGGTCAGATAGTGGCCCTCGATGAAATCAGTCATCTGCAAACAAAGTGGCATGATGAGATATAAAAGCAAGTCTGCTTTATGGAAAAATACTCTCTCCAAAGCTTTCTGTTTAAATAGTGATAAAGTTTCACCTCAACTTATCTGATACTGGGTTAAAGATCAAACTTTCTTGCGCAATCCCTTTATCAGTAAACATCAACACAAGATGATCTTTAACCTGAATGATATTGCTATTGAAGTCGTGTGGGAAAGTCAACCCACATGCTTGCCTACGGCAATAAAAGTGATAAGCAATTTCAAGACCAATGCTGTGAACAAACGACTTTACTTTGACCCTAAACTGCACATGAGAATTGTGCATCACAAAAAATGCTATGTCAAAAAGATTAAACTTAAACACAAAAAGAATCCGTTACTGAAGCAGAGTATTTTTTCCATTTTTCTGGGCAGCTTAAAGATATATACACACCTGGGCGTCCCCATTATCTGCCGCCACCTTGTGGAGGTCCAGCAGGGCCTGGTTGACATTCTTCTCCAGGGCCAGGGCCACCTGCATAGCTGCAAGTCCATCTCCCCACTCATCCTTCTCTGGCTTCTACAGAAAAGACGGACAGATATGACTGATTTAGTACAAATAACATAGAAGATGCTGCTTCAAAATACTGCACATTTTTTTATTTTACCAATCAAACATATGATCACAGGCTTCTATTTGCACCTTTTTATTTTTTCCCCATTTCATGCAATGGCACCATCTAACTCAAAAAGTCAGTCAACCTCAAGTCAATGTATAGAAAATAACTTTACATTTTTCATTCGACTGGAGTTATGTTTACTTTCTTTTACTCATCTTACTTGAGTTCATATGTTTGTTTACTTTTCTTCTATAAGTCTATTTATTTTATTAAAATGTACAAACCCTGATGTCCTGAAGCACAATCCTGCCTCCACGCTGGTTCTGGAACTTCATCAGTTTCTCAGCATGTTCCCTTTCTTCCTCGGAGGCCTTCTTGAAGAACTTGTGAAATCCAGGCAGGGCAACATCGTCACGATCAAAATAGTAAGCCTGTCAAAAGATATATATTTCAACTATTTAATAATGGTAATCATCTCTGAAAGCACAAATTTTAAGTAACCCTACAAAACGAAATCAAAAGTACTGGGGTACCAACTAAACCACAGATCGCAATGACGCACGCTGCTAAATATAGATTACACTATACACGTGACTAGCGTCCCAGTTTTTGACCCTGCTACCCAGTTCCGCACGTGAACGCCAACCGCGTAAACAACATCCTACCCAGACATAGAACGTTTTAATTACAAAAGTACACAATATTAAACTTTTCTCTGTTAACCACTAGCTGCTTAAGCATTTGAAATAAATGACAAATAGGAAGAATATAGACTTACCATGGAATGATACACGTAACTCGCATACAATTCCATGTTGATCTGCTTGTTCACACCCGCTTCGCTCTCAACGGCATAATTCTGGCGTGGCTGACTGACGGCCATGTTCAGTTTCAGTTAGTGTAAGTTGAAATCAAACGTTATAAACGTTAAGAAAGTTTGGCGGTCGATCTGTCCGTACGCACACTGACGTCCCAAGACAAATGGCGACTATTGCGAGAAATAGGTTGCGATGTGCTTATATACAAGTATTTGGGCTGTTCCAGTTATGGGATATTCTCCCTCTTATTGGGTGCTTTATTTGCCTATGTTTTCCTGAAAACGGGATTGATGCACCCAAAAAGCTTACATAAATTTATTTAACATTATAATCTAAATTTGCCTTTATTGTGTATGCTAATAATTTTGTTTATGCAATCACAGTGGAATTAGATTGCCTCATATTTTGGAGGATACGTAACATTATACATGGCAAGAAGACTACAACGTTTCGGAATTTGATTGGTCAACAAAGTCAACAGAACAAATCTACGGTGAGCCCAATATGCCAGCCACTGTGGGTTTTTATGCAAGTCATTCCATTGAATCATTTTCTCTTCACTTGCACACGGTACTTTGATGTGGATAACAGTGCAAAGAAATTTGACCTTTTCGTCACGTCAAGAGATGATGACAGGGGACAAAGAAATTCCAGTCCAATATATTACATATCTTTGTGAACAATTTGATCAGCTTTGGCATATATTTCAATGTTTTCCCATCCTAGACCTATGTGGATAGTAGCATTCAATTTCTTAACATTGTCAATCTAAAGTGCTTAAAACTATTGCTTTCTTCACGAATAATGAGGTAAAATATTTATTTATTTATTTATTTATTTACTATAGATCTAGATCTACAGTTCAAAACGTTGAACACAAAAAGTAATACAAACTTAATTGGTTATTGTGCAAGTGAATCTCCTTATGCCATGCTGAAGTGCTTGACAAATCCTTGAACCCATGGATTGATGTCTAAAATTATTTGAGATTCTCCCACCCATTGTGTTAGTTGAGATTTTAACAAATTTTCTTATGGGCCACCATACTTTCATCCCAAGGACATGCATATTCATTAGGAGGAAAGATGGCGACGGTGGTTGTTGTTGTTGCATGGTCCATGCTAGTTTTTTGTCCCTTTCCTACTTCTCGAGCTTCTACACATTGGATTGTGACAGAAGATGGTCGAATCCAAGCCCAGGTATGTATCATTAAAATCTTACTGTCTACCAAGCCTTTCCAACGTGGTAATAGCTTTGTAATATGTAAGAAACGCTCACATACTTCATTGATTACTCTCGCCGCATCATTCACTGCATATAGTCTTTATCACTGCTAGGGTTTGATACAATAACTGCAGTACTTATATGCACAACACTGTCAACATAGACATTGTTTTTAATGCCAAATGACAATAATTACGTACTGCTTTAGCATTAAATTGAAAAGACTAACTATGAATTGTCTTCGAAGAGGGGGAGGGTTAATTACAGAAGTAGTTCACTACTTGTTCAACTTTCAAGCCTGTCATGCCTCTCGCATTTTAACATTGATATGAGAGACAAGCATCTAAAGGTACTGTTGTACACATACAGTAGTACTTGTAGTAATTGTGCATCCACCCATTTCTACACATTTTACTTCTTTGGTCTTTACAGCCTTAATTACTGTAGTATTTTTCTCTCTCAGCTTTGAAACAAAGTCACAACAAATGATGGTTGAAGTAGAGTGAAAACTGATGATTAGAAAAATATTCATCAAATTTTCGAACAGATTGAGAACTGATGACAGTGTAATGTAATGCAAAACACTGTATTTATAGGTGTTACATGTATTACTACAGACAGTAATTGAAATATAATAAGAACTAATATATATCTGATTACTTCAGCATTGTTACTGCACTTAGCATCTGGTCCATCTGTAATAAGAAGACCCCACCACTATTGACTTCCAGCTTATTGTGCAGCCAATACATCCATACAACGAACACTTCTTTCTAAACCAGGCTGTGAAATTAAATTTGTTGACTTCATCAAGTAGGGAGCTTCATGATGTATCACTTGAAGTAGTACAAAATAACAAGTTTTTGTGCAGCTATTAAAGGAAACCCTCTTGTAGTCCCCATTAATTATATACATCAGTTTGAAGCAGTAGGATAATACAGTAGACAGACAGATAGACAGAGATTATTATCTGGCAGACGAGGGATGACAGTAAGCAAGGCTTTCCCCAGAGAACCATCCAGCATCATTTGGACATGGCCACTTGTCTGAAAAGCAGCCTCTATTTCCATGGATGCCTGGACAGCTTATGAAAGTTTTGGGGAATGATGGTATATTTGTAGTTGGACTCTCTATAAATCGATAACCAAATTACAGATCAACATTTTGGACTCCCTGTACCCCAAATCCTGGCAAAACCCCTGATAGCAAGTGTATTCTTTAAATATATACTAGTATGTGCTCTTTTCAACCGTGGTAGCATGCTGTTATGTCTGCTAATATATAGGATAATTGTATTAACTATCTTCATAATTTATTTTGGTGCATATATATATATATATATATATATATATATATATATATATATATATATATATATATATATATATATTTTTTTTTGGTTATTAGAATTTCATTTGAAAAATTATTTTATTAAGTAGCTTAAGTGTTATTGAATAAATAATGCCATTGATATGATCTTATGGAAAAAAGCACTAAGGAGTTATATGCAGAATATGGTGTGATTTTATTGCTCTTGATAGAGATCCCTATTGATTTTTACCTGGCTATTATCAGTGACACCTGTTGTGTTCTCAACAAATGTGATAAAAGGATATATAGTAGGTGTATTATCAAGTTGACTTCTATAATCAGCCTTCATAGTAGAGATTTTAAGCATTTTCATCTGTACTATAATCCTTTGCCTCTTAATATAGGATACAAACCATTTTTTCTTTTTCAATGTTTTCTCTTTTTTTTCCACACTTATCACATTGAGCCTGCATATATTTCTGAAATGATATTTATGTATTTGATGGGTCTGTCAAACCACTTAACACAGCAGACCAGCATTAGCTTGCCTTGGTAACTGAAACCTGTTATATATACTTTATGTTATAAGTAGTTTGTCTAGTGTTTGTTACATCCCTGCACACAAACTCGTGTATCTTATTGGCCGTGCTATTCTCCACAAACTGATCACAGTCACGCTATTGTACCTTGCTATATTCAGACAGAATTATGTAAGGTAAATTCAGATTCAATTAAAAAAAAAGATTAGTGGCCGCAAATATTCCATAGGAAGCAATTATCTTAAAAATTGTTTTGACTTGAAAGTAATTGAGCCTCTCTCTCTCTCTCTCTCTCTCTCTCTCTCTCTCTCTCTCTCTCTCTCTCTCTCTCTCTNTGTACAGACACATCTGTGTCTGTACATAAAAAGCAAGCACAGTTGTTTTTTCTAAGAATGGCAAGAACAATCAATAAGAAATAGAAAATCTTAGTTTGCATAGCTTTATCTGATTTACTTGTGAATATACCGTCAAATTTTAGTAGTCATGGATTTGATGTGCATGACAATACTTATTGGTCATTCTGTTTGGAAACTTCTCTGCTTGGTTGGGTTCAAGTTTGAATGTCAAAAACATAAGGTCATGTTTTTGCAATCTAAAAGTGTACATTCTGCTTCAGGCCAAATATAAAAGTTGAATAAATTTTGATAAGTCTGGGGCATGCGCATTTCAACTGAAGAGAAAACTCCATTCATTCAAAAACAAACAACTTCTGCAGTTTATGGCATCTTTATTTAAAATGAAAAACTAACTGGAAGTTTCTTCCTTTCCTGATGACAAACAGTCTCTCTCTTAGCTTTTCTCTCTGTCCAGATGGCATCCCTTCACTCAAATATCTTTAAAAGATTTCTTACAATAAATGAAACCAAAGGTTAAAACCAGAAGCAAACCAAAGATGCAAGCATAGAGTGATTTGGAAAGACAAACTAATTTTCGTGACCTTAACAAGGCGATTATGTTAAAAATGGGAATGCACACTTCTCCACAGAAACAACTTCTACATATTGATTAATACGAGAATGTTTATTTAGATAGTCCTCTAAGACGACAATTTGTGTCTGAGTGGCACTCCTCAAATATGGATGTTTAATCCTGCAGGGTCTCCTTGTCGAACATGTACTCTCCCAGGCCCTTGCCGCACCTCTTCAGGTTGGTGATGTGGTCCGAGATCTGCTTGATGGACTCCACCTGCTCCGTCAGATAGTGGCCCTCGATGAAATCGGTCATCTGCAAACAGAGTGGCAAGATTAAATATAAAAGCAAGTCTGCTTTATGGAAAAATACTCTCTCCAAAGCTTTATGTTTAAATAGTGATAAAGTTTCACCTAAACTTATTTGATACTGGGTTAAAGATCAAACTTTCTTGCACAATCCCTTTTATCAGTAAACATCAACACAAGATAATCTTTAACCCGAATGATATTGCTAATGAAATACTGTGGGAAAAGCAATCCACATGCTTGCCTATGGCAATAAAAGTGATAAGCATATTTCAAGACCCATGCTATGAGCAAACAACTTTACTTTAACCATAAACTGCATGTGAGAATCGTGTATCACAAAAAGTGCTAAATCAGAAAGGTTTGACTTAAACAGCAAAACTTTGAGAATCTCATACTGGAGCCAAGAGGTTTTTTCCCCCTTTTTTTGGAGCAGGTCAAAGACATATACACACCTGGGCGTCCCCATTATCTGCGGCCACCTTGTGGAGGTCCAGCAAGGCCTGGTTGACGTTCTTTTCCAGGGCCAGGGCCACCTGCATGGCAGCAAGTCCATCTCCCCACTCATCCTTCTCTGGCTTCTACAGAAAATACATACAGATATGACTGATTTAGTACAAATAACATAGATGATGCTGCTTCAAAATACTGCAAATTTTTTTTTTACCAATCAAACATATGATCACAGACTTCTATTTGCACCTTTTTATCTTTTTCCCTATTTCATGCAATGGCACCATCTAACTCAAAAAGTCAGTCAACCTCAAGTCATTGTATAGAAAATAACTTTACATTTTTCATTCAACTGGAGTTATGTTTCCTTTCTTTTACTCATCTTACTTGGGTTCATATTTTTATTTAATTTGCTTCTATTAGTCTATTTATTTTATTAAAATGTACAAACCCTGATGTCCTGAAGCACAATCCTGCCTCCACGCTGGTTCTGGAACTTCATCAGTTTCTCAGCATGTTCCCTTTCTTCCTCGGAGGCCTTCTTGAAGAACTTGTGAAATCCAGGCAGGGCAACATCGTCACGATCAAAATAGTAAGCCTGTCAAAAGATATATATTTCAACTATTTAATAATGGTAATCATCTCTGAAAGCACTAATTTTAAGTAACCCTACAAAACGAAATCAAAAGTACTGGGGTACCAACTAAACCACGGATCGCAATGACGCACGCTGCTAAATATAGATTACACTATACACGTGACTAGCGTCCCAGTTTTTGACCCTGCTACCCAGTTCCGCACGTGAACGCCAACCGCGTAAACAACATCCTACCCAGACATAGAACGTTTTAATTACAAAAGTACACAATATTAAACTTTTCTCTGTTATCCACTAGCTGCTTAAGCATTTGAAATAAATGACAAATAGGAAGAATATAGACTTACCATGGAATGATACACGTAACTCGCATACAATTCCATGTTGATCTGCTTGTTCACACCTGCTTCGCTCTCAACGGCATAATTCTGGCGTGGCTGACTGACGGCCATGTTCAGTTTCAGTTAGTGTAAGTTGAAATCAAACGTTATAAACGTTAAGAAAGTTTGCGGTCGATCTGTCCGTACGCACACTGACGTCCCAAGACAAATGGCGACTATTGCGAGAAATAGGCTGCGATGTGCTTATATACAAGTATTTGGGCTGTTCCAGTTATGGGATATTCTCCCTCTTATTGGGTGCTTTATTTGCCTATGTTTTCCTGAAAACGGGATTGATGCACCCAAAAAGCTTACATAAATTTATTTAACATTATAATCTAAATTTGCCTTTATTGTGTATGCTAATAATTTTGTTTATGCAATCACAGTGGAATTAGATTGCCTCATATTTTGGAGGATACGTAACATTATACATGGCAAGAAGACTACAACGTTTCGGAATTTGATTGGTCAACAAAGTCAACAGAACAAATCTACGGTGAGCCCAATATGCCAGCCACTGTGGGTTTTTATGCAAGTCATTCCATTGAATCATTTTCTCTTCACTTGCACACGGTACTTTGATGTGGATAACAGTGCAAAGAAATTTGACCTTTTCGTCACGTCAAGAGATGATGACAGGGGACAAAGAAATTCCAGTCCAATATATTACATATCTTTGTGAACAATTTGATCAGCTTTGGCATATATTTCTATGTTTTCCCATCCTAGACCTATGTGGATAGTAGCATTCAATTTCTTAACATTGTCAATCTAAAGTGCTTAAAACTATTGCTTTCTTCACGAGTAAATGAGGTAAAATATTTATTTATTTATTTATTTATTTATTTATTTATTTATTTATTATAGATCTATATAGATCTACAGTTGAACACAAAAAGTAATACAAACTTAATTGGTTATTGTGCAAGTGAATCTCCTTTTGCCATGCTGAAGTGCTTGACAAATCCTTGAACCCATGGATTGATGTCTAAAATTATTTGAGATTCTCCCACCCATTGTGTTAGTTGAGATTTTAACAAATTTTCTTATGGGCCACCATACTTTCATCCCAAGGACATGCATATTCATTAGGAGGAAAGATGGCGACGGTGGTTGTTGTTGTTGCATGGTCCATGCTAGTTTTTTGTCCCTTTCCTACTTCTCGAGCTTCTACACATTGGATTGTGACAGAAGATGGTCGAATCCAAGCCCAGGTATGTATCATTAAAATCTTACTGTCTACCAAGCCTTTCCAACGTGGTAAAAGCTTTGTAATATGTAAGAAACGCTCACATACTTCATTGATTACTCTCGCCGCATCATTCACTGCATATAGTCTTTATCACTGCTAGGGTTTGATACAAAAACTGCAGTACTTATATGCAGAACACTGTCAACATAGACATTGTTTTTAATGCCAAATGACAATAATTACGTACTGCTTTAGGATTAAATTGAAAAGACGAACCATGAATTGGTTTAGAAAAGGGGAGGTTTAAAGTAGTTCACTACTTGTTTAACTTTCAAGCCTGTAAGGTCTCTCACATTTTAACATTATATGAGAAACATGCATTAAAAAGTACCGTTGTGCACATACAGTTGTACTTGTACTTGCAGAATACTATATTCCTTCTCTACACATTTTTTTACTTCTTTGGTCTTTACTGCCTTACTTACTATAGTATTGGTCTCTCTCAGCTTTGAAGCAAAGTCACAATAAATGATGGTTGAAGTAGAGTGAAAACTGATGATTCGAGAAATATTCATCAAATTTTCGAACAGATTGAGAACTGATGACAGTGTAATGTAATGCAAAGCACTGTATTTATAGCTGTTACATGTATTACTACAGACAGTAATTGAAATATAATTAGAACTATTATATATCTGATTACTTCAGCACTGCACTTAGCATCTTGCCCATCTGTAATAAGAAGACCCCACCACTATCAACTTCCAGCTTATTGTCCAGCCAATACATCCATACAACTAACACTTCTTTCTTAACCAGACTGTGAAATTAAATTTGTTGACTTCATCAAGTAGGGAGCTTCATGATGTACATATCACTTGGAAGTAGTACAAAATAATGAGTTTTTGTGCAGCTATTAAAGGAAACCCTCCTGTAGTCCCCATTAATTATATACATCAGTTTGAAGCAGTAGGATAATACAGTAGACAGACAGGAGAGATTATTATCTGGCAGACAAGGGATGACAGTAAGCAAGGCTTTCCCCAGAGAGTCAACCAGCATCATTTGGACATGGCCACTTGTCTAAAACGACAGCCTCTATTTCCATAGACGCCTGGACAGCTTACGAAAGTTTTGGGGAATGACGGTATATTTGCAGTTGGACTCTCTATAAATCGATAACCAAATTACAGATCAACATTTTGGACTCCCTGTATCCCAAATCCTGGCGAAACCCCTGATAGCAAGTGTATTCTGTAAATATATACTAGTATGTGCTCTTTTCAACCGTGGTAGCATGCTGTTATGTCTGCTAATATAAGATAATTGTATAACTATCTTCATAATTTATTTTGGTGCCTAAAAAAAATTTTTTTTTTTTTGGTTATTAGAATATCATTTGAAAAATTATTTTATTAATTAGCTAAAGTGTTATTGAATTAATAATGCCATTGATATGATCTTATGGAAAAAAAGCACTAAGGAGTTATATGCAGAATATGGTGCGATTTTATTGCTCTTAATAGAAATCCCTATTGATTTTTACCTGGCTATTATCAGTGACACCTGTTGTGTTCTCAACAAATGTGATAAAAGGATATATAGTAGGTGTATTATCAAGTTGACATCTATAATCAGCCTTCATAGTATAAATGTTAAGCATTTTCATCTGTACTATAATCCTTTGCCTCTTAATATAGGATACAAACCATTTTTTTCTTTTTCATCTGTTTCTCTTTTTTTCCACACTTATCACATTGAGCCTGCATATATTTCTGAAATGATATTTATGTATTTGATTGGTCTGTCAAACTACTTAACACAGCAGACCAGCATTAGCTTGCCTTGGTAACTGAAACCTGTTATATATACTTTATGTTATAAGTAGTTTGTCTAGTGTTTGTTACATCCCTGCACACAAACTCGTGTATCTTATTGGCCGTGCTATTCTCCACAAACTGATCACAGTCGCGCTATTCTACCATGCTATATTCAGACAGAATTATGTACTAGTAAGGTAAATTCAGATTCAATTAAAAAAAAAGATTAGTGGCCGCAAATATTCCATAGGAAGCAATTATCTTAAAAATTGTTTTGACTTGAAAGTAATGAGCCTCTCTCTCTCTCTCTCTCTCTCTCTCTCTCTCTCTCTCTCTCTCTCTCTCTTGCACACTTTTTCTTTATGATAATCTAGTACTTGAAACAGAAAAAAACATTCCATATGAAATATCTTTCTCACTTTCCTTGATGTTGAACACCTGGAGCCGAAGATTTAAAGATATCTATTTCATACCTAGCTTTAGACATAACTTGAATACTTGAATCTATTTTCATTGTGAAGAATCATGATTAAGAGGTTGAACAATCACGTTGAGTGTAACATTTCCTGTCATCGATTTACTCAGAAGGTGTGATGTTAGGACATTGGAGACTGTTAGGTGATTCCAATAATATTGGAAATTATGGTGACAAGTTATCCAAAGTTATGAGTAGCATGTTGCAATAAAATTGGATATTGTTATGACAAGTTCAACATATCACTCTGCAATGATTACTTTGGAATTATAAGGTGTCATTTTATCTGAATCTTGTCAGTTTGGAGAAAGCCTTGCTGGTACTTGAACTTGATTTATGATGTGTTTTGGAAGTAAGTTGACATATGTCAGTTGAGGCCACATGGCCAGTCACAAGACACACAGCCAGTAATTTGCTCATTTTATGTCTGAAGTCTGCCACCTAAGCCACTGGTCCTTCATATGCCTGCAGCCAGTAAAAATTCATTTGGACCAGTAGATTTTTCAGAATGCATTAATTAAGTGTTTTTTTCTATGCTTTTTCAAAAGATCTTTCATTTTGATTATTTTTCTGAAATGTAACTGATGATTCTTTATCATAAAAAAAAAGATAAGATCAAGATCTTGTTATTACCTATATGTGTATGCAATTGGGAAAACTTTCCAGTCTTACTGAATTTTTATTCTGACCAGTAAATCCTGGTTCATGCCAGTACTAGTAGATTTTAGGAAGGTGGAGGTTGGAAAGGCCTGGAAGCTGTCAGTGTTTTTCTTGCCCCCCCCCCCCCCCTCCTTTAAAGTGGCACTTAGGGTGTATTCACAGAGATTTAGATCAATCCAGAGATTAAGATTTAGATTGACGTCACTCCCTGGGGGTTCACGCTAAATTGCAGTCAGCGCACCTTAGTTAATTACCCCCTTATAGCTTTCAGTAGGCGGGACAGACGCTTAAGCCGGCTAAGCTGACAGTAATCTAGTGAGACTCCCCACAGGGATAGATCGATCTAAAAAATCTATGGAAATGGGGTCTTAAACTGCAAATCTGTGGCCATGTAGATACTAGTACAGTCACAAGACCAGTGGACATTAATATAATAATCATACTTTGTCAATCAGGTCTTCACCTCTTCCATCAGACTCTCTCGCTCTCTCACACACACACACATTATCAAATCCAAGTACAGCAGCAGAATGGACATTGTGTAGGAGAAATTTGCCTATATCCTCAGAGGTAAAATGAGATTTATCGTGAAATCCCTGTACTGTTAATTTAAGTTTGATTTTGGATATAATGGCAGATACATTATCCCTTAAAATGTCAGTGTATGGTCCCACTGTTGTGAGAAGTGACTCGGCAGTGGGACTGAACATGGCACAATATTTATATCTGTGTAACTTATTTACTTATCTGTCTTATGTAATTGTCATTAGTCGTAATTATCCATGTCATCAAACTGGCTTTAAACAGCTATGTAACCTTGGTTTTAAGTTTAAACATATTCTTTTTGTGTAACATGTTTATAGTATGTTTATGGTAAATTTAAAATCACACCAAGGTTTATCGCATTGCTTAGATAGAATATTTTATGAGTAATTTTACTGATACGTATGTCCATTATATAAAGATGGTAATGCACTAACTGTATTGTATCGTCATTAGTATATCATATTGTACAAGGTCATGACAATCTATGTACCAGTACAGAAATAAATTGAATTGAATTGAATTATCTAGTTAACTGTTTGCAAAAGACAATTGAGCACTAGACAGTTATCCTAAACTATGTGTTACTTTCTAGTAAAAAGGTAAGTCACTTTGTGATGTATAATTTTCTGGATTCTAAAAATATGAATTACATCTTTGATTATTTTCATTATTTTATGATAGCTTTGGCTCAATTTGATAAAGTAGTTTTTTGGGAAAAAAGGCTATTTGGTTCTTATAACTGTGTCTAAAATATGCAGATCTGAATTTTCATCTTCTTTGCATTGTTTGAATTTTGTGTTGGTTCATATAAGAGATTTTTTTTTCTTGGTGCTAGTTGATAAAATCTAGTTACTAGTATATGCCCTACATAAAATTTAAGGAGACTTGTTTATGCCATCCTCACTTAAACTAGGTTCAAAGTTTATCTCTCATAGCCATAATGTCCAATAACTTGCCTTATCTTTTGTATAGAGGTAAAAGACTTGAGGCTTGTTTACACTGAAGATAGGCTAGCTCAATTTACGGAGCTCCTCTGCAGGCCATTTGATTTGGATAAATTTATTGCATGCACAGAATTTTTTTCAATTTAAATGGGAAGTATATAATATATACTAGGATAAGGAAAGCAGGTTTTTTGTAGACAGTTTACAGATTAGAAGGGTCAGCTCATCTTCACTGTAAGCATGTCTTGAGGTATGACTTTTCATTAGACCTGTTTACTATGTTAAAGCTATTTACTATGCTATTATTATATATTTTTATTAAATTATTATTATTATTATTATTTCCAAAACAATTTTTTATTCAAAGACACTTAGGCACAAACCATGTACTGGATAGAGATTTTACTTTAAAAAGTCTGCGTGTCTTCAGTGTCTTTTTGATTTGGTACTGACCTTATTAGAAAAACAACACTGTTCATTCAAATCCCATTTGGAACAAACACCAGAATGATAGACATAATTTTTCACTAGCTATTCATATGATTATATCAGCATTTTTCTGAAATGTACAGCAACAATTTAAAAAAAAATGGCATTCATCACCTGGCTGGTAAAGTGAACACAATCCATATTTTTATGTCTACTAAGGTAATGATTGAAGTATGTACATTAAAAATCCTAGCATGATGCTTTCTAATGGCCTGGACATGAATTATAGATTTACCTGTGCTATCCAAGGTATTAGGATTTTTTAGAAATGTTAGTTTACAAGGCAATTTTATTTGATGATACTCTATCATTTGGGAAATGCCTCGTGACATGGTGTAACTAGCATTGTCTGTTATATTGGTGAATGGTGGATGAGGCATTATTATAAAAGCTTTGCAATATTGATGAGAAGCTGAATACAGTATCTCTTTGATGGTTGTTTGTAAAGCACATACTTTACATGTGTCATTGTCTGAAAATCAATAAAAAATTAATGTTGTATTAGAAGTGGGATTGAGAGACAGGCAAAATTTAATCTGACTGGACCTTGCATAATGTATAGATCTCTCTGTCTCCAGTCTTTTTCAGTTGTTGTGAAAATTCATTCATTGTAGGGGTTTCCCTAGCTTTAATTGGTTCAGGAATATTTCAGGATGTTAATATTTCTGTAGACCATACTGCAAGTTGAGGACCCCCCCCCCAAACTTTCATGGAAGCATTTATCTCTCAAGTGAACTGCAGAAGCCGTATGCCATTTTACCAGTGTTATAAAAGTGGCTGCCAACATTTGCCTCAGTGTTCAAGTGCTAACCCTGTAAAATAAAACTTAAATTATTTAGGACTCTGTCAGACATATATCATTTTAGATTAAGTGGTTATCATATATCATCGTGACAGTGATGATATATGATAAACAACCATCAGTATGTTGTTATTACCTACATAAAGTGATAAAAAAAGTGCTGAACATAATTGTTTGCTAGGTGTATAAAAATGGTTTGAGTCCATGGTGAGGTAAAATAAATATTTCTTTTATGTTCAGTTAATCTGCCATATTTTGAGAGATTTGATAAGGTTAAAAATGATTTTTTTAAATTCATCTATATCAAGATAAGGAGTAGAATGATAACTTACCACTTACTACATCTGTTGTTCTCAAAAGCTCATCAGGGGTACCTGTCACTGTGGGTCATATACACGACAGATTTTTGTATTCTGATACTGTCTACAACTTGGCTAGACAATAAAGGTGTTAGCTCCTTTTTTATCTCTGAAAAAGAAGAAAGGGATAGAAAAAGGTACAGTTTATTTGAAAGTGAAATGTTATTGATTACTCATTGTCATGTTCCTAATTCTCAGACATGATTTTTTTTTTTTTTTTTGCATGATTTAAATTTCAGTTAAAAATCCAATTTTTTTCTGGGCAGTTTTCCAACTTACAAGCAGCCCCAGCCCCCTGGCCATAACCACTGAACCATACCTTACTATTTCCATACAACCCGAGATCATGTCTAGATGCTATCACTAAAATTTCCATATGCCTGGCCATATTTGAAAATTTGTCATTTAGAATTCTCATCCTGCTGGTGGTACATACCCAGTAGGCAGAATAGTTCTGGTCCTCTAGTTTAGAATGGCATCTTATAATGCCTTACCATGCATGAAATGTTGAGTTGGTCTGTAAATCAAAATATTATTTCAAAAACTAATTGGGGCATTTTCAAATGTACGAAATGTGAAAAATTGCATTATGCACTGAATTCTCTATTATATGCATATAACACTCAAATTTTATTAGAGGTTTTTCAATTTAGACATGAAGCATAATTTGTCCTTCAGTAAACATATAAAAATTGGTGATATCTAATTTATTAGCTTGCAAATACCAAAGAGAATAAATGATGACAAGAAGATAAGTGCTTTTGAGATGAGTTCATATTGCCCATTCCAACATCTATGTAGTTGTGTTGTATATCAATCAGAGTTATACAGGTGATGACATTCACTTATTGCAGACTTCTAATGGTCACAGAGTTGGATCACCTAACAGATCACCTGACATAAAAACAGTTTAATGGAATACTTCTCCTTGTTTTCAGGCTGATTCAGTATTTAACATGCGGAGGCCGTACGACCTGATGGCCCTCTTGAAGCAGGAAGAACGTGCAGTTATGTTAGATGGCCTAAAAAATGAACTTTTATCTAGAAAAGATGAAATTGATAAAAATGAAGACAAAGATACAGGTAGTAAGTGTGATTTTTGCATGTGCTTGTCAATCCATTCAGTAGGTATTCTGCTTCATTTACTTTTTATTTCACTATTTAGTATTACTGTACACATTTTGAATTATTATTTCATTTTATTCGTTTATTTATTTATTTGTTGCACTTGGTAATATTATTTTTAGTACCAAAAAGCTTAATTGTGGCTTGAATGTGTATTTTATCTACTGTCTTTATCATTGGTTTTTCATTTGATTCTGCTGCTGCATTTGTTTGGCACAAAAAGCTGTGTTTGCATTTAAAAGTTGCAGCATGGTGTTTTCTTACACGTAATAAAAAGTAGAAAACTAAATTGAGAAAATTTGGTCTTCCTAGAAAATTGTAACTTTTAAAACTTTTAAAGGCAAAATTGAGATATAGATTAAAGAAAATGTAAGAAAAGAGGATTTTTTCAATCTTTGTTTGTTTGTTTGAATACTAGTAAACAATTTGTAATTTGAGGGGCAGTTAAAAATGTTTATATGTTTGTTGAGATACTTCATGATTTTCTCTTCAAAGGTTTAGAACAAAAATTTTACAAGTCTGATCCAGACTGCATAGCTGCAGGGAAGCCTCTTCCTGATTATGACTTGTATATCAGCACCGTTTTGCCTCTGGAGAATAAAGGGATTAGGTAGGTATGGGCAGTGGCAGATTAAGGCCGTCTTCAGGATCTTCTGGAAGACAGTCAGATTTTCAAGTTTACATTGACGGGTATCTAATTTTTATGTTGGAAGACTGAAAAATGGAAGATGGATCAAGAAAGATAATTTGGAAGAATTTCAGAAAATAGCTCTGGATCCGCCCCTGTATGTGTGTTGTTGAGGGCAAGTTCATCCATGGACTAAATATGGCTAACTCACTTAAAAGCAGAACCAACTTATTACCTGATGGTTTCCCTGCATCCACATGCGCAATTACAGCAGGGGTCTAGCAATTAAACCTCGGAGCTGAGGTTTACTCCATATAATGGAATGTGTGTAGGCGAGGAGAGCAACAGGAAATTAGCAGCATCACTTTTTAGTGGGGTCGGCCATACTTAGTCCTTGGATCATCTGTTCTGAATGCACCCATTGTCTTCTTGGTTTATATTTACAATAGAAAAAAAAAAGTAATTATGCTGTAAGATAATTTCTCAGGAAAAAGTAATCATCCTATTGTTTGACCACAAATAGACTACAGTTAGGTTCTCTGTTTTTGATATAAGATGTCAAACAACTGTCACAGTACCAGTGAGTGATTCTAGTTTCCTTGAACCACATTGTAGAAGTAATGCTATTATTTGCACACTAATCTACAATTAAGTAGTCTGTTCTTTGCATGTGATACCTAACAAGTGTATTTGATTCTAAATGTTGTGGCTTCAGTTACATATTCCAAGGCTCAAATTTTCTTGTGTATTACAAAACTGAATATTGATTATGTTGCTGAGTTACAACTGCATTAAATTTTCCAAAATACTTGAAGAAGGTACAAAAAATTAACATTCTTATATTCAAACAAATACAATATACAAAAATTTGGCAGAAATAAGAAAAAGAATAGACTGGAATTTTCCTAGAATCTTCATTGTCTTTTTTCATGTCTAACAAACCATTACTTTATTGATTTTAAAGCTCAGTTATTCTCAGTAAACATTCATTTTCATACCCTAACATGCAAGCTTGAAGAGAGAGAGAGATAAAGAGAGAAAGAGGCTAAAGCCAACTCAACAGTTTTAGAAAACTACTTCTTTGTTTTATCAAGGTTAAAGTGAAAGTTTTTTCTCATTTTAAGAAATAGTTATGGATCAATTTTATTTCCAATTACATTCAGCTCATTTCCTGTGTTTTTCCTCCAGGCCAGAAGAACATATAGATTTCAAGGCTCCGCCCACCACAGCACCTGTACCCCCTGACTGTGTGAGCTGGGTTACCCTAGAGTATAGCATCCACGCTTTTGAACATTTAGAGGTAAGAGTATTTCACTAAGACTGGAGTATAGCATCCATGCTTTTGAACATTTAGAGGTAAAATATTTCAACAAAGGATACCCTGTGTAAAATGGGCATCTCGGAAAAAATCTTGTACTGGAAAGATATTTTAAAAGATATAAATGTTGCCATAACAGAAATTATTTCTTTAACTTTATTCACTAAGAGGATAGAGCAATATTTGTGATATTTTTAGCAGTTTTAAAATTTGGATCAAGATTTCACTTAAACAATGACCTCCTGTGGTTAAATGTGAATTAGTGTACAGTGCTTAAAGAATGAACAGTAAGTCTAATTATCTTTTGTTATTTTATTTATTAATTTATTTGATATTTCATTCATTCATTCATTCATTCCATTGTGTTCCAGGGTATGAAGGAAAGAACCAATCTAAGTGGCAGCCCTGAGCTGGGCTTGAAGAACGCCATCACCCACAGAGATAACGTGGATGACTACGGCCACCTCATACAGCAAGCCTTGAAGAAGGTAAGTATTTATCCACTATGTGAATTTAGTAGTAGATGTTATCATCATAATGGACTCTTATTAAAGTAGAGAACACAATTGACATATGACGGTATACGAGGGCGGTCAATCCATGTAATTACTACAGTTAACTTCTCGGCTTGGAACTGATAATTTGATGGTGGGTAAAGACTTGCTTGAACTAATGAGGCACTGTTTAATCTGTCTGAGATGATTATTGGTCTTGACTAGAATCTTTCTATCCTGTCTTTGTCTTATCAACTGTGAATACACACACACACACATACACACAAGTTGATTAGAATCTTATTTTCTCCAAGACAAATAGGTATAGATTGTCAAATACAAGCCAAAATGAGCATCAGTTCATTGTTATTTGATATTTCTTTTTTTTTCTGCAGAATTAAATCTTTTGTAGTCCCTTGCTTGGACATGCTGCAATTGTATGATTTCAAGAAGCTGTATGAGTAGCACATAAGTATTTGTATAATAATTTTATTTAATTTTTTTTTCAGAATACCACATCATGGGTTCTTTACAACATGGCAGCTTTCTACTGGAGGATAAAAGGAGACACATACCAAGTCGTGGAGTGCTTAAGAAGGGCTCTCCATTTTTCTCCCAGGTAAAAAAAGTTTATTTATTTATTTATTTATTTATTGGGGTAAAATCATGGTAAATACAAAATTTACCTTACCCATGGCCATGATGTTATGAAAAAATAAACAAATAAAACATTATTAAAAAGATTTTTAAAATATAAAAACTATATTAGAACTATGAATCAAAATAACAATACACAAAGTCCAATTTAAAACTATAACAGAAATAACAGTCCTTATCTTTTGATGAAATTTAATGAGTATGTTAAATACATATCTCAACACCACCAGTTTTGGGAATGCTCGGTTTTACTTAATTTAATTATAAAAATGACAGTTTTGTAAAAAAAAAAAAAAAAACTACATTGTTGGTGATATTTCAATTCTGAATGACATACCTTTCAGGCTTCAGAAAGATGTAGCATTAATAAGTCTGGCTAACATTCTGCACAGAGCGCGCTACTCCAATGAGGCAGCCATTGTGGTCCATGCAGCATTAGATATATCTAAAGAACTCAACGTGAATCACTTTACTTTAGGAAACATATATGCAGTAAGTGTGTGGAGATAATGGATTACATGATTTATTGACAACTGTCATCTTGTGAACTTGTAAGGGTTGAAAAAAATTAATTATATATCATGTCAGAGGTCACTGGCTTAAGGAGTGAAATAAAGCTTAAATTGTAACTCTATCTACTAGAGATAAATACAACAAGACAAGCCATGCCTACTTTTAAGTTTGAAAACAAGTCATTCTTTTGTAACCAATGTAAAGTATATTGCACCTGTAGCACAACTTGTGTTTTCAAATCAGGTGAAACACAATTGACAAGACTTAATTGTTGTGAATTTTTCCACCTTTTAGGTCTTGGCAGAATATAACAAGTCTGTGATTTGTTTTGAAAATACTCTAAAGATCCAGCCTGACTTTGAGGCAGCCGCCCAGAGGAGACATGCAGTACTGTGTCATGCTAAACTGGAGGGGGCACTGGAGGCACAACATAGGTAAGTTACACATAGCTAAACTGGAGGGGCACTGGAGTCACAACACAGGTAAGTTACACATAGCTAAACTGGAGGGGGCACTGGAGTCACAACACAGGTAAGTTACACATAGCTAAACTGGAGGGGGCACTGGAGGCACAACACAGGTAAGTTACACATAGCTAAACTGGAGGGGGCACTGGAGGCACAACACAGGTAAAGTTGTTAACATGTCAAAACTAACTGTAAAAGGGTATATATATATATATATATATATATATATATATATATATATATATATATATATATATATATATAAAGACACTTGCTATATATGACATGCCTAATATAACCAGTGAAGTCAATATGAATGTTATATTTCTCAGGTCACTCCAGAGGACATTAACAGAGCTGAAGGATTACCAGAAGAAGCACGAGTACTGGCAGATCCAGAATGACAGATTTGTTACTGAGCAGGCTCCAGATGAGAGGAAGAGAGAACAGAGGCTGGGCTATGAGGAGTACAAACTTATGGAGAGTACTGTACTTATAGGTAGGGCTATGAGGAGTACAAACTTATGGAGAGCACTGTACTTATAGGTAGGGCTATGAGGAATACAAACTTATGGAGAGTACTGTACTATAGGTAGGGCTATGAGGAATACAAACTTATAGAGAGTACTGTACTATAGGTAGGGCTATGAGGAATACAAACTTATGGAGAGTACTGTACTATAGGTAGGGCTATGAGGAATACAAACTTATGGAGAGTACTGTACTTATAGGAATGCAATTATGACTTTATAAAAGTAAAGTCCTAATAAGGCCAGGCAAAATTGATCAAGTTGGTTAACTCGAAAGACTTACCCTAATTTTGAAGAAATTACATAGCAAAGGAAAAAGTTATGTTTTATTTATGGAGATTTATTTCAATATATTCATCTTTTCGCTATTCTTGGAATCTAATCTCCAAGATATAATGTTGTGAAGAGTGCTGCTTAATGCAAGAATTTACCAGGAATGTACCATGTAGAGCTAAGTAAACAATGATTACTATTATTTATTTGCTTCATGAAATTAAGAGATCATTTGGTTCGCAAATATTTGTCAAACAGTACGTACTTTTGGTTGGTTTTGTGATGCTTTACGTTTTGATGACAAACAAATTTTGTGAGGCAATGTATTCAAATAACTATTTATTTATTTATTTATTTATTTATTTATTTTCTGACACAGGAGAATATTGTCACACAGTGGAGAAGGAGGGGAAGGAAGTTTTAAAGTGCAAGTGGGGAAGAAGACAGCCACTTAGCCCAGACTTGGAGGGGGTCATTGATTCTGAAACCAAGAAAGAAAAAGAAACCAAGGTATTATAGAAATTGATGAAGTAGATGCATAGTGAAGTGTAATAAAGGACTGTTATAAAATATTTATATACACACCTGATTTATTTCTCATGTAAATAGGAAGTCTGAAAGTTTTCTAGGCAGTTATCCACTTTTTGTAGTCCCAAGACCCCAGACATATGGTCAACGAGGAATTTCTTTCTACTTTATTCCCACAACCCAAAATCGTGTCTATTTACATAGATAAGAAATTGATTTTGTAAGTACGCTATAAAGAGTTGCTCTAGACAAATAACCATTGTTTAGTATTTTCCTTGTGTATAACCTATTGTTTTACAGCCTGTTGTATCCTGTTGCTTAACTTTCAGGAGAAGTTGAAGAATACCACAAGTATAGATTATAGCCAGCCTTTAAAACCACCACTGTATACTAAGAAAGCAAAATCATATGTAAGTTTAGATATCAGGATCTATAACTTGTTCTTTCTTTAAATTATTACAGTGTATTCTTTTTTTTGGGGGGTGGTGGGGGGTGGGGGGGGGGTGGAGAGAATAATACCAGAATTAATGTTTTTTAGGTTGTAATTGACCAGTCACAAAATTAACACCCTGATAATTTTTTACAATTTATTCATTTCAGAATGATCTCCCTTTCAAAAACAAAGATTGGCCTCCAAAAAATGAGTGTGATCATTACAAATTTCCAAGTTGGAATGCCTTCCCAACGGTGTATTTACCACCAGAAAACAAGGGTTTTGTGTGAGTATCAGAAAGATACTTGTTAGAAAGTGAATCTTTTTACAGGTAAATTGAAATATGTGCAATGGTCTATATCCAGGATAATATTATGGATTGCTTATAAATGAAGATGGAAGGTAGAAATATTTTTTGAGTTTGGCAAATTTTGTTGTTTACTTACTTCGTGCAATAAAATCTCACATAGAAGTTTTACCAAATGAATACTTAACTTACTTTATGCAGAAAATCTCACATGAAAGTTTTATTAAGTGGAAATGTTACTAAAGAAAACGTTCTCCCCCTCAGAGTGAAAGCCCTCCTGAATGAGGCGCAGGATCTAGAGGAAGGTGCTGAGCACCCCCTCCCCTGGTACCCCCCTGTCTGTGCCACCCTGGTGGACATAGAGGAGGGCAAGAAGGCATATGATCACATAGATGCAGTCAAGGAGAGAACCAAAGTGCCTCTAAAACTTTATGACCCCCTGGTCAAGCCGGTAAGTGGGGTGCTCTTGTCTGAGGGTATAATTAACTTTAAAGATTTACGAGGCCAAGTTAAACAATCACTTTTAATTTAAAGTAAAAGGACAACAAATCTTATGGAAAGAAATTTTACCTAAAATCATGAATATATATTTTTCTGTCTTTCAGATCTTACTGGGCCATGTCAATGGTGGGGATGTGACAGAGGAAGAAGTGGGTCAGAGGATCCTTACAGCTCTTAAAAAAGTGGGTCACTGATATTTTATGCTTCAAGTTAAAATTATTTATTGCACTAGTTTTATTCCATTAAAAAATACATACAGGTTTGCTATACCAAGATCTGTAATTTTATGTGATAAAATTATCTTATGGCACTAGAACTTATTCGTAGAAATTTTAGAGAGATGTCAATTTTTGCAGCCAACTCATTGTAACATACTTCCTATTTCAGAACATTGGACCAAGTTGGATACTATACAATCTAGCTGGACTCTACTGGCGTATTATAGGCAACAACTACCATGGCATAGAGTGCCTGAGAAGAGCTCTCTACTTTGTCCCAGATGAATATAAAGATGTTCCTCTAGTCAACCTGGCTAATATTCTCTATAAGTGGGGCAGGACGGATGATGCTGTAAGACTGATGAAGGAAGCCTTGGCTGTCAATGACTTTGAGGTGAGGAATGGATATTTGAAAGGGGTAAAATTGAAGTAGAAGAGACAGAAAATTAAAGTAGAAGAGACAGATTGATGCCTTGAATATGGTGGGGATGCTACATCGTGTAGTGAACTTTTCACAAAATTTCAGCCAATATGATTCAATTATTGTAGATTTGTTGAAGACATTGTTATTAAAATAAAGAATTGGCATGCAGATTAAATCTTTGAAGGCTTATGTTTTGTCATCAAGTATGAACAGTATTCAATTTTGCAGCACATTTTAAGTTATGATGGTGTATACTAAGGTGTCATGCGTCAACTTTTCTTTCTTCACATTTACAGCCCCTTACCCACCACTTCTTGGGGAACATCTTGGCAGCCAAACAGAATATCTCTGGTGCTATCTACCACTACGAAGAAGCTCTGAAGGCAGATCCTAACAACCAGGACTTCCTATCTATGCTCAGAACTGTCAAATGTTATCAAAAATATCACCAAAACAATCAAAACCCCGCCAGAAAGGAGAGTACGGGTCAACAGAAGTGTGGCCCTCCTGGTCAGCCCAATAGTAAGGAGACGGAGAGCAGGATTGTCTGCAAGGCTGTAAGTAAAACAAGATGAGTTGGAGGTGATTGAATTTTTTTAAAGGAAATTAGTCTTTCTGTACATATTGATGGCATGGCACAGTGTTTAGTAAGGTTTTACGTAAAACAAGAGTTGATGCATGTTGATGCATATACAAGTTTTATTATTATTATTAAAATTAAATAATTTGGCAACCCATGGAAAGATGAATACATATATGCACTGTGGCATATTCTTAGGTTGCTGTTGTTGTCAATCTATAGCATTAAAGCAGATAACTTTCAG
This sequence comes from Lingula anatina, assembly GCF_001039355.2. The sequence continues at coordinate 94,852 of NW_019775772.1, forward strand.
ACAAAGTCAAACTCCATTGTATTTGTTATTACGTATATCTTGTATGATTTTAAACAGAAGCATTTTAGGATTTGTTTCCCGTTTCCCCTAGGAGCATGGCAAGGAGACCTGTATTCTGGAGACCAGGACCCGCAATCTTCCAGGACAGTGTCAGCAGTCCTGTGACATGAAACCTGAGTGTAAATGTCAGTGTCCAGGTATGTAGTGTGGACAGTGTCAGCAGTCCTGTGACATGAAACCTGAGTGTAAATGTCAGTGTCCAGGTATGTAGTGTGTGTGTGTGTGTGAGCGTGTTATATGTATGTGTTATATGTACACGTGTGTGTGTTGTATGTACGTGTTTGTGTGTGCATTTCATATGTGTGTCATTTTGAAATATAGGTAATGTAAAGCAAATTCATTCATACAGTGTTTATGACAAAGCCTACATTCAGGTTCTTTACTTGGTCCTATCTCTGAAAAATTGTATAATTGATAGAGGTTTCATTTCCTTTGTGATCACTTATTTTGAAATTCTCAAATGTGTTGTTATTGAGGGTTGTGTTGATTGTTATTTTTTTTTTCATACATATGTTTCTTACAGAGTTTTTGCTGTTATAGAAAAAGATATGATGATATTCTTGATATATTTATGTCTTGTTTTTGAAAAGAAGCAATTTGGTTACGGAGGTGTGTAGATATCAAAGATATTTATGCAATGTTAAAAAAAAATAAACTGAAGAAAAGGGCATTGCAACTTTATCCAATATAATAGATAGTCAAGTCCTTCAGACAGATAATTAAATGTCCATGTTTTATGACTATAATTTCAGCAAAGCGTAAGAAATGCTGTAGACTTCGCAAGAAAATCATGGTTGTTCGCAAAACACTTCCTGATATAAATCTTAACCAGTATCTTAAAGGTAGTACACCAGTAAAAATGTATACCCTCCGTCCCCACCCCTCAAGTTAATATGGTGGAGGATCCTGTAATAAACTCTTGAGGTACATAGGTAAAGGTTGCCTGTAGTTTGAAATTGAGGTCTTTTTATTTTGTGGATACAAGTTGTACTTAGCTTGGGTGACATAAATCACACACCTGGAATATGTTTTAGTTTGGTTTTGATGTTTTAGGAAATGTAGTTTATTTTTTAGATGGGTCATTAGAATAAGGTTTATTTGGGTGGTGTTTTGTTTTATCACTTGGTTGAGGTTACGGATTGTTTTGGGACATTTGATGTAGTTAAAAACTTCCTGAAGGACATAAAACTGGTTGATATAAATTTGAGAATTATCAATATTATGAGAAAAACAAGAAAGTGCATATTTTTTATAAAGCGCCTAGAAAATTCCAAGAAGAAGCAGTGACTTTGGTTATTTAGTGTAAAATAAGTATACACTTAGCGGTGTTGATAAGTTTTAAGTTAATTGACGTTAACCATCCTTTTATTTTTAGGTGTTGGTGTACGTGCATGACTCTGATAATATACTTCTTTTTATTTTTGTTGTTTATATTCAAGGGCCATGACTGATATATTTATACACCGTTTTATTTTGTGTTAAATACAGACACTGTATGGAACATGTGTGATTGTTAATTTGTCAGGTGTAGATGTCACACACTTCAGTGTTGCCAAGATTTGGTATCAAATTACATAATGTTCTTACAAATTACAAACCTCTGATACTGTTACATGTTGTCATCATCACCATCTGATACCTTTAATAATTTTATTTTCAATAATAAGAGAAAAAAAATTAGACAATCAAAACTGTTTGTCCTTTCAGGCCTGGGAAGCTTATCTAAAATTGATAATCTCATCCCACATAAATCTTCTTATTGTGACCAATAAATTATATTTTGTGATTATTAAAATCTGATAGCTGATCTGACTTCATAAAAGTCTATATATCTAACATATGTATAAATATTTTTGTTTTCAGATACTTTGATGCGTAAACTTGAGAAAGCAGTGGCAGATGAGGCTAATGGTGCCCAAATGTGTATACACAATACCATGGACCCACAAGCCAATAGTCCACTGAACATGATGTGTCAGTACTAGTAACCCATTAACATATTCCTAATACATATGTAGTATATTTTTCAATTTGCCAACTTTATGTTATCATTATATAAATTCGTTCTTCGGTATTTTGGTAGCCTATGTTGCATAATATTTATTTCACACAAAACAGTTTGAAAGTTAATGTTTTAACAGATTAAACTATATTCTGAGATAATTATTCAGGAGATTACCAGAATATGAGGATTTTATTCAGACCCAGTCACATATGTATATTAATGATATTAATGGTATCTTTACTTCTTTTGTAAAGTTGATCCTGAACTGGAGATGGATAAGATAGGTCAGCTGTACAAAGACATTGGGATCTGTAAGAGTCCAGAGTGTGAAGATCACAATTTGATGCAGGTAAGATTGAACTTACAGCTTAGTTTTTACCTGACAATCTTCCTTTAATGTTATGAGTGCAGTCCGTGGATCAACTTGTTCTAAATACACCCTTTAAATCATTTGTGTCACTTGGACATGTGCCTTGTTGTTGTCATTATTATCATCATCAACTGTGTGTCTCTCACCTTGGACTTGAAATATTGCACAGACTGATGGTAAACTTGATAAGTTACACAAGTGACTGTCATTCTTGAATTATAAAATGTTTTGAAAAAAAAAGTTGATAAGTGTACACTGCAATTCTAGCCTGCCAACTCCCGTCCACACATCCGCCTGGAGAACATCAACGGGTTGATAACACAAAACCTGGTCTTCTCCGACTCTCCGTCAGAGGTCAAGGTCAGTCCAGAGGAATGCATTATTTTTAAAGATGGCAAGAAATCAGAAGGTTGTGCACAGGAAATATTCAAGCCAATGGTGAGTAAGAAACATGGCACTTGTTGGTGTTTTGGTAGGTGAAACATTTTGAGCACATGTGATTTTGAAATGATCAGTTAGATTACCATTATAAGTCACGTTTTACATTTGATTTTATTCTAACTTGATTATGATTATTTAAGTGATAACCTATTATTGCCTCATTTGGTAGATATATGTTTAAATTGTTATTAAGTGAACTTTATTTTTTTCTTCAGGCTGATCAGCTTTCAGTTTTTCACCAAAAATTTGAGGAATTGGACAGAGCAACGTGTGACCACGCCAACACAGCAAGCAGTTCCTCCACCACAAACAACAACAATAACAACAATAAAATAGAGAAAGACAAAAAGAAAGACAGCATCAAAAGCAATGACAGTAAAGTGCCTAAGAAAAACAAAGAAAAGCCCATGCTTCAGCCAGTATACCTCCAGTCAGACGACCCCAGCGACCTTGAGGAGGTCATCAATGCCGCCATTGAACAGGTAGAAGATGTCCAGCTTCCCGATATACCTGACAGTGAGCTACCAGGTGAGGGTTGGTTTGAATGGGAAAAAAAATTGATTATATTGTTTACAATTGATATTTTCTTTCTTAAAAAATTAATTTACTGTATAAAAAACTGAAAGAATAGAGTATCTTAGGCAATTCATGATTACACAAAAATTATCCTTTTAGCCCTTATGTGAGATGTATAAAATTCTCTAGATATTAATAGGAAAATTTGATAGATAAAACAGAGACTAAATCCCTCTATTTTCTTCTTTCCCTCAGATACCACCAAGCACATAGTGGCCCGCAAAGCTTTGTCCATTCCAACCTGGGATGAATGCCAGGATCATAAGAAAATTGACTTTAAGAAATTCACCAGTACCTGGCTGTCTGTAACTGCCAAAGGAATAGAGTAAGTCTTCACTTAACAGGTGTTATGAGGATGATAATGTTGATAATGTTGAACAGTTAATAGCTGTGTGTTTGAAATGAGCAGTAGTTTCTTTTGTCAGTAGCTGTAAAAAATTCACTGATATTATGGATGATACCACATTTAAGAACATTTTAATTATTAATTATGCAGAATTGCATGAAATTTATTTACAAAATGCATGAAAGTAGACAATGGGAGCAGTAAAGATTATCAAACTCTAGGGACTTATTTGTTGAAGACATGTTGTGAAATAATGTATTTTCATAATTTCTAAGCATGTATATTATGTATAATGTATATTAACGGCTGAGTTGTGATGAAACTAATGGAAGAGACATTTTTGAGCAAATTGTGCATGTGTAAACTTACCTAATTTAAGAGAGATTGACAGATTTTGCAGTTGAGCAATTTGTGCAGTGTTGTCTTTCACCTGTGATTGCTTATCAAGTTTTTACTGTAATTTATATGCCATTTCAATGTTTCCAGTCCTAAACATCATGTGAACTTCTCTAAGAAGATCCGTGGGGAGTGGGAGGAGCCCGTGTGTGAGAAGGACTTTGGTGCCAGTGCCCAGTCTCTTGACCACATCAAGGGGATTGCGGAGAGGAACGGCCTGGAGTACGCCGCCGAGACTGGCCTTAAGGAGGTAACACTTGGTACCTTTGTATCACTTTATATGTAATAAAAAAATTTCATGATGTGTTTTCAATATGACTCATGTGTCCTCTGTGTATATTCCAGGTGTTACAATTTCTGGAGCCAGGTGACCAATTCTAAGCAGATATCTATATGTGTTTTCAATGTAACACATGTCCTCTGTGTATATTCCAGGTGTTACAATCTCTAGGAGATGATGATGGGGAGCCAGGTGAAGTGGTGGGAACCAGGATAGCCCATGCTTTGAAGAAGGTAAATTTTGACCAGAAACACCACCAAGAAATGTTTTAAAATGGAAGACATTTGATCTCTATATTCCTTTCATACTTTGATTTCAAGAGTGATTGAAAAAAAGATGAATTTTTCAAAAATACTTATCTCTTCTACATGGCTTTGAATTGGTGGAGGAATATTTTGGTGAAATACTGAATTTTTCCCTTCATGAAACTACCTTTTTGGTTGTATTGCCAAAGTTTGCTGCTTCAAGTTTTTCAGTCTCTATCTTTTTCTGAAAAAGCAATATTACAAAGCTGTTATATTAAATTTTGTTCAGAATGGCACCTCATGGGTGTTGGGCAACTTAGCTGCCCTCTACTGGAGAGTGGAAGGCAATGCCAAACATGCTGTGAACTGCCTGCGTATGGCACTGAACACTGCTCCCAGGGACATGAGGGTGAGTGAAATCAACACACTGTACAGTTTTTCATGCGAATATTTATAATGGAATAAAGTAAATATTTGCTGTAATAAAATTATAATTTAGAATAACACATTTGATTAAAGGCTGTATATTTGATTATCACTTACTGCTTTGTGAAAAACACATTTTTTTTTTTTTTGCAGTTTTCTAACTTTAAGCATCCCCAAGACCCCCATCTGTAAATGCAACCAAGCCATTTATTCCTACTTTATTCTTACAGCTAAAAATTTTATCTGGATAAAGAATTGGTAACATTTTCTTTCTTTTCAGGATATTTCACTGCTCAGTATGGCCAATGTTCTCTACAAGTCTGGTCGTCTGAATGACGCCATTGTGGTAATCAACATGGCGCTGGAGACGTCTCCCAGGATTGTGGTAATCCACTTCACGCTGGCTAATATCTACGCTGCCAAGGTGAGGGGCGTACTGTCACATATACAAGAAAACATGGAGGGTGCACTGGAATAGTTTCTTCTTGAACTAAATCTGTTGTTTTCAATGTTTATCATCAAAGAAGAGAGAAGACCATCATGACATTGGGCTTCTGTGTGAAAATTTTTATCTTAAATTATTAGGCATATCATCAGAAAATTTTGAAATAAGTAAACCACTAGGTAATTGATACAAATTGATATTTTTGTGTAAAATTTGAGTGTATCTGCTGCAAAATGACGTGCCCAAGTCATCATGTGGTCATTATGGTGATATATCTTATATTATCTGACCAGGGTGACTGGCCCAAAGCTGTGATGTTCTACGAGTCCACCCTGGGGCTACAGTCCTCCTTTGAACCAGCCAGAGACAGACTGAAGGCTATACAGTGCAAGAAAATACTGGAACACCCGGAAGAATACAAACCAAAAGACGAGGGAAAGAAGAAAAAGAAAGGAAAGTCAAAACCAAAGGACTAATTGCTGCTATTTACATAAATATAGACTACTGACATATAAATAAAAATTTTTTGATTACTGAAAGCTGTCAGTGGATATATATTTTTCTATGGTTTCTTGTTTGATTTCTTAAAACCCAACTCGCTCAAACTTGTTACACCAGTGACCTTCTAAACCTTACCTTGTACCAAAAGTGTGACCCATTTGTGTGTACCTATTTAAAAGTTACTTTATTACACAGCAGGTGGCTTCTGCAACTTACATTTTTTAAAAAGATTAAACAAGATATTAATGTTTTATTCTTAGTTGTTGGCAATGTCAAGTTTTTTTTGTCACCCCATATCTCTCATTCGTATTTTTTGTTTTAAGGGAATTTTCTTTAAAACTGTAAAACAGTAACTGTAAATTTTTCTTTAATGACAGGTTTTCTGGTTTGAAGACCAAAAAAATTGGTTACTTTCATGAAAGAAGGTTAACTTTTATACTAAATCAGTTAATTCTATCCACCTAAACAAAAAAAATGAATGATGTAGTGTTTTCTTTTATTTTAAGGAATCTAAGTATATATTAACAAGCACCTTATACTTCACAGTTATCAGTGATATTGTCTTTAAGTTTGAAAGTGTTTCAGATTACAGAAAATTTCTCTGTAAAAAGACAGAAAATCAGCATTCCAATATGGGGTTTCAGTCAGAGCTCTTATAGATATTAAGAACTATTTTCATTTTAATTTATTTCTTTTGCAATAAAATTACATTTAATATTCTATATGGAAAGTAAGAAAGAGATAGAATTTAGACAAGAGAGGTAGATAAACTTAATTTAATATAGTAAACACATGTCAGAAATAATCCGACATCTTCAACAATGTGATATATTTCATTTCATTATTTATGTGATATTTTCACAATATTTACCTGTCTGGAAATTATGCCAATGTGATTGAAAGGAGCTAAATAATATAGAGAATTTCTTCGATTGGGCCAACAGCGCATTACAATTTTTTTTTTTTTTTTTTTTTTTTTTTTGTTTATGCGAGTTGTTTTGCTTCTGATAGCCTTTAATGTTTTTGCCAGGCCCGTCAATTTGCATTCTTATGTATTAGTAGCAAAGCACAAATGTAGTTCTTGTTTAGGTTTACTATAGAAGTGAATAGATCATGCCTTGTGTTTGTTATCATGGTGTCAATGTTCAATTGTTCTGTTTTAGAGAAAAATTAAAACAGTCCCATTGTAAATTCATCCTCAGTCGAAACTTTGCCACAATTTTTGTACTTTTTTAAACACATTTTTCAAGGTGCTAATTGGATATTTTTTGTATTGAAGACAATGTTATCCTCCTCAGTATTGCTTCTGTTACAAAAGAATTGATCATTAATATCAAAGACCAGTTCAAGTTTGAATTGCATTTCCGAACAGTATTTTATCACAAGTTTCTTGCAGCTTTTGTAAATTCTTTATATCATATCTAAGGCTTCCCCTTTTGCCTATAAAGTTATAAAACACTTACGAGGTCAAATAGCCTTGTAGCTTGTTGCTTTAGGTTGTTTAGTCCTGTGTTAAATCAGGTTATGGTGTTTGTAGAATTAGTGCTTTTGGCAGATCATTTTGTTTTGTTTATAATTGTAAAGGGTAAAATTTTGATGCAGAAGATAGTTCAAATTTCATTAAAGATAGAAGTGCAAGTTGCTGCAGCTTTGGACTTTTTGTTGCAAATTTTATTTAACCTTGTGCAAGTAGGAGAAGACGCTAGACAGTATAATGTAGACATTGCTGCATGTTGTCATATGTCCGTTTCCTCCTAATTTTTTTCATACAGAGAGCTTCTGTGCAATATAATGCTAAGGCGGCTGTGGGTTGTGTTCATTTATTAGTGGAAGACCAAGTATTGATTGTCATGATGTGTATTGTTTTCTATGTCCAGTAGAACTGGCTCTAATCAGTTGAAATGATAATTTTGTAATACAAAAAAAGACTGTAATATTTCAAACAGTTTTTAATGAAAAAATATGCAAAACTTGAAAATGTGTTGTTTTATTTGTGTGTGGAAACAAGCTATAATTTTTAGAAGATATAAATATACTTACAATAAATAAAATTAGCTTTGTCTAGATACAAGATGGGAAACTCTCCTGTTACAGTGGATTCTGGCAAATTTCAAAGACCCATGCATCTTGATATCATTTAGGAGGTGGCTTTCAAAAAAAAAAAAAAAAACATTCTCATGGTTTTAGTCTCTGAACAGAAAACATCCAGGCAGCGTGCCATGTAAAATATCAAAGCTGTGTTGGGAAGGGGTCATCATTATCAGCAATAAATGAGTTGTAGCAGAACCTCTTCTGTGATTTTGGTGCATAATAAAAACCGGGCTGCGTCCTCCCTCTTCCTCTGCCTCTTGTGGCGCCGGGACACTAAAAGGTGAGCAGTTTGATAAAAATCACGTAACAGGATATGAGAAATATGCTTCTATCCTTTATAATAGCAACACATTTCAGATCATTATAGCATCAACCAATAATGTAAAAATGCATTATACTGTCAGCATGTTGAAGTAAAATATGGTAAGAAATTTTTATACCTGTGTGGTTACACCAAGTCTTCTCTTGAGATTTTTATTTCCCGATGAGCCACCAGACAGACGTTTTATCAGAGCCTGGTACAGTCCGGACTGTGTTAGCAGTGGGTTGTACATCTCTAGCACTTTAACCTGTGTTGTTATAAAGTAGACTGTCAACTTGATGCTGTTTTATGGTCATCAATATTAACACATCACATAAAACTACTTGGTACATGGGTAGGAATGCACAACACTTCATGTAGCTGTCAATTATGGAAAAGATGAAATGGGGTTTGAAGTGTCCTGCCACACTCAGAATCTTACCAAGATAATTATAATCAGCTTATGAAAAATGCAGTAAGTTAAAAATCCATCTTTTTCATTTACCTTGCACTGAATTGACCTACAATGAATAAGCAATACCTTTTTAAGAGCTGCCTGTACAGCATCCACACTGTCCTGACAGGGATTTTCCTTTGGCACAGTGAAGTCACATGGCATCATGAGCTCACTGACTGCTATGGGTTTGATGAGGACAGAGCAGGAGTGGGAAGGCAAGAGAAGGAAGTGTCCACAAGGACTGGTGGGACTATCACTGGCATAAGAGTTCTCTGACTTCACTTCAGCTGTACAAGCTAAAAGTACCATTTCCTAAAAAAGCAAATGTTGTCATCACATTCTAAGTTATGACATAAAAGATATACCATGTTTTCAAAGTACAAAAATTTTCAAAAAAAAAAGATGAAGAAAATGCCCCAGCCATCACGCAAATCATGTATTCTCTCACTAAATAGCAGTCTGTAATACCTTTTCTTGTAAGAGGGAGCACATGGCCTGGAATAGCTGCTGATTCATCTCCAGTTCATCCCAGTCTATCTTCCAACAGGTGGTGGGTCTCATTACCTGGGGCTGAAACAGGACAACTAGATAATAATATTACTCATGGTAATTACTCCAGGATCTCACTTGAAACAGAGATTACAAATATTAGTTATTGTATAATAAAATAATATAGACTTAGTATAATAGAAATAGATGAATCAAAACTTCCACTTTGATTAAACCAAAAATATTTTTCAAACAAAAAATGATTGACAAAAATAATACATGACATTTGCCTTCTTTTTCACTTACATATCCATAGACTACACTTTCACAGATGGAGTTAGCAGGCAGCAGGTTCTTCACTAGCAGTCTATGTACAGGGACCACAGTATTTTGACCTTTCTTGACTGTGGGGATCACAGGTTTGGACATAAAGGAGTCCGGCTGCAGTTGCTGAAAATGAGGTTATGGAAAAAATAAAACAACATATACTGATGTATATTATGAATTAGAATTGGAAAAAAATGTGCTAATTTGCCAAACTTAAAATCATTTATTGGAAAATTATCAAAATTATCTAATCACCATCTTATAATTCTTATAAATCTTTGCAGTTAACCAGTGTTAAATCTGTGATGACACAGATCAACTTTGAAAGAAATTAAAAATTTAATCAATTTTTCAGAAACATACAAACTGCAAGTTGAAGGGTAACAGACTAGGGTCCAGCAATCTTTCATGGAGGTCACATTTTATTGTCAATGAGTCTGAAACAAGTGAGAAAATACTTTCTTATCAAAACTGCATCAGACATATTTAAAGTTAAGATTGAAAATTCTGAGTTCACCATGAAAATACTGCCATACATCTGAACCACAATCGCATAGATTATATGTCCTCTCTCTCTCTCTCTCTCTCTCTCTCTCTCTCTCTCTCTCTTGCATCAAACACATTATAATGAGACACAGGCATAAACTTATTCCCCTTTCAGTGTTTACTTCCCTTATACTGCACTCACCTGGTAACACTAGATGTAAGTGTTCTTTGTCTGTGCTGGCATCATATAACCAGGTTTTAAAGAAATCTTGAAAAATAAGAACATCTGGAAACAAAAATAATTCGTTCTAATTCAATTACTTCATTTGTTTGATACTTAGTTCTAGAGTAATCTAGTCATACTTCAGCTTCGTTTCTTCTCTCAATGATAAAAGCTACAACTACTGTATTTCAAATACTCTATAAACACATAGAGTAGAGACCCCTTTCATTCCTTATTACAATTCTTTCTGTCTCTTTAATATTACCATTATCAATATAGGAACCACCTCTAATTTCTAAATCTTACCATTATCAATATTAACGACATCTAGATTTTTGTCTCTTACCATTATCAACCATAATAAATGTTGACCACAGCTAAATTATGTCTGTTACTATAATCTGCCTCTTACCATTATCCATATTCACAACCTCCACCATGCCCTCCATACCTCCACTACTAGAGGAACCCAGGGACACATCACTCCTCTGACTACTATATATCAATAATAACTACTGTCTCTTACCATTATCCATATTGACCACCTCCACAATGCCTTCCATACCTCCACTACTAGAGGAACCCAGGGACACATCACTCCTCTGACTACTATATATCAATAATAACTACTGTCTCTTACCATTATCCATATTGACCACCTCCACCATGCCTTCCGTACCTCCACTGCTAGAGGAGCCCAGGGACACATCACTCCTCTGACTACTATCTGTGACATCTCCAATGTCATCAAGCACTGACACCTGATCTGGATTATTGACACAAACCACCTGGATTTTCTGAAGATTTAAAGAATAATATATAAAATTTAAATTAAGTAAAAATTAGTGGAAGACATCCATAATCTCTTGAATAATTTATTTAACTTCCACTGGAAGTTCCAGTGTTGTAGAAAACACAAGAAAGTCTCACATACATATCTAATTTTTACTACACAACTTGACTCATTTCATGCCAGTCTGCAAAATTTCCACCTAATATCAGACAACTGTCTTTCACTAAAGAAAGCAAGAAAATCAAAAATGATTTGGTGACAAATTAGTAATTTTATACGAACAAAAAGAAATGTAAAAAAGAATAAAAGTAGTTATTATAAAAAAACTGTCTTATAGCAAAAAAAAAAAAAACTTTTGGTTATATACTTTCTAAGAACATACCTTTAGGTTATCTAAATCCAGCTTGGATGACAATTTTTCAACCTGCTTGACTATACTTGCACTAGTCTGGCATGTTATAACAGTGATCTCAAGCTGATTCCAATATCCTGAAATCTTAAAATATAATACAACAAAATTAGTACTCTGATAAATATTTTACATTAAAAAGACTTGCCTTTATTACCAAATGATTTCTTTACTTTATTTCAAGTTTTTTATACACCAACCTTTCTTTTAAATATCAAACAATACAGGTAGCACTTATATTAGTAAAAATCATTGTAAAATACAAGGTAAGTAAAAAAATATATTTCCCAATCTCATGAATTTCTGAACCCCTTAAACAATAATAAGTGAAATTAAAAAACCTACAAAAGTCTGCATTTAGCCTACTTCAGTATACCTGAAATAAATTCTGTGCCTGTCTCTTGAATTGTGCCAAAGCTTCGCTAATCCCTTGGTCAAGACAACCCCCTCTTCTGTGGCACATTAAGCTTGTCCTGTGACAGTTCTTAAGTTCATTTAGCGCTGCCTGAAGTCTCGGAAAGGAAGCCCGCACTGTTTGTAGGGGAAATAAGGTCTAGAGGAAATAATGTAAAAACTTAATGTAAGCTTGGAGACAAAATGTACATTTTAAACTCAATGATCTGTATAAACAACAGATTATCTTATCGGCCGGTATCTATATTAAGACAGTGAGAGTTCACAGAGTATAACTCACAGGCATTGTCTACACATCTGAGTTAGTGATCAAACATTATTAATTTAATTTAATACATATAAATTACACAAAGTAACAGCACTGAAAATAAGTTAAATTGTACAAAATCAATATGTCTTTCATGCTCAAAGGTCATGGAGGGACTCCAATATAAAAATGGCACACTATATTACCTCTGGGTAGTCACTCAGACTAATGAGACCAAAAAATGGAGTTCTGTTTGGCCCTCCAAGATTGCATACTAACGCAAAAAAGTTTTCCAAAGCTTGGGTCAGGCTATGACCGGTATCAGCATCAAAGTTTGAAGAAAAATCTACCAGTAACATTCGTGCTGCAAAGGATGGCGTTATTATTTGAATAAGATACATATTTACTTGCTATAATTTTGTTATCATATACGTATGCAAAGGAAGTCTTACTATTAGGTTTGGAAAAAACAATCGGTAGATCTACGGCTGTACAAAAATAGTTACCATGGCTGGACAAGTGTTTATTTATGATAATTCTTACTCAAGTTACTGATCTTGGTAAAAAGTTACTTATAATAACATGGTAAAATATGCACGTAATTACATTTAACTATTTACATTTTATTTCAATAGAACTTCTTTTTAAATGTTCGTCTTGATGAATAAAAATATATACCTGGCTGTCTAGTAAAAAGACCTCTTTCGTTTTTCTCTTGCATTTGTACTTGTTTACAAACACGTCGTCTGCAAGGGTTTTGACCCAAATTGACCTATTTACGGAAACGAGGTCAACATATAAAAAAAATAAGAATCGTTATTCCAAAATGATCAAAATTAACCTGTCAATGAACTTTATCAAAACGGAGAAAGTTTTAAATCTGAAATTTGCCTGCTCATTTTAGCTTTAATTTTTACTTGAATAGTAATAAAATGTTATATGTTTTTCTAATCATTCTTAGTTCTGTTCCTCGTGCGGTTGAAAATATAAAACATGGCGGAATTTTTGAAGTGAATTTATCTATAGTTCAATCTTTTATTGACATTTCATGGTGCTTATATGTTCTATCGTTGGTGATTATACCTTGAAAGCTGTTAGTCACCTCAGCGAATATGCATTCGGGAGATCAAAGCATTAGCTATTCACAACTTCGAGAAAAATGGTTGGAGAGTGTAGAAGGATTCGACTCATATGGTTTCGCCGTGTTTGCTCAAAACTCCGGTAATAAAAGTTCCAGGTGCAATACATACCAGTAAGTAGTAATCAGTGTTATAATCAACAAGTCGTGTATACTTTCAAGATATAAGACGGGCCCGTAGCCAGAAATTTCAAAAGGGGGGTTCTTTTTCTGAAAAAGTGGACCTTTTACCATAAAACTTTCATGTACCTTAATTAAATTTCACCTTTTGCCTGCAAAAAGGGGGGGTTCTTTCGAACCCCCCGAACCCCCCTGGCTACGGGCCTGTAAGACGTACGTCAATAAAAATTGATGCTGTGCTTGATATATTATCGGCATGCTGTAATTTGAAATATATGTACATGCACGAGCTTTGGGGTGGGGGTAAAGTTGCCTCAGTTTGCAGCCTTAAAAGTTAAATGCTAACCTTACCATAACAGCATGTAAGGCCGCAAACTGAGGCAAGGGGGTTGGGGTTATATTATTGGAGGAAAAAGTTTGATTTAACTAAAAGTGTGGTTTTAAGCACTATTTGCACTTCTTGTATTTCCACTGATGTTCTTGTATAAATATATACATTTTATCACGTGTTTATGTACAGTTTTCAACCCACTTTCATCATTGTACAGTTTTCAAAATATACATTCAGGAAGCACCCACTGGAGCGGTGTGTAGATGAGGATGGGAAATGGGAAGAATTGATGAAAAACTGGGATCACCTCAAAGCTGACAGAAAGTTTGCAAAGGTACATTTGAATTTGCTTCTCAAGATTATAAAGCACATAAGCTACTAATATTTTCCCACACATTACAACAACAGATAAACTGCATGAAAGATTAAAAAAATTTCCTGCTCTGAATCCGTTGTATACATGTTTCAGTTGAGGTCTATGCTGAGTAAAGGAGGTGTACCAGACCCTCATAGGTCCTGGCTCTGGCAGACTTTACTGGAGATGGACAGCTTGAAGACCACATCTAAGTTTTGCTATAAGGTAACGATACCTTTTACCCATCCTTAGATATTTGTCAACAATTTAGTTTTAAATGCTATGATATATTTTCTTAACATGACTGCACAGAATACTAGATATATTGTAGTCTGCTTGAATGAAATGAAAATCTATTAACTTTGTTTCATAAGGTGCCTCATTGTGTACATCTATATTATTGTACATCATGGTGTAAGTTTTAAGTAATTTGTTACAGACTTGTTGTCTCTGTATTTTTACATGCCCACAATATAATGATTTAATTCCAGTCTAGTGTAGCAGCAATAAGAGAACAGCTGGTAGACCTTGGAATTAGTGAATATGGAAATAAGAAAGTTCTCCATGCTCTTGGGGAGCTGGAAGATGAGGACAATGACCAGATAGTGGCTGGTGGTGGCATTGACATACATATTGTTAGGCAGATTTTCTTAGACTTAAGTATGGTCATGTTACTCTGGCTGATGTCAGCACACATAACTTATCTCCTACTGCTTTGTTTATATATGAACAATGTTTATTAAACTGACATTACATTTATATTTAATCTTATTTGTTATCTTGTAACAGATTTTGTATTGACAAGAAATTCCCTTTCGCAAAATGCCATTTTGTTTCTTACAACTGGCATATATCAGTCAATGACAAATATTAATAATATGTAAATTTTACATAAGAAATATGCCATCATTCCAGGCAGAACTTACCCCACACACAAGATGTTTATGGAGAATACGCCTCTAGCCAAGGAAACCAAGGGGTCACTTTTCAGAGTTTTAGCATCTTATGTCAGATACAATCCAGCAGTCGGTTACTGCCAAGGTAATGAAATACAACCTGATTTCGAATTAAATTATACTTAATTTTTCCCTAAAGGCAAGTGTTGTATACTTCAGGATATTTTATTTCATTGATTGTTGTTAATCCAATTCTATCATGTACTCAAGGACAGCAAGGTTTCATTAAAAAAATTATTTATTTTTTTTGGGGGTGAGGCATAAATAAACCCTAACTAACAAAGATTTTCAAAAGGTGGCCATAATGACAAAACGTGTTTGTGTTTCGACATTCTAATATATTGAACTGTTGAATAAAAAAGTATTTTGGCTGAGATCATGGCTCACATTCATTCCATTATGTCTGCCCAATGTTATTGCAGACCTGTACAAGTTTTATCAATGTGTTTGCAGGTATGAGTTTCATCTCTGGTCTCCTCCTGATGCACATGCAGGAACAAGATGCCTTCTGGTGCACTGTGGCTTTGTTTGAGAGGCAGAAATACCTGATGGGATTCTTTGATTCACATCTCAAAAAGTAAGAAGTTGACCTTTTTAGAATTTTAGTCTGATATAGACATTTGCAGTATCCAGCCTTAACCAGCTCTCAGACCCCTGGTAGTAAAGCCACTAGGTCATATTTTCATACTTATTTTCTTACAACCACAAAACAAGGCAGTTATAGTGAACATATTATGAAGCTCTGTTATTCACCTTGCCCTGTCCTTTTACTTAATCAGGGTGCAGTCTCATGCAAGTGTTTTCAAGAAATTGCTCAAAGATANACTACTATCTGTGACATCTCCAATGTCATCCAGCACTGACACCTGGTCGGGATTATTGACACAAACCACCTGGATTTTCTGAAGATTTAAAGAATAATACATAAAATTTAAATTAAGTAAAAATTAGTGGAAGAAATCCATAATTTCTTGAATAATTTATTTAACTTCCAGTGTTGTAGAAAACACGTAAAAAAAGTCTCACATAATGATACATATCTAATATTTACTACACAACTTGACTCATTTCATGCCAGTCTGTAAAATTTCCATCTAATACCGGACAACTGTCTTTCACTAAAGAAGCAAGAAAATCAAAACTGATTTGGTGACAAATTAGTAATTTTATAAGAACAAAAAGAAATGTAAAAAAGAATAAAAGTAGTTATTATAAAAAAACTGTCTTATAGCAAAAAAAAAAAAAAACTTTTGGTTATATACTTTCTAAGAACATACCTTTAGGTTATCTAAATCCAGCTTGGATGACAATTTTTCAACCTGCTTGACTATACTTGCACTAGTCTGGCATGTTATAACAGTGATCTCAAGCTGATTCCAATATCCTGAAATCTTAAAATATAATACAACAAAATTATTACTCTGATGAATATATTACATTAAAAAGACTTGCCTTTACTACCAAGTGATTTCTTTACTTTATTTCAAGTTTTTTATACACCAACCTTTCTTTTAAATATCAAACAATAGAGGCAGCACTTATTAGTAAAAAATCATTGTAAAATACAAGGTAAGTAAAATATATATTTCCCAATCTCATGAATTTCTGAACCCCTTAAATAATAATAAGTGAAATTAAAAAACCATGAAAGTCTGCATTTAGCCTTTACCTGAAATAAATTCTGTGCCTGCCTCTTGAATTGTGCCAAAGCTTCGCTAATCCCTTGGTCAAGACAACCCCCTCTTCTGTGGCACAATAAGCTTGTCCTGTGACAGTTCTTAAGTTCATTTAGCGCTGCCTGAAGTCGGGGAAAGGAAGCCCGCACTGTTTGTAGGGGAAATAAGGTCTAGAGGAAAAAATGTGAAAAATTAATGTAAGCTGGGAGACAAAACGTACATTTTAAACTCTATGATCTGTATAAACAACAGATTTTCTTATCGACCGGTATCTATTAAGACAGTGAGTGTTGACAGAGTGTAACTCACAGGCATTGTCTATATACACATCTGGCTTTGTGATCAAACATTATTAATTTAATTTCATACATATAAATCACACAAAGTAACAGCGCTAGAAATAAGTTAAATTGTACAAAATCAACGTCTTTAATTCACACTCAAAGGTCATGGATGTACTCAAATATAGAAATGGTACAATATGTTACCTCTGGGTAGTCACTCAGACTAATGAGACCAAAAAATGGAGTTCTGTTTGGCCCTCCAAGATTGCATACTAATGCAAAATAGTTTTCCAAAGCTTGGGTCAGGCTATGACCGGTATCAGCATCAAAGTTTGAAGAAAAATCTACCAGTAACATTCGTGCTGCAAAGGATGGCGTTATTATTTGAATAAGATACATTTACTCTCTACAATTTTGTTATCATATACGTATGCAAAGTAAGTCTTACTATTAGGTTTGGAAAAAAAAATCGGCAGATCTACGGCTGAACAAAAATAATTACCATGGCTGGACAAGTGTTTATTTATGAATTCTTACTCAAGTTACTGATCTTGGTAAAAAAGTTACTTATAATAACATGGTAAAATATGCACGTAATTACATTTAACAATTTATATTTTATTACAGTAGAACTTCTTTTTAAAAGTTCATCATGATGAATAAAAATATAAACCTGGCTGTCTAGTAAAAAGACCTCTTTCGTTTTTCTCTTGCATTTGTCTTGTATTTATAAACACGTCGTCTGCAAGGTTTTTGACCCAAATTGACCTATTTACGGAAACGAGGTCAACATATAAAAAAAGGAAGGATCATTATTCCGAAATGATCAAAATTAACCTGTCTATTAACTTCATCGAAATGGAGAAAATTTTAAACCTGAAATTTGCCTGCTCATTTTAGATTTTATTTTTCTAGAATAGTAATAAAATGTTATATTTTTTTCTAATCATTCCTAGTCCTGTTCCTCGTGCGGTTGAAAATATAAAACATGGCGGAATTTTTGAAGTGAATTTATCTAATAGTTCAATCTTTTATTGACATTTCATGGTGCTTATATGTTTTATCGTTGATCACTATCCCTTGAAAGCTGTAAGTCACCTTAGAGAATATGCATTCGGGAGATCAAAGCATTAGCTATTCACAACTTCGAGAAAAATGGTTGGAGAGTGTAGAAGGATTCGACTCATATGGTTTCGCCGTGTTTGCTCAAAACTCCGGTAATAAAAGTTCCAGGTGCAATACATACCAGTAAGTAGCTATCAATGTTATAATCAACAAGACGTAGATCAATAAAAATTGATGCTGTGCTTGATATATTATCGGCATGCTGTAATTTGAAATATATGTACATGCACGAGCTTTGGGGTGGAGGTAAGGTTGCCTCAGTTTGCAGCCTTAAAAGTTAAATGCTAACAGTACCATAACAGCATGTAAGTCCGCAAACTGAGGCAAGGGGGTCGGGGTTATATCATTGGAGGAAAAAGTTTGATTTCACTAAAAGTGTGATTTTAATCACTATTTACACTTCGTGTACTTCCACTGTTGTTCTTGTATAAATACATGTATATACATTTTATCACGTGTTTATGTACAGTTTTTAACCCACTTTCATCATTGTACAGTCTTTCAAAATATACATTCAGGAAGCACCCACTGGAGCGGTGTGTAGATGAGGATGGGAAATGGGAAGAATTGATGAAAAACTGGGATCACCTCAAAGCTGACAGAAAGTTTGCTAAGGTACATTTGAATTTGCTTCTCAAGATTATAAAGCACATAAGCTACTAATATTTTCCCACACATTACAACAACAGATAAACTGCATAAAAGATTAAAAAAATTTCCTGCTCTGCATCCGTTGTATACATGTTTCAGTTGAGGTCTATGCTGAGTAAAGGAGGTGTACCAGACCCTCATAGGTCCTGGCTCTGGCAGACTTTACTGGAGATGGACAGCTTGAAGACCACATCTAAGTTTTGCTATAAGGTAACGATACCTTTTACCCATCCTTAGATATTTGTCAACAATTTAGTTTTAAATGCTATGATATATTTTCTTAACATGACTGCATAGAATACTAGATATATTGTAGTCTGCTTGAATGAAATGAAAATCTATGAATTTTGTTCCATAAGGTGCCTCCTTGTGTACATCTATATTATTGTACATCATGGTGTAAGTTTTAAGTAATTTGTTACAGACTTGTTGTCTCTGTATTTTTACATGCCCACAATATAATGATTTAATTCCAGTCTAGTGTAGCAGCAATAAGAGAACAGCTGGTAGACCTTGGAATTAGTGAATATGGAAATAAGAAAGTTCTCCATGCTCTTGGGGAGCTAGAAGATGAGGACAATGACCAGATAGTGGCTGGTGGCGGCATTGACATACATATTGTTAGGCAGATTTTCTTAGACTTAAGTATGGCTGATGTCAGCACACATAACTTATCTCCTACTGCTTTGTTTATATATGAACAATGTTTATTAAACTGATATTACATTAATATTTAATCTTATTTGTTATCTTGTAACAGATTTTGTATTGACAAGAAATTCCCTTTTGCAAAATGTCATTTTGTTTCTTACAACTGGCATATATCAGTCAATGACAAATATTAATAATATGTAAATTTTACATAAGAAATATGCCATCATTCCAGGCAGAACTTACCCCACACACAAGATGTTTATGGAGAATACGCCTCTAGCCAAGGAAACCAAGGGGTCACTTTTCAGAGTTTTAGCATCTTATGTCAGATACAATCCAGCAGTTGGTTACTGCCAAGGTAATGAAATACAACCTGATTTCGAATTAAATTATACTTAATTTTTTCCTAAAGGCAAGTGTTGTATACTTCAGGATATTTTATTTCATTGATTGTTGTTAATCCAATTCTATCATGTACTCAAGGACAGCAAGGTTTCATTAAAAAATTTATTTATTTATTTTTTTGGGGGGTGGGGCATATATAAACCCTAACTAACAAAGATTTTCAAAAGGTGGCCATAATGACAAAACGTGTTTGTGTTTTGACATTCTAATATATTGAACTGTTGAATAAAAAAGTATTTTGGCTGAGATCATGGCTCACATTCATTCCATTATGTCTGCCCAATGTTATTGCAGACCTGTACAAGTTTTATCAATGTTCTTGCAGGTATGAGTTTCATCTCTGGTCTCCTCCTGATGCACATGCAGGAACAAGATGCCTTCTGGTGCACTGTGGCTTTGTTTGAGAGGCAGAAATACCTGATGGGATTCTTTGATTCACATCTCAAAAAGTAAGAAGTTGACCTTTTTAGAATTTTAGTCTGATATAGACATTTGCAGTATCCAGCCTTAACCAGCTCTCAGACCCCTGGTAGTAAAGCCACTAGGTCATATTTTCATACTTATTTTCTTACAACCACAAAACAAGGCAGTTATAGTGAACATATTATGAAGCTCTGTTATTCACCTTGCCCTGTCCTTTTACTTAATCAGGGTGCAGTCTCATGCAAGTGTTTTCAAGAAATTGCTCAAAGACAGACTGCCCAGTCTGTCACAACTTTTGGTGAGTAGAATAAGTAATTCCATTCCCAATATTGTAATTACTGTTTCCACATTGTTTGTGGTTTTCATAAGTGGTGGAATAGTTGATAATTATGAACAGCAGTGTGAATATTGATAGCAGAGCAGGAAGGTAAGACACATGCATTATTAAAGACTCACAATAATGCAACTATATAATTGTCTTTTATCAAAGAATGCTTAAATCTCTGTAACATCAATCACTATTGCTGTCTTGCTGTTTGAGGAAAACATTTGGTTTTTTTCTCACTTTATTTCCTTTTCTTTGGCATGTTTTCTTTTCTTTTAGGATTCCAAGGACTTAGACCCTCTACTGTATATAACTCCATGGTTCATGGGTCTGTTCACCAGTCTCCCTTCCTGGGACACAGTGCTTGGCATATGGGACAGGCTTATGTTGGAAGGTAGGTACTGGCATATGGGACAGGCTTATGTTGGAAGGTAGGTACTGGCATATGGGACAGGCTTATGTTGGAAGGTAAGTACTGGCATATGGGACAGGCTTATGTTGGAAGGTAGGTACTGGCACATGGGACAGGCTTATGTTGGAAGGTAGGTACTGGCATATGAGACAGGCTTATATTGGAAGGTAGGTACTGGGATATGGGACAGGCTTATGTTGGAAGGTAGGTACTGGCATATGGGACAGGCTTATATTGGAAGGTAGGTACTGGCATATGGGACAGGCTTATGTTGGAAGATAAGTACTGGCATATGGGACAGGCTTATCCTAAAGTATTACATATCCTGTAATATTATTATGATCATATACTTAACAAGAGTGTTGGGGATTTTTTTATATGTGAAATAGATTGAGAGTACTTTGTTAACATCTATCAGTTACATACTTATTACATAGTGGAATTATTTTTAAAGATCTGTGTGGACAGGTCTTAATCTATATGTATTTAGAAAACTTTCTTGGGATCCATTATAATATAAGATATATCACTTCTACCTTCAGGTGTAGGTGCCATCTTTGCTGCAGCGCTGACCATTATGAAACTCTGTGAAGCAGACCTTGTAGAAGCTGAGGAATTCTGTCATATGGTTCAGCTACTGCTACACTTACCTCCTGAGAAGTAAGTCTTTTCTGCATAGTGAAACAGTAAATAAACAAATGGAAATAAACTGTTCTGTGCAGCTTAAATTTTTGTAAGTATTTAGTGATATGGCATACATAACTGTTTTATGCATGAATTTTTTTTTCTGATGAAGTTTTAGATCTAAGTTTATAGTAAAATTGTAAATTTTTAAAATTTGGAAAAAAAGGTTAACAGGCAAAGGAAACACATTCTTCAGAGTGCTATTATTTATTATTATTGTTGTTGATGTTGCTAATTTTTATTTAGCATTTTTATTTATATATTTTTTATCTCCAGGAGTAGGTACGAGGTGTTTATGCCAGTGTTCTGGGACACCAGAGTAGAGAAGTGGGAGCTGGACAGCCTGCTGGAGGTGGTCCACGAGGAGGCACACAAACCCAGTTCTGCCAGGAAGAGGAGGGTGCTGTCCTCCAGGGAGAATACTCCAGACCAGAATAGGAAGAGACATAGACAAGGTGACTTCTTCTTAGATAGGCTCAACTTATAGGATAAAATTGAAATCTTTAAAAGAGACTACCTTGATATTTTTAGAGGTTTAATGTGTATTATACTCTTTAGTATAACATGCCTTAAACTTCCCAAAGTTATTTTGAATTTATCTAAAAAAACTTTATTCAAAAAAAAAAAAAAAAAAGGAAGGAAGAATAAGTACCCTTTAAATTGTGCATATGCTATCTATTTTCCTTTTGTTTATATCCATGACGCTGTTTTATATTCTTTTTTCATTCAAATTTTTTATATCATTAATTTAATATCAACTGGAAACAACAAACAGAAATATTGCCAAGGAACAAGAAGTAAAACAAATATGTTGATAAGCAGATAATTTGTGTCCATTGCACAGCGCATTAAAAATGAGATTTTTGTTTTACAGATGAACCAATCAGTGTATTTCAGAGATTCAAGAACATATTCACTCCTGCACAAAGTGCCTCAGGAAACAGAACTGCTACTAGAGGTACCCTGAGTTCCAGACCCCAGCATAAGCCACAGCTGGTACCTGGAGACAGGAGGAAGTCTGGATACTCAAAGGGAAGATCAGGGCAGCAGGGTGGAAGACTGTTAACTCCTGGAACTCCCAGACGCTCAATGTCATCCAACCAGTCATTTAGAAATGCTCAGCGTTCAAGTGCAAAAGCAAGTCCTGGTGTGAGGAAAGTTCTGCAGAAGAAAGGAACACCAGTGACCTCTATTGGCAATAGGCTTCACCAGCTGTCAGTGCAATTCAGTGCAGACCAAGAGGCAATAGAGATTAGGTATGGGTTTATTAACATGGTTGTTTTGGTATTAAAACTTGGAAGAAACAGATGTGATTTTTTTCAAATGTTTTCCATCATAAGTGGCCCCCTGACCCCTGGTCGTAAGGCCATCGGCCTGTTTCCTCATACATTTTTCTTCCAACCCAAATAGTGTGTGTTAACATGAAAAGCTATTCTGTTACCTTTTATATGATAGACACCCAAAATTAAGCCTAGTGTATAGATAATTTATATAGAAAGCATTTTGATCTACTGGCTGTATTAACCCTGCTCTAGGTCTCCAATGGGTCGTGTAATGTCAGAGCAGTATGTACGGAGGAGTCCTCGGATAGCTAAGCAGAAAGCTCTAGTAGGAGTGAACACGCCCTCCTCCATGACACCCAGATATGTGCGCTGGTGAGACTGCCTTACCCATGCTTTGGTTTATACTCTGGACACCTTTACTGAGGCTTTGATTTATACTCTGGTCAGATAAGAATGTTTCATAGTAGTCATTAGCATCCGTCAACTAAATTACCTGACTGTCTGAATATATTAATTAACACTTTTACTGCTCTGGTTGTCCATGACATGTTCACTTCCAAACCTGTTTAATCTTTTGTAAAATGACAGTTTGATTCTTATTTATTATTTATTTATTTATTTTCAATTCTATATTTGACAGCTCTGCCAAGGTGCAGCATGCATTCAAGGCCTTCAACACTCCTGTTCCTTTGAGGAAGAGTCAAGAAAGAAAGGTGACCCCTCAGCTGAACAGTGCCCCTGTGACTAGCCCTGAAGTAGAGTTACAGCCAATAAATGGAGACAAGTTGCTGCTTACAGCTGAATGATGAACAGATTGTGATATCTGACATAGTGCCTTGCTTTTTCAAATTTCTTTAAGTTGGCTGCCAGTTTTATATAACAACGAGTAAAAAAAGAGAATTTTAAGTAAGGAGACTGTTTCTTTTCCTTTACAGAAATTTTATTAAGTACTCTGTTCCACAAAATATAATATGGTAGCTGCCTCAGGAATTGTTTTATCAGTCCAAGTATTTATCAGATTGGAATTCAAGTAGAATCTGTTATTCAGTATGATATATTGGTTGAATTGGTCAATTGTATTTACATTTCTGCAATTTGGAAAAAAACTTTGAATAGATTGTGTATGAAAACTTATACATCTTGTGTATTGAAAAATATAAGATAGATACAAACCACTATTTGGTGCTGAACTGGCAGAGAATGGGAACTTGGGGATTTGTGAATTAGATTTGTTTAAAAATACCATTAAAATTGTCCAGTGCTCTGAGAGCTAGGGTCCATGTTTTTTCCATCTTGCTGGGAGCTATGGTAACAGGATTGCTGCTCTGGTGGCATTTTAAAACCACCTACTTGATCTGCTGGTCATTTTATTGCTAATTGATTTCCACACCTACAAGTTAATGACATTGTATGTTGATCCTGAATGCAGACCTATGGTAGCTAAATAGTTGGCAATGGTAGATCTATATTTCTTCTTAACAACTGAATAGTATTTCTTCCCTCATACAGTGTGTTTTATGTCCAGTCAACCAATTGCTTTCCGGGGAGTTAGTTTAGGTGGGAGGGGGTCACACACTGTCAGTAATGGATAAGCAGTAACATTAGTCATTGGTTTTATAGCCTTCCTGGAACACATGGTATATTACAGAGGTCTTCTGTATCTGCAAGGCAAACGTAGCTCCATTATAAATGCACAAGGTGTCTGCTCCTTTTTATGCTGCAGGCCCAAACCATAGACCTTTATATCCTCTCTCTCTGTGCTTATAGCAGTGGGCAGGTATATTATTTTTTTCTCTATTTTGCTCTGCGCATGAACCTTTCTCTTTTAATGTAGAAATAAATGGAATCAGTTTTGAACATGTGTGGTAAACCAGCTGTAAAAGTTCGGCACAATTTTTATGCCCTGAGCATCTAAGTTTGGTTTTGGCTAAACGTACTGTATGTCTTGGGGTGATTGTATGTTAAAACTTCCACACTTCAGTATTGATACAGGATGTATCATGTTATGTATCATATTTAGCTTACATCCATAATGTTGAAAACATGTATTACAAGGTATTACAATAAAACCATGCCATACACTGAGGTCAGAGGAAATAAAAATTGATAACAAGTCTAAGTTGTGTGGAAGTAATGGTAACAAACTTATCTGTAGTTGTTCATACATAGACTGATTTCTTTCACCTCTGAATAGTAGTTTTTAGAAAATTTGTATCACATTAGACGAGTATGACCAAACAAAAAATGATACTTCGGTGAACTGATTTTCACAAGTGAAAATTGAGAGAACTAAGCATAAATATCTATTGAAAAATTTTATATTCAAAGTTTCTTGTTTTAGATCATACACAAAAATAAACAGCACTATGTGGTAATGTTGAAATATGATCTCTTTTTGTCCAATTTATTATGTTTCTGTAATATACACTCATGCAGATATTTGGTAAAGGGTTACTTTTATTTGTTTTTATTATTGTAACTTGTTATAAGTTATCTTAATATGAATAAAGACATTATTGGTTGATTGTTGTCAGGATATTTTACAAATATTTAAACACTAAATTAAGAGCTTCCTCTACTTGCCTCTTATTTTTAAATAAAAGTGCATATTTTGTCTTTTTATCAGAAATATTATTTCAAATTGTAACTTACTAAACACAGCCATTGAATAAAGGTTAAAATTACTGTGAAATAACTTAATATTGTTTTTATACTGGAGATGATACAGTGTATATACCTTACCATGTTGCTGGAAAGTATGTCTGGTCCTATTTCAGCTTTTATTGTTGGTCATTGTGGTAGTAGAGCCATGTTGTAAGCACTCCCACCATCTCTATTGCTGCATGTGTAGCATCTGGTTCATTTATCAGCTGGGAAGAGGGGGTGCTTGCCTTTGATGAACTTTGGGGAACTTCTCATGCTTTTACCTGATGTACACATAGTGTGATATTGTGGCTAAGGTTTTATTTCCTCAAATACTTGTATAACATTAACTTGATTTTAGATTGATCATCTTGAGACTTGGAATTTCTGTGATATTTATTACTTATTTGCTATGCTCAAAGAAAATGGGAGCAGCTAGGTCCCTGGGGGTAATTAGGACAGGTTTCATTCTCACTGCTGAAAGTACGAATAATTGAGCTGCAGGAAACAATCAGACCTGTTGAAGTTTTCAGTAATTTTAATAAAAAGTGAATTGATATAAGACTATTATTTGTTAGACTGGAGAAAACTTTAATGGAAACTTTTGGTATTTTGATACCTCACACAATGTAAGATCAGATATAAGTAGCTGCAACATTTCTTATTAGAGACATGAGCTTTTTTTAAAAGGCAATTTAGATGGTTTGTTTATGGTAGTGGTCCGGTTTCCACCTTGCCTTGGTCTCTCACTGACAGAGATGTGGTTGTGTTACATGTTTTCTGGAGCTCTCCCTGCTATCAACACTGGTTTGCTTTGTGTGTTTGTCTGTGCCGTAGTTAAACCAAAAGAATGTTTGGCAACCATTGGAGACTATTATGAGATAGAACAGTTCTTTTGCACTACTGTTTCTTGCTTTTTTCTTTTTTTTATTTCAAACTGTCTGGCATGAGTGATAAACATCTTATATGAACTGTAACTGTTCCACTAGTTTAAAGCTTACTGCACAATTTATATTTTGTTGACAAAATAAAGCACACAATGTTATGGTTACAGTCAAAAATAAACAATCATTAGCATAGGTATGGATGTCAAATGGTAGGAAACATTTCAATCTGTTGCTCATTCTCTATTTATGTATTTATTCCTCCATTTGGTGGAGCATGTAAGCTTGGCCCTTCTTCACCCCCCCCCCCCCCCGCCCCCTACAAACATACACACACAGACCCTTTTTCCTTAATTGTCTAAAGAAAACAACATGCACTATATTGAGCAGGAATTGCACTGTATTGTTTTACTACCAGTGTAATTAGATTGTTGACATTTCAAACCAAGGCTAGTGACTGTGCTGCTGTGTGTAAGACTGTGACTTGGATTCCTTCCATGAGACATGTTTTCTCTGATGCAAGCTAGTACACCAGGAAATCAATAGAATGACTCCACAAAGATTTTTTATTTGTTTTTACAGATCCACACACCATCTGTTTAGCAGACATGCTTGTGATTTTAAACCTCCTTTCCTTTGACATTGCACCCTTCTTGACGCACATGAATAGTCAGCCAAAAATTCTGATTTTTTTTTCTTATTCCGGAAGAAAATTCAAATGCCAGTTAAATTACCAGTCACGTACAAGGATAAAGGAAAGCATCGGGTATGTGTTGAATGATCTCCCTTGAGAACCTGCTTGGCATGAATATATTTCACTTGCATTATCACACTATCTGCACAGTATATATATTTATAGCAGGTTCAGTTTATTATCATTATAATATCTTATCTCTTTTCCCACCTATGGGCTATTTCACCTAAAGATAAGAGAGATATACGTGGGAGATTTTACTATATAAAGTCAGGGGTCCTGATCTAAGTATGTAATTATCACTAGTGCGTGGGTTTGTTATGTCACCTCAGCAGAGGGGTATAATATGCTGGAATGTAAGTGATTGATAACCAGAATTTGGCAAATATAATATTGCATGTTCAAGTATTCATCTCTGTATTTTACCATTTTATCGCGCCGCTCGGTTGTCCAGGTGTTCCTGCTCGAGCAACACAGGGTGACTCCCGCTCTCGCCACCAACACCAACCATTATTGAACCAAGCAAATAATTTCTTCCTCTTCTTTCATATAGCAACTTTAAATATTGCATGTAAAGAGCGGAATCTAAAGAGGAAGGAGAGGTGGGGGGGTGCTGGGAAAAGAAAAATTAGTGTTATCGACAGTACACAAAAATGCACAGATTTTTCTAAGAAGATGTTTTTTAGTAGGTTGAGGGAGCAAAAATGATATATTAATATAGTTTTTGTCTCTTTTTGTAGTTATATTCACAAGATAATTTAAAAAAATTATTAGATCCAGATATTTTTTTGTTTTCTTAATGTCACCAATTTATTTTAGACAGCAAATTAAAGGACAAGCACAAAGGAATCCACCACAAAAGTGCTGTCATGATGCCACTGTGTAGAGTTGCTCCATAAACTCCTAGTTACAGTGAAGAACTATAACTATGGCCACAGTATCAAAACAGGGATGTTTAATCTCAATTGGTTGATGCTCTTTGTAACACTAAACAGATTTGTTTGATCACTTATATGGAAGACAAAAGTTTATTGGTATCTTTTAGTGAAAATAATTTTCTATATCTATATATTATACCATTGCTTCCAGTGCAGGGCTCTGCACCTTAATTGCAAGACAACCAGGAGGTGTAATCTTGAACAAATACAACAGACTTTTCCCTCCCAACATGAATATAAAATAAAATGCATTGCGGTGTTATCACTATATATATACTGATTGAAAAGTAAGAAAGGAAAGGATGGGGAAATAAAGTTCCAAACTTATTGTTTTTAGGAAAATTTATGTATTTTATACAGCTGAAAAGAGACAGTAGCATACTAGCTGTGAGTACAGGTAAATTATTCAATTACAATCAATTTTTGAAATATTGCTCTATATTGTGTCATATGTAGCATTTTCTTTGACAGATGTTCCACATTCCAGATTGATGGTAAATTTCAGATTTTGTTTACTTCAGATCCCATTAAAATACTATAAGGATATTGGGGGGGGGGGGGGACCTTAGTGTCATCAGAATATCATCATTAATATGACAACCTATGTTTGCTTGATGGAGTTCAAACAATAGCTTTTTATATAAACAGCCTTTTAACAATTGACAACAAAATGGCATGCATGATGAAGTGCCAAAAATAAGTTTGTTTAATATATATCAAAATGGTAATATGAGTTTTGCTTGTCTGCTTGGTTGACCTGGGACTATTTCTGTACTTTCAGTTTAGTTAGAGCAAGATTTTTCATTCACTATTTGGTCTGTTATCAAGTTTAGATGTTGAAGTTGTCAATTCAGTTTTGAAGACATCTCTTTCTTTACCTTCCTTTGTGAGGAAAGATAAATAGACAATTTATCACGACACATAAATTTCTTGTATAACACCAAATTGCATGGCCTGAACACTTGGTGGTTCTTTTGAGGTGTACATTTTTTGTTGCGTAAAAGTTAATGACCAGAGTCAAGACCTGGAAAGTAAATTTAATTGCAAGCAGTTACATATTACGTCAGGCTTTTCCTTCCATGACCAAATGCTTTAACTCTTTTGATGAAGTTCAATTTATCAGCAGCAGAGCCATAGTGAGCTTATAGACACTATTGGCATGCTTTCTGAACTCATTGTGTTTTACATTTCAACAGTATGAATGGACGTGACATTCTGCGGTCACAGAGGACACCATATGAAGGCACTCAAGTCACTTTCAATATCCACTCTGCTTAACATTGCTTTTAGCCAATTATAAAAGCCACAATTTCCTCACAAGTCATCAGGATGGGGGTTAATAATTTGGATGGAAAGCATCTTAAGCTGAATTTGAGCCAAGTGACATACACGAACTACCTCAAAAAGAAATAGATTTAGTCAACTCAAGCAGAACATACTTTTTTCCCTAAAAAAGAAAGTGTGGTTTAGTGTACTATTGTATCAAATGCACCTGGCTGTTCTGGAACTGCAATATATTCTTACTGCTCACAGCTAGTAATCATGCAATGAATAACTGATGCTCATCACAGCAGTAGAGTTCACACAGATTTAATTTAGACTGGAATTTTGACTTAGGTGTATCATCAGAAGGGCACATTCACATGGGGAAATCTGCTGTCCTGTGCCACAATTAAACCAGTCTGAATTCTTTAGAAGTTCAATGTATGAGAGTATTTTCATTTACAAGTGCATTTTCTGACTTGTTAATGAAACACTTTAATGAGATTGGAAATCTTAGAATCAGCACTAGGGTCACAAAACAGTACCAACTTGGAAGGCCTCCCCCTGACCTCCACCCATTACAGGGTGTCCCCTATGTCTGGACACTTTAAAACATTTTGAACAATTTTCAATATTACACCACTATCTGTGATGAAAAGTTAACTGCACATTTTATCTGTAGGGAAAGAATATAGTATATGTAGTATATTAGTATAAAGCCATAAATAGTGATATTTCCTGTGAGCTGACTTAAAGGAAACCCTGTAGTGTTCTATATGCAAGTTGACCTTGTCACGAGAGAAAAGTGAGGCGTTCATTTAATTATAAATGTTGCTGGAGAAATGACATGGTTTTTCAATAAAAAAGGCATTATTTTTCAATAAACACTTTCATTGTAAGTTTCTGTGGCAATTTTGGTGATAAGGACTGACCCTGCAGTTTCTTCGGCAAATAAAGTATCAAGATATACCTGGACAAAATATTTATGCACACTCATAAAAAAACCCAACTGTTTAGGAAGTAATAGCGAGTCATGTGGTTAATAAAATTGCAATAAAACTAGGCAGACACCACAATATTAGGACTTAATGATGGGTAGAGTACAAAGGTTTCCCTACAGTGGTTTTGTTAGTGAATATAAACTTCTTTACATAGGGCATCAAGTCTATGCTCGGTTTCATACATTGTCTGGTTGAGTCAAGCATCATATTCAACAAATACACATGTAGGAGAGAAAAAATCCTCTTGGTATGAGGTGAAATTAATCTTTTATTGACAAAAACTTTCTGGCAGTGGCTTCTTCCTCTTCGTATGTGTAAAAGAAGTTTTCCAAACTCTTACAACTGTGGGCAAAAAGAGCATGACTTTTTGTGTGCCAGTTTTTTCCTCTAGCTGGCAGTTTTAGGTTTAATATGAGTAGTTGCAAGCTACTGAGCTTTGCAAGTCATTGCTTCCATGGTGATTTATACAAGTGAATCATTCATAGATAATAATAATTTTCTTACTGTTGGTGACCAGGCTTTCACTGTTGAATCAGATTATTTCATTACTATGGTCAGACCTTCAAGTAATGCAGTGAAAATATTTCAACCCCGATTGTACTATACACAAAAAGATCAACCATCCCAGGAAGAAGCCATTGGCCTTGTGGAAATCATCCCACAATCTCACAACTTGGCATAAAATGAAGTGAGATTTCACGGGATATGGAGGTAAGTGCAATAAGAAGAAACAGCAAAATAGTGCAGTACTAGTGCAACAATGAAGTAAAGCTGGCCAAATTTATCCACAGATGTTTTCTGATCAATTTCTTTTAAGTTCTTTTGAAAAGCAGTCTATTCCACAATGGAAGTAATTCACCTTGACCACATTCTAACATTCAAAACTCATAAGAACACAGCGAGTTTTCAACAGGCCTTTTACTGAAAACCTGACAATATATACTAGAACCCCCCTCAAGAATAAACTCCTCATATACAACAAATGTAGCTGCTCTTTACTATATGAACAAGTGACCAAAAACAGATTGATTGTTTTAAAAGTTTTATTTCATGATAACATGCATTTATTGCGACAGATGGTCAGCAGATACCATATTGGCATGACAATGTTGTTATACTTATAAAGAAAAAGTGCACTTCGCTTTTCTTGTTTAACCGCATTCAGTTATCACCAGTTATAACTAATACAATTTACCTTAACAGTCTGCAGTCTGTGTCTTGTTTACGTAACTAGATTTAAGTCTACATCTAGGAATGAAAAAATATATCCACATTTGCAGATTTCTGTCATGCTTTGCTACAAAGCACCATATTATGGCATAGATATAGTATGCTGTAATATGTAGAGAAAACATTGGTTTGCTAAGAAATCCAAAGGATTAACTGAAGTAGCATTTATCGTTTATGATGTAATATCTGTATGACAGTATGTCTGTAGAGAAAGTCAAAGATGATAGTTCTCTAGAAAGCACACAAGACCATTGCTTTGTTTTATTTGATTGCTCTATTAACAAGATAATGAAAAAGAAAAAAAAAGATATCTGGAAACTTTCATAATTTCACGCATGTTTTGTTATTTGCAATCTTCCGAAATCCTAATTTTATGTCTTGTTTTTCTTTCATTTTTCCCTTTATTACATGTGAATCACTAATTAAAGGACACAGTTCCACCATTTTGGTTCTTACGAAATGTTGCAGTGAAGAGAAGGGACACAGGTCAGAATAATGGAATCATTTCCAGCAGAAAAGAATGCATTTTGGAATGAAAGTAGTTTCCACCATCTCAAAAGAAACACCACAAAGTTTGGAATGGCCACACAAAGAAAGGAATGCATGTATTTTATAGCATTGATAGCAATCTTTTTGTTTTTGTTCGTTTAACTGGGAAAGACACTTAATAAATGCTCAAGACAACAGATCTTTAAAAATAATACACATAAATTCAGAGCTTCAGTGATGCATAGCCAAAAGAGTTAAGGCCATAATTGCAGCAGACATTTTTTGTAATGATGATGCGTTGACAGCATGAAATGGCTGCTGGAATATAGAAGGTTTGTCAAACAGTTCAGGATGGAAGTTTCATACAAATGATCACTTTAATCAATAATATGCCTTGTTTTGCCAAAAGACATTCCTGCTTGTGATGCCCCCTTGTTCGTGCCCATTTGCAGCCCGATCACTCCCTGGCCAGCTTTCATCTGCTCCTCTGTAAATTCACGGACGTTGCTTGATGCTTCCTTGGGGCCAAGAACAGGGCCATGAAAACCTTTTTTCTGGGCCTGAAATGCATTGAAAGATTATGTAAAGCTGTAAAAAGTACAGACATAAAAGCAAATAATGATGCATGAAATAGGTCATTTTGTCAATTTTTAATGCAATTATACGTGTTGCAAAACACCAAAATCAACACCAAATTTCAAGAAGATTAAGCTCATTCAAGTTAAATGGTAGCTATATATGGATATACATATATGTCTGTTCAAAAGATGGTAACAATTCACAAATCCACTTTTGTTGGTTTCTGCTCCTATGAGGCAACAAAAAAGGCCATTTATACTCATTAATTAGCTTGGAACACACCCGACTAATTAACTAAGTGACACAATTGCAATCCAGTAATGAGTAAACTTTGAATTTCCTAAATTATAAATTGGAAATGAGAATCTCATTTAAACGATATGTTCAACAAACTCACCATCCTCCCAAGGGCATGAATTCCATTGACAACTGATGCCATGTTCTGGGATTCGTACAGATCAACAGTTTGAAATAAGTCTACTTTGTTCACTCCATACCGCTCACAAGCTTCCAAAAAATTCCCAATGTTCTCCATCATCTTGAAAGCCATTTTTGAATCGTTGATTTTTTTCACTGAATTTGGCTGCAGAACATTGATTAGTCTAGAACAAAAGCAAAGTGATTTCAATTGCTTATTTTATTAGGCATGACTGTATTTTTAGCCCCCTTTTCATCATTTCATCATAAAATAAATTGCTTAAATTAAATTAATTTAATTAGAATGTGTATTATTTTTTTAATTAAGCAATTTCTTTCTGACAAAAGTTGCTAATGAGAGTGGTTGTACCTGCACAGTTTAAGAAAGAAAAGTCAATAGAAAAAAGCAACTGGATAGTAAAATGAGTGGTGTGATTGCATGAAATACCTGCACAAAATCCTGCCATCTTTCAAAGCTTCATGGAACCCTTTCATTCCCAAGGGCGTGTTGCGATCTCCAGACTAAAAATGATAAATAAACAATAAATGTTATTTAATGTTAACAGTCATCATGAAATTTTAGCATATATTCTATACTATTTCAAATTTTAAGATCTACCAAAACTAAACAATTGGTTCACATTATTTGTTGACTTAAATGAAGAAAATCTTCAATCCTTACTTTAGCTTCAAAGGTGTCAACAAAGAACGGTATATCTATTTAAACTTTTTAATCCTTTAAGCATCAAGAACAAAATAAAAATGGCAGCCACCACAAAGCTAAGCAAATGTGCAACAATAAGTTCAAATGTTTCTTTCAGGGTAGAATGGAAAGTGAAAAGTTGGATTGCAATTAACAGAGTGCATTGCAAAGTTAATCTTATCAAAACTAATCAATCTTAAATGAGAGCACAGTTATTTTCAATCTGCAAGGCTCTATGCAAAAATGCTATAAATCTGAAAGCGAAAAAAATAAGATGTATATGGAGAAGATGATGACTCTCCTGTAACAGGGGCGGATCCAGAGATGTTTTCTGACAGTCTTCCAAATTATCTTTGTTGATCCATCCTACATTTTTGGTGGTCTTCTGATAAAAAAAATCTGGAAGACCCAGAAGACCGCCTCAATCCGCCCCTGTGCAAAGCTCAATATTGCTCTCTGCCCCATGCACCAAGAACCGTGTCGTAAAGCTGTACATCATACATCTTGTAAAGGCAGGTGACAGAGATAATATTTCTGTCACCTGTGACTCAAATGATACTGCCTTTAATCAACATGTCAGACCCACATGCAGTTCGCCCATAGGGTTGCCAACATGACAATGCTCAAAATGCAGAGATTTATTGCATGGCTTATGTATAATGAACAAAAGAACAATGCAGTTGGCAACTCTGTCTCCACAAAGATAATACCTCTACCCTACATTACCCCATAACATGTAAGTCACCAGGACAATGTGGCTGTTAATGGATGTGGTGGTGGGGGGGGGGGGGGGGGGGTATAGCATTCATGTAACTGGAGGTTCATCATGATGGTATTAAAAACACAGACATGTTAGGTAAAAATTGTCATGATATTGAGTGGCAACTGTCAGTGTGGAGGTCTGTCTGTTGTCTGTTTGTCTGTCAGCCCCCAGTTTATCCATACGTCAAGGATTTCATCATCCCAGTTTTTGTGGGAGGGAGGAAAGAAGGGGTTGTCATGTTCATTCATTACAGAACTAATGTATCAGACATACCTGACAGAGGCGTGTGTAAATATGTGGTGAAAAATGCAGGAGTTATAAGAAAAGGTGTTGGATATATAGGGACTGGGATAAAGAGAGATAGGCACTGGTTCATGCAGGCATTTATTGTACCCCTAACCAATACAGAACCAGGTACAGCTGTCCAGCCCATGATTAAATCTACCATCTGATCTCCATTTTATATAAAATATTACAATTTATCATACTTTAACCCCTTGCATTCACTTTCAAAACCCCAAAATCACTTCTTCATTCTATATCTTAAACGAAATAGAATTTGGTAATGAATGTAAAGATCGAGTTATCAGATAACCTACTTTTGTATTACTATAATATAAACCAGCTCTCATATGCTACATGTTGTAAAATAGGCCTTCTAGCTACCAAGAATACATCGAAATGTTCCCATTCAGCCCTCAGGCGTAGATTTTAATCTCTTAAAATCTATGCTCACAAGATCTATGTACCTTTTACCTACATATTAACTCAAACTGTCCAGAGCTATTTTTGCGTCATGATTTAAAAGCAAGGAAGTCTGGTTTGCTGGGGAGTACAAGGAGGAATTATGATTTTGTAAACACCAAATTAAAGTTACAAATAGGTAACATTTCCAATACACACCCCCATTTCCCACATAAAGTGTGACATGATCTAACACAGTGAAATTACTGTCATTCCCATTTTTATTTTAAACTTCACAAGATTAAATCCCGTGATAATCCTCAGGAATTTTACTTGAATAATAATCTGTCCCCTCCCCTCTTGTGGTTTTACAAAATCATGAGATTAAGATGAAGGTGGAAAGAAGAGATAATTGTTCTCTTTTATTGTATATTGATTTTTTTCTTTAAACTAACACCAATAGGTTCGCCAATGACATCCTCAATCCAATGTCTAGCCTCCAGTTCCATATGGTCATCGTATTTGGAGTTCATCTGAAATTACATCAGGTAATATTTCATGACAATAAGTACAACATGTAGAAATGGGTCACGGGACCAGTCTATGCCCGGTTGCCAAGCTGGGTTCCTTCAGCCTCATACAGAGGCTGTCCTGCGGATGTGCTCCCAAAGGAGTCTACCTGCACTATGGTCAGTACAGCAAGAGAACACTAGTCATAACCCATTGGAAAGCTACTTCACGAGTCTTTTTATAATAAAAAATAAAGCATCATCTGAATATGTGGCATATCATCAACCACTTTACTGAATTTAATGTTTCTTGAAAATCTTTGAGTAATATGTGTCAGTTTTGATGTCGGTTAGAAGATTTAAAATACTGTATGTAACTTTCCAGCAGAGTTAAAACACTATGCACTCTTACGAAATGTGCTGCAAAAAATTCTTCAATGTTAGTAAAAAAAAGAGAGAAAATAACAGACCCTGAAAATAATCAAGACGGTTTGATGAAAATCCATATGAACACGCACTGCAGCCTGTTACTTACTGAAATAGCTTCTCCTATTACGTCTTCTATCCATAACCGAGCCTCTTGCTCATTTTCCTGACTATATTTAGAGGCTATCTGCAACATGACACAGACTAAAAATATTAATAAAGAACTATTATTTTTAATTATTTTTAAAAATGCAAATTATGTGTGAACATGTTTGTGGACCTTAAATTTCCATTTTATATGCAAAGACAAAAAGTACATTTCCACAGTCAAAATTGCATGTTAGAACTTTTTAAAAGCCCTCGTTCTAAACCATTAATTTGTATGAAAAATGTATCATTCCTATCAATTTTACCAAGCATAACCTGTAATTCATTGAACAATATGAATGAAAAACAAAACAATTTATCAAATAACAATGGTCTTTTGACACAGAGCAATGTTGCCACCTGGTTTCTTGACTACCTATTCACTGTTCTTCTCCTAGTGCATCTGATAGCCTTCATGTAGGAAACACACGTACCTTTATTCATCAGACAATAATAAAAGCATATCTCAAATAACAAAATGAACATTTTTACAAGCACTACACTTTATATTTGCGTGTATTGTCCTTTTTGTCATTGTGGATGAACTTCTGATAAAAGGAAACAAATGTCAAGCAACACATTGTAGTATATGGATATGGAGTAAAAACTGATATATCACAAAAAGATTAGAAGTGGAATCAATCTGACAACATGTACTTTGAAGTATTTTTTAAAAATATGTACACAATTTTTGCTCATAGAAGACAATACATAGATGTAGCTAGCCTATGACAGTGTAAAGGGCCTTAGTACAGTGTGATTAAAAAACTTCTCACCTTATTAGAAAGTTCGGCAGTAAGTCCGTACCCCCTGGGTCTGCTAGCCATGATTGTGCTGTACTGAAGATTGGGACTGGATTAAGCTGAAAATACAAAAAATTTCACTGGTAACACCATGTTTAATATTACAATTAAGTGCAGTGTTTCATATGATACAAGCATGTTTAATATTTATGAATAATATTCTTGATTATGAGTTATACTCATTATTCAAAATGATTACGCCCGAATATACCGGTAAATATGCTGAGATACATAATAATCTACAGGGCACATTCCACTTCAAAGAATATTCACATTAAACTTTGATTACATCATGAAACATGTCACCAACTTGAATGAGGACTTCTGTTTCTACTGATAGTAAGCTATTAGCGTGGGAGTATGTCCCTGATGTCCACAGTCTTCCATCATTAGTCATGTCATGGTGTTGTATGCTCATTTTATGACCAGTGTACTTCACATTAAGACCTGGGTTCAATATAATGTATACAGTAGCTATTTGAGCTCAGATAAATTTACAGTAATGTCTGCTACAGGCATGGTCCTGACATAATTGGGGACTTCTGTGCAGTTTAAATTGTTTTCGTATTTTGTGCAAAATCTCTTTACATGAAGTAAATGTGGTGCCATCAACAATTTCCTTTCTCTGGTAATTTACAGATACAAGTGTTCTACAGTGGTCCTTGTCTGTATCACGCTAGTAGACTGGCCTAGTCTCTCTCTCTCTCTCTCTCTCTCTCTCTCTCTCTCTCTCTCTTTTGAGGCAGCACAGCGTCTACAAGCTGTTATTGCCAATGGTGGTTTTATATACATCATTATTCATTATCTTTAGCCAATATAAGTCTTTGTCCATCTAGAAATAAATCACTTTTGTCACTGGCAGACACACACTGGTCTCCAAGCCAGCACAGTACTGTCCACCCACAGACAGAAGTACCACATCACATGCCTGCCAGCCAAACACACTGTACACAGGGTATAATGATATGGCTGCATCTCAACTGTGACAGGGAAATAATCCTGAACAATGGCGATATATACATCCCAATGTCTGTTCACATCATTTCACCAGATCACAATGCCTAGTGTCCATCAGGCTGAAAATATTTTGATCCGTAAAGAGAACTTTTTTGTCAAAGCGTGATCTTTCTGATCCATTAGATCATATAGGAATGCTGCAGACCACATACCATGTACATCTAGCCAAAAGAAACCTTTACATGACATATATTCCTTTTTTACAGGCATTTTCTTTGATGAGTGACGTTTGGTAAGGTACAAGACATTAATGGATGTACGACTTAAAACTGTACAACTGTACAAACATATTATATTTAAATTCTTTTTTTAAACTGACACAAAAATTATGGACATTTCTGTAAAAAAGTGGAGAATTCAGCAAGGAAAAGGGAGCTCCCTTGATATCCTAAATTCACTTTGGGGGTTACAAATATTATAAATATTCAGTTTGGCATTGTTTTCTTCATATAAGTGCTGAAAAAAAGAACGAACACAGTGACTTTATTTGCACACCCTCATTTATATAGTTTTCTCATTATCTGCAGTCCTGAGGCCTCACCCCAAGACATGCTATCTGATCATAAAGATGTCTAACAAACAGTTGTCCACATAAGCTAGGTTGGTAAGCCGCAACGTGAACTGGAAATGCCTGAAGATAGCATACGGCACTCCTAGTGACACACGCAAGGACCTCGAGGACATCTAGTGATTTACAAACCAGTGAACGCCTGAATATTATGTATCACTTAGAGCAAGTGTAGAGTTGTGCACTTTTTTAATTATTTACATATGTATTGCTTACACACAATGAGAAATGTTTGATTCTTTTTTTCAGTACAATTCAAAGAGTCCCTGATATTTGAGAAGCACTTGGTATTTAATGGTTGAGATACAAATTCACTGCAGTTTCATTTTGTTTAATGTAATTTACAACCTTAACTTACTTTGAAGGTCACCCTATTCATTACTGAAAGGTAATGTCAAGCAATATTTTTTCTCTTAATCTTCCCAAAATAAATACAAATTTACTTCATACTATTGCTCCCCCCCCCACCCCCCACACACAACCCCCCACCCCCCCCACCACCCCCCCCCCACACCAC